>OX380336.1:40745583-41224012 GCA_947425015.1 Pterostichus niger
ATCTTTTCACTATAGTAAAATCAACTTACAAGGATATCATTCTGATATCAAGTAATTGTATTTATATTAGAGATGGGCGAATATCATCCGCGAATAGTCGAATGCCGCGAATATTGACATTATTCGATATTCGAGATTTTCGAATATTAACGTCAGTATAGCGAACATTCGAATACCTCGAATATCGCGCCATATGTTGACCTCAATTTTTGACTATATTTTCCTTTATCATTTGTACATAAACTTAAAGCTATTACAATACTTTGAAGTTATTAATAACAAAGATATTTTGTTTCAAAACCATGAAGACGTACCATATTTCAAATTTGTTTATCGCCAACATCAGCCCGTACGTTTCACATTAAATTTGAAGTATTCGTCTTTTTCTTTTTTGTTTGTACTTTTTGTTTTAATTTTATTTTATCTTAACAATTTCATTCAAATAATGAAAAGGATATAATTAAATAATTATTAATAATAAATAATCTTTTTGGAGTATTCGAATATTCGAGTACCTCGAATATTCGAGATCTGATTGATATTCGTATTCGATATTCGAATTCGAGAAATTTGATATTCGCCCATCTCTAATTTATATGATATCTATTAAAGACAACAATTTTCTACTTTATTTATCTCGGAAAATTGTTTTACCAAATCTCTCAGATTTTATTTAGATTAATTTTAAGTTTCAACTGCTCATTTTTTTTCATTTTTTAGTAAAATTACTCTAGGAAACTGACTAGATAAACCGTTTATCCTACGAACTCAAATTTACTATGTAGTTTGCTCTTATACTTGTTGCTATGCAAAAATAATTTTGCGAAACAAAAATGTATCGATAATATCAGCATGTCTAGTATTATTATTTGTAATAAAATTATGCTTAGATGCAAATTTTATCTATCTGCATGTATTTTTCAACGCAATATATTATTAAATTGCTATAAAATACAAATCGTTAGATAACAGTGAATAACAATTGAAAAATATCTGTCGTTTATTAATTGTAGTAAAAATTGCATCTTAGTTTGAATTACAAATAGATAATTGATATCTTCAAGTTTAATAGTTTGAAAAACTACAGCTACTAATACATTGTAAGCAATAGTAATAGTAACAGAAAAGTAAAATGAGTTTTTAATTTGCACGTATGCAAATGCAAATATAAACATATTATTTTTGTACATAAAATATTATGAATCATAATCTAGATTACGATATAGTTGTATGAAATAATTATAGATCAAATAGACACTTGATAATACATTTATTTAAACAACTGAATATTAACTCATTATTATGTAGTTCACTTTTAAGTGTTATAGATACTTTTATGCTCTCCTTGGAAACAGGGGCGTATTAACAAATTTGCCGCCCGTAGGCAACCCAAAATTTGCCGCCCCCACTGAAGAAGAAAAACGCAGATTGATGTGGATCAATGGTTTTATTGCGCAGTCAAATATACATTTATAAAATTCATTTTCAAAATAAACACTATTTACGCTATTTCATACAAACTTAATAATTTATACGGATGCAAAGTTTTTGCGACGCGCCTTTCCTTCCGCAAATTTGTCTATAATTTTAGATAAATCTAATTTTTGTAGATATCTTCGGTCATGGTGGATCGTAGAATTTTTTTTAGGCGTTTCAAACAAGAGAAGGAACGATCCGCTGTGCAATTTGAAGAGCAATATCCACGTTTGGATAGATTAAGTGTAATTTTTCAGTACGCAGCCATTTACATAAGGAAATAGGATTTTAAACATTTTTCTGACTAAAAATTTGCCGCCCCCAAAATTTGCCGCCGTAGGCAATTGCCTACTTTACCTACGCGTTAGTCCGCTCCTACTTGGAAATAATGAAAATAAGTGTATATGAGTGTAGTTAACTAGAATAATAACAACTAATATATGTGATTCTGTTAAAAGTATACTTACAATAAACTTTATTCCTAGAAACATGTGTATTCAATTATAAATAATACTTTCAAATGAAAAGTTTGGTATTTTATTTTTTATTCGAGTTATAAATTGAACAATCGAGTATCAATCTAAAGTTGTGTTGTTTTAATCCAATATTAAAATAGATATAAAATATAGTTCAAAATTAAAATTTAATTATGTTTTTAAAGAAAAATGTAGAGAAAGGGTACCTTTTTATTCTGCCCACAAAAGTGATATTTTTTGTATAATATTAGGTACTTTATTAAATGTCCATTAAAACTATTTTATCGGCTGCTGCTATTTGCAACTTTCGCTAAATCTCTTAGAATATGAAATATTTGTTGAAAATATATAATATAAATAAATATATCATCACACCTTTTAAGCATTACTGGGTGTGGCACTCTGCCGTAACAGATCTCGGTAAGTGATATATTTTTTTCCCGTGAAGTGCGGTTACCAGCCCTCAAATCATGGCCCCAAAAGATGTAGATTTAATTTGGTGAAAATTGTTTATCGGTTGTGGAGATCGAACTAGGGATCTCAAGATCCACAGGTCGACTCGATACCACTGAGCCACCTACCGCATACATTATTATGTACGTCAATATACAGTATCTTGTTAATAAACTTAATATCTATGAAGATATTATTCTAATTTGAAAATCCCTAGTTCGAATCTCACTGAAAATAAAAATCTATGATCTACTAGACAATGGCTGTACTGCAATAGGAACATACCTATTTGAATTTAAACTAAAGAAAAACTCTTTAAATTCTACTAGTAGGTGGCTCAGTGGTATCGAGTCGGCCTGTGGATCTTGAGAACCCTGGTTCGATCCCCACAGCCGACAAACAATTTTCACCAAATTAAATCTACCCCTGTGGCTTCCCCATCACTAATATCTTTGGAGGCCGTGATTTGACGGCTGGTAACCGCACTTCACGCGAAAAATATATCACTTACCGAGATCTGCGTAGGCAGAGTGCCACACCCAGTGATGGGTAAAAGGCGTGATGATATATTTATATTTATTTATTTTAGTCTAATTTTATGCATTTTAAATATTAGAGAATTTAATATTTGTTGAAATACAGAATAAAATCCAATAATAATAAAATTGCCATACTTCAAAATACCCGAAAAATATTTGCATTCTCATACAAACCCAGTCTCATCCTATATTCCCATCGTTCCCTGAATAGTGTTTATCCGAATCCCTTAATCCATGTCCCGAATAAAAGGATGTACCTTTGAGAGCACAGTTAATACCACTGTGTCTGCAAAGGCCGCGACGAACCCTGGCTGCAGAGCGCGTCGCCACTGGGTGCGAGCGGCTACATGAAGGACACCGGGCACTCCCATCCAAATGCTATTATTCTGGGTCGGTGGACAACACTGAATATTTGTGAAATGTACCCGTGTGCTCTTTTACAATGTTGGTCAAAACATCATATTGTTCGGCTGCGCGACAGCGGAATCTAGTTTTGATATTTTCAGAAAGTTTTTTTATGTTTGATGAGTAAATGAGATTTTAATTGGAAGATTGGAATTTTTTTTGGTAGTATTGTCACCTGTTTGGTAATTGGAAGTACATCAATGTAAATGTTATTTATAACGAAAAATATTATTACAGTAAAATATTTTATCCACATCAACTCATAATATGCATTTATTTGTGCTCATTGCAACTGTATAAAGGGACCAATTATACACTAGTGGAATAAAGTAATTTTATTCCACTGTTAAAAGAATGAAGGAATAATGCACAGAAATTAGTCAACTTTATTGAATTACTTATTAATATTAACATTTACATTTATATTATTACTTAAATCATTGTTCGTTTTATCTAATTTGATGTTCTCTTTCCAAAACGCCTGCTTTTTTCGGTTTGTACCCCTTACATTCACTCTTCAAATAAGCTGTCAGCTTGCTAAATTTTGAAATATCTATATTTTCGTTAACTTTTATAGTAGCCTTCAACATGGAATACTTAGACCACGCTGATGAAACCGCATACTTTTTCTTGATTTTATAGAAATATGAAAACATGACTTCTTCATTTATTACCCTTACTCTCCGTTTTTCTCTCCAGTTCTTAAATTCAGCAAACTCTTTTTTTATACACTTCCTTAGACTCCGCTGGCAATTAACGCCTAGTTTCTTCAAAAAATTCTGTAGGAATAGAGTAAATTTCTTCCATTTTTCATCAAATTCATAAATTTTTTCAATGTAACAATCGATAAACAAACATCCTGTCATAGCAACAAATGCCACAGTAATGCATTTTTTTTGACAGCACGTATCTAGATTTTGATAAATCAAAAAATGACATTTTGTAAAATGAATTAATTTTGAATAAAAGTTTTGATTGTGGATAAAACGTTATATTGTATTCGTGTTTTAGTTGCGCATTATCCACTCAAGATAATTAAATGCTCGAACTTCGTTCTCGCATTTAAATAATCTTTCGTGGATAAAACGTCACCTAAAACACTTATACAATAAATAACTATTATAAACGGACAATCATGATAGAAATAATAAAATAGTTTAAAATGTACACTATTTCATTAGAAGTTATATATAATTCACAGAGATCTGCTACGGCAGAGTGCCACATCCAGCAATGGATAAAAGGCGTGATGATATATTTATTTATTTATAAATTTCAAATATTGTATATTGTTTTTAAATTTGCTCTCTTAAAAATAGATACTGTTAAATATCATTAATTTATATATTTGAGTTCCTTATTCAAAAATTGCTAATAGAAAATTTGAGGGTCAAAGCTGGCAAAAAGGTTAAAATCCGTTGAACTAGATGACACATTATAATTATTTTTATATAGATAATAAATAAATAAGAAAAAGTATAGATTAAATAATAAATAAAATTAATTAATTTAAATGATTTAGTTAGATAAAATTAGCTAGATGAGTAACAACACTAATAATAATTAATTGTAAAAATAAAGAAGTGGTTCGTTACACCCACCAAAACCGACTTATTATTATTATTATTATTTGGGTATTACTTTTATCCCGTTTGAATTTATAGACTGGGGATTAAAATTTTTAAAACAGAGGTGCAATTTTAAAATTTATCAAATTCTTGCGTCCATTTAACATACTAAATCTCGCTAAAAATGCGAGCTAAATGAGCATTTCGGAAAAAAAATCTTCCATATGTAATTTATTTATTTGAATCGAGTTGCTGGTTTGGAGTTGTTGGGCGTACCGTGTTCGCGAAACAAGCTTTGAAAACAACGAGCTTTGCAGAAATGTATTTATAATTATATATTAAAAAATGTAATTTCTTCATCATACGAGTGGAACATATTCTTTCCTTAGATTTGTATGCTCGAGGTAAGTCTTTCTTTTGTTCTGTTTGAAAGACAAGAAATTGTACGTTAAATAAAAGGGTAAACTTAAAAAAGTAGTTATACAATATTCATTATATTTGTGATCAATTTTTTTATAAATTGTATATAATAAAGATAAGAGAAAGTTTGAACTATTGACTTCATTTTTTATATTATTTTTATTAATTAGAATTTTTTTTAAATTTATATATCGGACCAACTACTAAGGTCATATGCCGATATGTCCTTTGTATGGTCGCCACGGGCGGGACCCGAACCCACGACCTTATGGTTGCGAGTTAGGCCCTCAACCCGCGCGACCATCACGCGGGACATAATTGGTTATTAACCAGGGTGTTATTAATCTATTCTTGTCTCATACTCCCTTATATATAAAATTGTTTTGGTTTTTGAAAATAAATTTTTCGTTCGTATTCAGTATTTTTTATTACATTCTGATTTAAAAATTAAATAATTGAATTCCCCACATGAAACCTAACAAAAGTAAATCTCAAGTGTGGCGAATTCAATCAAATACACTTTGAAAACTATTGTTATTCTTTAATAATCCTTCACAATAATCTTTTTACAGGAAACAAAACACAAACAATAAAAATACAAAACGAAAACAGTCGGTCCATTCAACGATTCTACGCATTAGTAATACTTGCATTATGGCTTCATCCTTTATTGTTTTAATTAATGTTTTTTGTTGCAATTTTTCATTTAATTATGAAGATAAACAAATGTCAAACTGTATAAAAGATGTTAAAACTATATTAAGACAAAATTTGGAAGAGCACTAACAACTTAGGTGACTTTTCCAGTTCAGGAAAAAAGGAAAATAATTAAATTTGTAATCGTCATGTATTGTCATTTAAAAATATTTACTGATTGAATATTTTTTCAGCCTGTATACGTACGTATAAATGTAAAACAACTTTAATGATTAAGGGGTAAGGCCTCTACAAAATTTTTTAAAAATGCATTTTTTTTTATTTGTTTAAATTATAGTTTAAACCCTTAGGAATAAGGGACAATTGATTTAAATGCCGCGCGGAAGTATTTCAGAGGGAAAAAAGCATATATCTATTAGTACTAGTATTTATATATATATTTATATGACTCGAAACTTTAAACGCGTTTTTCTCGAAATCATATTTTCAAAATCGGGCGAAAAGAAATCTGAAATACTAATTGATGGATCGTGCTGAATCTTTTTATTTCTTATTCTATATATAAAATACTTAAAAACTACGGGGGCTTTTTTTAAAAAGTGCTTCATTCGTTTTTTATGGTCATTTTTATACAGAAATTTAGTCCCGAATAATGAACTTTTTTTTCAAACGTGCGCCATTTTGTTAAAAATCAAAATTTTTAAAATCCAGCCCGTAGTTTTTTAGAGTACACATCAGAGATTAAGAAAACATATCCCTTTTTGATCCAGGTCTATTGCTGTTCCCGGAATGTTTTCGCCCGATTTACCCTACGCGCCGAGAGGAGTCGCCATTTTTTTTTTATTTCTGACGACAATTTTGAATATTTTCTTTAAAAAAATTTTTGAAATAAAGTTTAAAAAGCACTAAATAAAGATCCAAAAACAGTTCTTAAGCAACACGTTTAGATTTCGTTAAAAAAAATCTTGAAAATGACCCTTTTTTTCCTTGTCTAGAGTGGTCTTACCCCTTAATAAAAATATATGATTAAGTTACATTAGTTATCGATTATATAAATTTTCGTTTAGAAACATACTTGAAATAATAAATGCATGTCACGTGAAAAGTATATGATTGAATCTGACACCATATCTGTACAATTTGCATAAAATAATACTTAATTGGAGAAATTTTTTATAACACAACAAAGTATAATATTATAAGTGCAAGCACGAGTATTGTTAGCGATACTCATCAAATTTGTTGAAAATACGTGACGTTGTTATTGTTTGAGATTAGAAGATTGTTAAAGAAAACGTGAATGAATGCAAATAAGGTATGAAAGTAAGGAACTGTTGAATTCCTAATTTAAAATAAGATTAATTATTCAAATTCTTCTGCCAGGGTAATAATGCATAGGAGATGTGAATGGTAAGAAGCTATGAGAAAAACTAACATTAGGAAATTTATAAATAAAATAACATCTTGCCATTATATATAATGTTTTAAAGAGACTTATTCTAAATTAGTTTCTTTAAAAAATAGTTTGTATTATAAATAAAATGTACTTGTAGTTAATAATTCTAAAATAAAATGTTAGTAACACTTGTATACAACTTTGAAATGATAATAAATATGTTTATGTTCGACTGCATCATATTACCTTGTTTTACGACACTGTTTACTGTAAATAATCGGGTACTTTATTGGACTAGTACGATAAAAATGAAAAATTGGACTGCTGTCAATGTCACATTACAACAAAATTCAAAAGAAATATTTCAACACCATTTTCTGTATGTATTATATGTGTCTTCATACAATTGTTAGATATTCTCTTGCATTACATGCAAGATCTTTTATTTCTTTTGGAACGTCTTCAATGTCTTCATCCATCTCAACACTTTTTTCACTTGGACAATTTGATAAATAAAGCAACAAATGCATAACAACGACGCACACTTTGAGATGCAATTAAATGTTTTAAATATAGGTATTGACATAATCGTATTTTAAGAGAAAATATTCTTCATGCAGTCGAACATAAAACGTATGCTACTCGTACATAATCGGACTTTATAGACTCGCCTTATTTATTAGCCTCGCTCGCTGCGCTCGCTCTGCCATCAAATTCGGCTCGTCCAATAAAGACCTAAATTATGTACTTGTTACATAAACTACTATTATATTTATACATACCTTATTGTCAGCTGTCACATATCATGTATTGTATTAATTTGTATTTGTAATATACATTTATAACTCACCCAAGATCCCTTAAAAAAGTTCCTAACACATTTATCATTTATTCTTCGTCGCTTGAAATTCCTGAATCATTTCCAGTCAGTTAACTTCTTTAAAAAAATTCCTAACACTCATCAGCATCTTTTAAAGTTAATTTTATATTATATATAACGCTATTTTATACGTAATTATTGTTAATTGTGATGTAATACTTATGTTTATAGAGCATCCGCGGAATTGGAATCGTCTCTGCAACCCTGCAGAGTCCCTCAGAGCCAGCACCGTCCCCCGGAGCCGACTCCAGCTGTCACATCAACTAGAAGATCCTCCCCAAAAATAAAATAATATTTACTATGTATTGTATTAAATTGTACTTGTAATGTTGTAATATACATGTTTGTCTTGTACACTATTAAAATGCCAATAAATGAATTTAAAATAAATTATATTCTTTTATTTCGTCTATACAAGTTATTAAAAAATAAATCTAAGATGGCCTGAAGTGCTGTTCAAAATATGACTGCACTTCTACGTCGTGTAAATTGGTTGTGACTACTTCGTTTTTCGGACATTAAACTGTGAGAACGATGACGTCATTTTCAGCTTTTCCGCACTCGGCGGCTTTTATTTAATTGGCTTAATTGGCTGACATTTTGTTTTGCACCGAATTAAGAACATCTCATTTCACCCACAAAAACGACCGAAATCCACCAAAAAAATTTAAAATTTAATTAACTACATTAATTAATTTTGTTTTATCACAATAGGAAGAATGTCAAACTCAAATGAACCCTAAATACATGTAACATTATAAAATTTTGCATGCATGTTCTACGACGTCATATTCGATGCGAAGTCCGCGGACGACCCCAAAATTTGCATTAGTAGGGTAGATATTTCACTTTAAGGGTGGTTTCTCGTATCTTCAAAGTTAAGGGTTGTAGAGAAAAATGTTTCAACCAAAAGCTGTAGAGAATAAAATATTAAGCTACTTTTATTTGAAAGATTTTATCAAATACTTTCTAGATTTTGAAAAACACTTAAAAAACTATCATGTTTTTTTTGCAGTTGTGTTACGGTTTTGTATGCGATATTAAGTCTTAAATTATATTTACTTAAGGTTCATATTAGTTTGACATCCATCCTATAAGAACTTTTAAAACATTAATTAGTAATTTACCCAAAAACTAAGACCCAAATAATTTTTTAACTAGAATTTTCTAATTCAACGATATCGAATTAGGGAGATAACATTGTTATCTCAATTTTTATTATTTTTTACAAATACACAATTGTAATTTCAGTGGCGTCACCACTTCGTGTGGCACAAAACTGAACTAAAAATCACATTCCTAATTTTGCGATTTATGCCAAAACTAGACGTTATTTGAAGAAATTTTTCAAATAAGAATTGTTATATGTATTTTTCTCTACATCTTTTGGTTGAAACTATTTTCTATTCAACTCATAATTTCGGAGATACAAAAAACTACCCTTAAAGTGAATTATCTTTTATACTAATAAAAATTTAGAAGATTTTCATAAAACATACATTTAACCTGAGGTCCTAAAAGCTTAATAAAAAAATTCAGCAAAATCGAAGCTTTATTAATAATAAAAAATAATCAAAATTGAGATAACAATGTTATCTCCCTAATTCGATATCGTCGATTTCGAAAATTCTACTGAAAAAATTAATTAAGCCATAGTTTTTGCGTAAATTTCTAATTAATATTTTATTAATCACAATAGGAAGTATGTCAAACTAAATTGAACCCTAAATACATGTAACATTAGATAAAAAATCGAATACAATACAGGAACAGAGCATCATAAAAAAGCAATAGTTTTTAACCTATATTTCAAAACCCAGGGGTTTTTTAATGAAATGTTTCAAATAAAAGTAGCTTATTATTTTATTCTCTACAGCTTTTGGTTGAAACTTTTTTCTCTACAACCCTTAACTTCGGAGATACAGAAAACCACCCTTAAAGTGAAATATCTACCCTACTAATGAATATTTTGGCCTTGTGCCCGGTTCCGCATCGAATATAAAGCCCTAGAACATGCATGCAAAATTTCAGCGCGATCGGAGATACTTTAATTTAACGATAAAACAGATGGCAAGGCTATAGTCCATGGATTTGAAACCCCTAATTTGTACCGATATATGCTATTTCGCTGAAATTTTGCATGCATGTTCTACGGCGTCATATTCGATGCGAAATCCGCGGACGACCCCAAATTTAGCATTAGTAGGGTAGATATTTCACTTTAAGGGTGGTTTCTCGTATCTCCGAAGTTAAGGGTTGTAGAGAAAAAAGTTTCAACCAAAAGCTGTAAAGAATAAAATAATAAGCTACTTTTATTTGAAACATTTTATCAAATACTTTCTAGATTTTGAAAAAAACTGAAAAAACTATCATGTTTTTTTGCAGTTCTGTTACGGTTTTGTATGCGATATTCAATCTTAAATTATATTTACTTAAGGTTCATATTAGTTTGACATCCATCCTATAAGAATTTTTATAACATTAATTAGTAATTTACCCAAAAACTAAGGCCCAAATAATTTTTTAACTAGAATTTTCTAATTCAACGATATCGAATTAGGGAGATAACATTGTTATCTCAATTTTTATTATTTTTTACAAATAATAAACCTTCGATTTCGCTGAAAATTTTTATTAAGCTTCTAGGATCTCAGGCTAAACGTATATTTAATTAAAATCCCCAAAATTTTCATTAGTATGAAAGATAATTAACTCTAAGGGTGGTTTTTTATATCTCCGAAATAAAGGGTTGTAGGGAAAATAGTTTCAACCAAAAGCTGTAGAGAATAAAAAAAGATACATCTTTTATTTGAAAGAATTTTCCAAATAATGTCTAGTTTCGATGGAAATTGCTAATATTTCACCGTGATTGTTAGTTCAAATTTTCGACACATAAAGTGGTGACGCCACTGAAATCACACAACAAAATTCGAAACTTTATTAATAATAAAAAATAATACAAATTGAGCTAACAACGTTATCTCCCTAAATAGATATCGTCGATTTCGAAAATACTATTGAAAAAATTAATTAGGCCATAGTTTTAACGTAAATTTCTAATTAATATTTTATTAATCCCAATAGGAAGAATATCAAACTAAAGTGAACCCTAAATACATGTAACATTAGATAAAAAATCGAATACAATACAGAAACAGAGCTTCATAAAAAATCAATAGTTTTTTAACTTTTTTTCAAAACTATGAGGTTTTTTAATGAAATGTTTCAAATAAAAGTACCTTATTATTTTATTCTCTACAGCTTTTGGTTGAAACATTTTTCTCTACAACCCTTAATTTCGGAGATACAGAAAACCACCCTTAAAGTGAAATATCTACCCTACTAATGAATATTTTGGCCTCGTTCCCGGTTCCGCATCGAATATAAAGCCCTAGAACATGCATGCAAAATTTCAGCGCGATCGGAGATACTTTAGTTTAAAGGGAAACTAGATGGTAAGGCTATAGTCCATGGATTTGAAACATCTAATTTGTACCGATATATGTTATTTCGCTGAAATTTTGCATGCATGTTCTACGACGTCATATTCGATGCGAAGTCCGCGGACGACCCCAAAATTTGCATTAGTAGGGTAGATATTTCACTTTAAGGGTGGTTTCTCGTATCTTCAAAGTTAAGGGTTGTAGAGAAAAATGTTTCAACCAAAAGCTGTAGAGAATAAAATATTAAGCTACTTTTATTTGAAAGATTTTATCAAATACTTTCTAGATTTTGAAAAACACTTAAAAAACTATCATGTTTTTTTTGCAGTTGTGTTACGGTTTTGTATGCGATATTAAGTCTTAAATTATATTTACTTAAGGTTCATATTAGTTTGACATCCATCCTATAAGAACTTTTAAAACATTAATTAGTAATTTACCCAAAAACTAAGACCCAAATAATTTTTTAACTAGAATTTTCTAATTCAACGATATCGAATTAGGGAGATAACATTGTTATCTCAATTTTTATTATTTTTTACAAATACACAATTGTAATTTCAGTGGCGTCACCACTTCGTGTGGCACAAAACTGAACTAAAAATCACATTCCTAATTTTGCGATTTATGCCAAAACTAGACGTTATTTGAAGAAATTTTTCAAATAAGAATTGTTATATGTATTTTTCTCTACATCTTTTGGTTGAAACTATTTTCTATTCAACTCATAATTTCGGAGATACAAAAAACTACCCTTAAAGTGAATTATCTTTTATACTAATAAAAATTTAGAAGATTTTCATAAAACATACATTTAACCTGAGGTCCTAAAAGCTTAATAAAAAAATTCAGCAAAATCGAAGCTTTATTAATAATAAAAAATAATCAAAATTGAGATAACAATGTTATCTCCCTAATTCGATATCGTCGATTTCGAAAATTCTACTGAAAAAATTAATTAAGCCATAGTTTTTGCGTAAATTTCTAATTAATATTTTATTAATCACAATAGGAAGTATGTCAAACTAAATTGAACCCTAAATACATGTAACATTAGATAAAAAATCGAATACAATACAGGAACAGAGCATCATAAAAAAGCAATAGTTTTTAACCTATATTTCAAAACCCAGGGGTTTTTTAATGAAATGTTTCAAATAAAAGTAGCTTATTATTTTATTCTCTACAGCTTTTGGTTGAAACTTTTTTCTCTACAACCCTTAACTTCGGAGATACAGAAAACCACCCTTAAAGTGAAATATCTACCCTACTAATGAATATTTTGGCCTTGTGCCCGGTTCCGCATCGAATATAAAGCCCTAGAACATGCATGCAAAATTTCAGTGCCATCGGAGATACTTTAATTTAACGATAAAACAGATGGCAAGGCTATAGTCCATGGATTTGAAACCCCTAATTTGTACCGATATATGCTATTTCGCTGAAATTTTGCATGCATGTTCTACGGCGTCATATTCGATGCGAAATCCGCGGACGACCCCAAATTTTGCATTAGTAGGGTAGATATTTCACTTTAAAGGTGGTTTCTCGTATCTCCGAAGTTAAGGGTTGTAGAGAAAAAAGTTTCAACCAAAAGCTGTAAAGAATAAAATAATAAGCTACTTTTATTTGAAACATTTTATCAAATACTTTCTAGATTTTGAAAAAAACTGAAAAAACTATAATGTTTTTTTTGCAGTTGTGTTACGGTTTTGTATGCGATATTCAATCTTAAATTATATTTACTTAAGGTTCATATTAGTTTGACATCCATCCTATAAGAATTTTTAAAACATTAATTAGTAATTTACCCAAAAACTAAGGCCCAAATAATTTTTTAACTAGAATTTTCTAATTCAACGATATCGAATTAGGGAGATAACATTGTTATCTCAATTTTTATTATTTTTTACAAATAATAAACCTTCGATTTCGCTGAAAATTTTTATTAAGCTTCTAGGATCTCAGGCTAAACGTATATTTAATTAAAATCCCCAAAATTTTCATTAGTATGAAAGATAATTAACTCTAAGGGTGGTTTTTTATATCTCCGAAATAAAGGGTTGTAGGGAAAATAGTTTCAACCAAAAGCTGTAGAGAATAAAAAAAGATACATCTTTTATTTGAAAGAATTTTCCAAATAATGTCTAGTTTCGATGGAAATTGCTAATATTTCACCGTGATTGTTAGTTCAAATTTTCGACACATAAAGTGGTGACGCCACTGAAATCACACAACAAAATTCGAAACTTTATTAATAATAAAAAATAATAAAAATTGAGCTAACAACGGTATCTCCCTAATTCGATATCGTCGATTTCGAAAATTCTACTGAAAAAATTAATTAAGCCATAGTTTTTGCGTAAATTTCTAATTAATATTTTATTAATCACAATAGGAAGTATGTCAAACTAAATTGAACCCTAAATCCATGTAACATTAGATAAAAAATCGAATACAATACAGGAACAGAGCATCATAAAAAAGCAATAGTTTTTAACCTATATTTCAAAACCCAGGGGTTTTTTAATGAAATGTTTCAAATAAAAGTACCTTATTATTTTATTCTCTACAGCTTTTGGTTGAAACATTTTTCTCTACAACCCTTAATTTCGGAGATACAGAAAACCACCCTTAAAGTGAAATATCTACCCTACTAATGAATATTTTGGCCTCGTTCCCGGTTCCGCATCGAATATAAAGCCCTAGAACATGCATGCAAAATTTCAGCGCGATCGGAGATACTTTAGTTTAAAGGGAAACTAGATGGTAAGGCTATAGTCCATGGATTTGAAACATCTAATTTGTACCGATATATGTTATTTCGCTGAAATTTTGCATGCATGTTCTACGACGTCATATTCGATGCGAAGTCCGCGGACGACCCCAAAATTTGCATTAGTAGGGTAGATATTTCACTTTAAGGGTGGTTTCTCGTATCTTCAAAGTTAAGGGTTGTAGAGAAAAATGTTTCAACCAAAAGCTGTAGAGAATAAAATATTAAGCTACTTTTATTTGAAAGATTTTATCAAATACTTTCTAGATTTTGAAAAACACTTAAAAAACTATCATGTTTTTTTTGCAGTTGTGTTACGGTTTTGTATGCGATATTAAGTCTTAAATTATATTTACTTAAGGTTCATATTAGTTTGACATCCATCCTATAAGAACTTTTAAAACATTAATTAGTAATTTACCCAAAAACTAAGACCCAAATAATTTTTTAACTAGAATTTTCTAATTCAACGATATCGAATTAGGGAGATAACATTGTTATCTCAATTTTTATTATTTTTTACAAATACACAATTGTAATTTCAGTGGCGTCACCACTTCGTGTGGCACAAAACTGAACTAAAAATCACATTCCTAATTTTGCGATTTATGCCAAAACTAGACGTTATTTGAAGAAATTTTTCAAATAAGAATTGTTATATGTATTTTTCTCTACATCTTTTGGTTGAAACTATTTTCTATTCAACTCATAATTTCGGAGATACAAAAAACTACCCTTAAAGTGAATTATCTTTTATACTAATAAAAATTTAGAAGATTTTCATAAAACATACATTTAACCTGAGGTCCTAAAAGCTTAATAAAAAAATTCAGCAAAATCGAAGCTTTATTAATAATAAAAAATAATCAAAATTGAGATAACAATGTTATCTCCCTAATTCGATATCGTCGATTTCGAAAATTCTACTGAAAAAATTAATTAAGCCATAGTTTTTGCGTAAATTTCTAATTAATATTTTATTAATCACAATAGGAAGTATGTCAAACTAAATTGAACCCTAAATACATGTAACATTAGATAAAAAATCGAATACACTACAGGAACAGAGCATCATAAAAAAGCAATAGTTTTTAACCTATATTTCAAAACCCAGGGGTTTTTTAATGAAATGTTTCAAATAAAAGTAGCTTATTATTTTATTCTCTACAGCTTTTGGTTGAAACTTTTTTCTCTACAACCCTTAACTTCGGAGATACAGAAAACCACCCTTAAAGTGAAATATCTACCCTACTAATGAATATTTTGGCCTTGTGCCCGGTTCCGCATCGAATATAAAGCCCTAGAACATGCATGCAAAATTTCAGTGCCATCGGAGATACTTTAATTTAACGATAAAACAGATGGCAAGGCTATAGTCCATGGATTTGAAACCCCTAATTTGTACCGATATATGCTATTTCGCTGAAATTTTGCATGCATGTTCTACGGCGTCATATTCGATGCGAAATCCGCGGACGACCCCAAATTTTGCATTAGTAGGGTAGATATTTCACTTTAAAGGTGGTTTCTCGTATCTCCGAAGTTAAGGGTTGTAGAGAAAAAAGTTTCAACCAAAAGCTGTAAAGAATAAAATAATAAGCTACTTTTATTTGAAACATTTTATCAAATACTTTCTAGATTTTGAAAAAAACTGAAAAAACTATAATGTTTTTTTTGCAGTTGTGTTACGGTTTTGTATGCGATATTCAATCTTAAATTATATTTACTTAAGGTTCATATTAGTTTGACATCCATCCTATAAGAATTTTTAAAACATTAATTAGTAATTTACCCAAAAACTAAGGCCCAAATAATTTTTTAACTAGAATTTTCTAATTCAACGATATCGAATTAGGGAGATAACATTGTTATCTCAATTTTTATTATTTTTTACAAATAATAAACCTTCGATTTCGCTGAAAATTTTTATTAAGCTTCTAGGATCTCAGGCCAAACGTATATTTAATTAAAATCCCCAAAATTTTCATTAGTATGAAAGATAATTAACTCTAAGGGTGGTTTTTTATATCTCCGAAATAAAGGGTTGTAGGGAAAATAGTTTCAACCAAAAGCTGTAGAGAATAAAAAAAGATACATCTTTTATTTGAAAGAATTTTCCAAATAATGTCTAGTTTCGATGGAAATTGCTAATATTTCACCGTGATTGTTAGTTCAAATTTTCGACACATAAAGTGGTGACGCCACTGAAATCACACAACAAAATTCGAAACTTTATTAATAATAAAAAATAATAAAAATTGAGCTAACAACATTATCTCCCTAAATAGATATCGTCGATTTCGAAAATACTATTGAAAAAATTAATTAGGCCATAGTTTTAACGTAAATTTCTAATTAATATTTTATTAATCCCAATAGGAAGAATATCAAACTAAAGTGAACCCTAAATACATGTAACATTAGATAAAAAATCGAATACAATACAGAAACAGAGCTTCATAAAAAATCAATAGTTTTTTAACTTTTTTTCAAAACTATGAGGTTTTTTAATGAAATGTTTCAAATAAAAGTACCTTATTATTTTATTCTCTACAGCTTTTGGTTGAAACATTTTTCTCTACAACCCTTAATTTCGGAGATACAGAAAACCACCCTTAAAGTGAAATATCTACCCTACTAATGAATATTTTGGCCTCGTTCCCGGTTCCGCATCGAATATAAAGCCCTAGAACATGCATGCAAAATTTCAGCGCGATCGGAGATACTTTAGTTTAAAGGGAAACTAGATGGTAAGGCTATAGTCCATGGATTTGAAACATCTAATTTGTACCGATATATGTTATTTCGCTGAAATTTTGCATGCATGTTCTACGACGTCATATTCGATGCGAAGTCCGCGGACGACCCCAAAATTTGCATTAGTAGGGTAGATATTTCACTTTAAGGGTGGTTTCTCGTATCTTCAAAGTTAAGGGTTGTAGAGAAAAATGTTTCAACCAAAAGCTGTAGAGAATAAAATATTAAGCTACTTTTATTTGAAAGATTTTATCAAATACTTTCTAGATTTTGAAAAACACTTAAAAAACTATCATGTTTTTTTTGCAGTTGTGTTACGGTTTTGTATGCGATATTAAGTCTTAAATTATATTTACTTAAGGTTCATATTAGTTTGACATCCATCCTATAAGAACTTTTAAAACATTAATTAGTAATTTACCCAAAAACTAAGACCCAAATAATTTTTTAACTAGAATTTTCTAATTCAACGATATCGAATTAGGGAGATAACATTGTTATCTCAATTTTTATTATTTTTTACAAATACACAATTGTAATTTCAGTGGCGTCACCACTTCGTGTGGCACAAAACTGAACTAAAAATCACATTCCTAATTTTGCGATTTATGCCAAAACTAGACGTTATTTGAAGAAATTTTTCAAATAAGAATTGTTATATGTATTTTTCTCTACATCTTTTGGTTGAAACTATTTTCTATTCAACTCATAATTTCGGAGATACAAAAAACTACCCTTAAAGTGAATTATCTTTTATACTAATAAAAATTTAGAAGATTTTCATAAAACATACATTTAACCTGAGGTCCTAAAAGCTTAATAAAAAAATTCAGCAAAATCGAAGCTTTATTAATAATAAAAAATAATCAAAATTGAGATAACAATGTTATCTCCCTAATTCGATATCGTCGATTTCGAAAATTCTACTGAAAAAATTAATTAAGCCATAGTTTTTGCGTAAATTTCTAATTAATATTTTATTAATCACAATAGGAAGTATGTCAAACTAAATTGAACCCTAAATACATGTAACATTAGATAAAAAATCGAATACAATACAGGAACAGAGCATCATAAAAAAGCAATAGTTTTTAACCTATATTTCAAAACCCAGGGGTTTTTTAATGAAATGTTTCAAATAAAAGTAGCTTATTATTTTATTCTCTACAGCTTTTGGTTGAAACTTTTTTCTCTACAACCCTTAACTTCGGAGATACAGAAAACCACCCTTAAAGTGAAATATCTACCCTACTAATGAATATTTTGGCCTTGTGCCCGGTTCCGCATCGAATATAAAGCCCTAGAACATGCATGCAAAATTTCAGCGCGATCGGAGATACTTTAGTTTAAAGGGAAACTAGATGGTAAGGCTATAGTCCATGGATTTGAAACATCTAATTTGTACCGATATATGTTATTTCGCTGAAATTTTGCATGCATGTTCTACGACGTCATATTCGATGCGAAGTCCGCGGACGACCCCAAAATTTGCATTAGTAGGGTAGATATTTCACTTTAAGGGTGGTTTCTCGTATCTTCAAAGTTAAGGGTTGTAGAGAAAAATGTTTCAACCAAAAGCTGTAGAGAATAAAATATTAAGCTACTTTTATTTGAAAGATTTTATCAAATACTTTCTAGATTTTGAAAAACACTTAAAAAACTATCATGTTTTTTTTGCAGTTGTGTTACGGTTTTGTATGCGATATTAAGTCTTAAATTATATTTACTTAAGGTTCATATTAGTTTGACATCCATCCTATAAGAACTTTTAAAACATTAATTAGTAATTTACCCAAAAACTAAGACCCAAATAATTTTTTAACTAGAATTTTCTAATTCAACGATATCGAATTAGGGAGATAACATTGTTATCTCAATTTTTATTATTTTTTACAAATACACAATTGTAATTTCAGTGGCGTCACCACTTCGTGTGGCACAAAACTGAACTAAAAATCACATTCCTAATTTTGCGATTTATGCCAAAACTAGACGTTATTTGAAGAAATTTTTCAAATAAGAATTGTTATATGTATTTTTCTCTACATCTTTTGGTTGAAACTATTTTCTATTCAACTCATAATTTCGGAGATACAAAAAACTACCCTTAAAGTGAATTATCTTTTATACTAATAAAAATTTAGAAGATTTTCATAAAACATACATTTAACCTGAGGTCCTAAAAGCTTAATAAAAAAATTCAGCAAAATCGAAGCTTTATTAATAATAAAAAATAATCAAAATTGAGATAACAATGTTATCTCCCTAATTCGATATCGTCGATTTCGAAAATTCTACTGAAAAAATTAATTAAGCCATAGTTTTTGCGTAAATTTCTAATTAATATTTTATTAATCACAATAGGAAGTATGTCAAACTAAATTGAACCCTAAATACATGTAACATTAGATAAAAAATCGAATACACTACAGGAACAGAGCATCATAAAAAAGCAATAGTTTTTAACCTATATTTCAAAACCCAGGGGTTTTTTAATGAAATGTTTCAAATAAAAGTAGCTTATTATTTTATTCTCTACAGCTTTTGGTTGAAACTTTTTTCTCTACAACCCTTAACTTCGGAGATACAGAAAACCACCCTTAAAGTGAAATATCTACCCTACTAATGAATATTTTGGCCTTGTGCCCGGTTCCGCATCGAATATAAAGCCCTAGAACATGCATGCAAAATTTCAGTGCCATCGGAGATACTTTAATTTAACGATAAAACAGATGGCAAGGCTATAGTCCATGGATTTGAAACCCCTAATTTGTACCGATATATGCTATTTCGCTGAAATTTTGCATGCATGTTCTACGGCGTCATATTCGATGCGAAATCCGCGGACGACCCCAAATTTTGCATTAGTAGGGTAGATATTTCACTTTAAAGGTGGTTTCTCGTATCTCCGAAGTTAAGGGTTGTAGAGAAAAAAGTTTCAACCAAAAGCTGTAAAGAATAAAATAATAAGCTACTTTTATTTGAAACATTTTATCAAATACTTTCTAGATTTTGAAAAAAACTGAAAAAACTATAATGTTTTTTTTGCAGTTGTGTTACGGTTTTGTATGCGATATTCAATCTTAAATTATATTTACTTAAGGTTCATATTAGTTTGACATCCATCCTATAAGAATTTTTAAAACATTAATTAGTAATTTACCCAAAAACTAAGGCCCAAATAATTTTTTAACTAGAATTTTCTAATTCAACGATATCGAATTAGGGAGATAACATTGTTATCTCAATTTTTATTATTTTTTACAAATAATAAACCTTCGATTTCGCTGAAAATTTTTATTAAGCTTCTAGGATCTCAGGCCAAACGTATATTTAATTAAAATCCCCAAAATTTTCATTAGTATGAAAGATAATTAACTCTAAGGGTGGTTTTTTATATCTCCGAAATAAAGGGTTGTAGGGAAAATAGTTTCAACCAAAAGCTGTAGAGAATAAAAAAAGATACATCTTTTATTTGAAAGAATTTTCCAAATAATGTCTAGTTTCGATGGAAATTGCTAATATTTCACCGTGATTGTTAGTTCAAATTTTCGACACATAAAGTGGTGACGCCACTGAAATCACACAACAAAATTCGAAACTTTATTAATAATAAAAAATAATAAAAATTGAGCTAACAACATTATCTCCCTAAATAGATATCGTCGATTTCGAAAATACTATTGAAAAAATTAATTAGGCCATAGTTTTAACGTAAATTTCTAATTAATATTTTATTAATCCCAATAGGAAGAATATCAAACTAAAGTGAACCCTAAATACATGTAACATTAGATAAAAAATCGAATACAATACAGAAACAGAGCTTCATAAAAAATCAATAGTTTTTTAACTTTTTTTCAAAACTATGAGGTTTTTTAATGAAATGTTTCAAATAAAAGTACCTTATTATTTTATTCTCTACAGCTTTTGGTTGAAACATTTTTCTCTACAACCCTTAATTTCGGAGATACAGAAAACCACCCTTAAAGTGAAATATCTACCCTACTAATGAATATTTTGGCCTCGTTCCCGGTTCCGCATCGAATATAAAGCCCTAGAACATGCATGCAAAATTTCAGCGCGATCGGAGATACTTTAGTTTAAAGGGAAACTAGATGGTAAGGCTATAGTCCATGGATTTGAAACATCTAATTTGTACCGATATATGTTATTTCGCTGAAATTTTGCATGCATGTTCTACGACGTCATATTCGATGCGAAGTCCGCGGACGACCCCAAAATTTGCATTAGTAGGGTAGATATTTCACTTTAAGGGTGGTTTCTCGTATCTTCAAAGTTAAGGGTTGTAGAGAAAAATGTTTCAACCAAAAGCTGTAGAGAATAAAATATTAAGCTACTTTTATTTGAAAGATTTTATCAAATACTTTCTAGATTTTGAAAAACACTTAAAAAACTATCATGTTTTTTTTGCAGTTGTGTTACGGTTTTGTATGCGATATTAAGTCTTAAATTATATTTACTTAAGGTTCATATTAGTTTGACATCCATCCTATAAGAACTTTTAAAACATTAATTAGTAATTTACCCAAAAACTAAGACCCAAATAATTTTTTAACTAGAATTTTCTAATTCAACGATATCGAATTAGGGAGATAACATTGTTATCTCAATTTTTATTATTTTTTACAAATACACAATTGTAATTTCAGTGGCGTCACCACTTCGTGTGGCACAAAACTGAACTAAAAATCACATTCCTAATTTTGCGATTTATGCCAAAACTAGACGTTATTTGAAGAAATTTTTCAAATAAGAATTGTTATATGTATTTTTCTCTACATCTTTTGGTTGAAACTATTTTCTATTCAACTCATAATTTCGGAGATACAAAAAACTACCCTTAAAGTGAATTATCTTTTATACTAATAAAAATTTAGAAGATTTTCATAAAACATACATTTAACCTGAGGTCCTAAAAGCTTAATAAAAAAATTCAGCAAAATCGAAGCTTTATTAATAATAAAAAATAATCAAAATTGAGATAACAATGTTATCTCCCTAATTCGATATCGTCGATTTCGAAAATTCTACTGAAAAAATTAATTAAGCCATAGTTTTTGCGTAAATTTCTAATTAATATTTTATTAATCACAATAGGAAGTATGTCAAACTAAATTGAACCCTAAATACATGTAACATTAGATAA
Source organism: Pterostichus niger (assembly GCA_947425015.1). Lineage (NCBI taxonomy): Eukaryota > Metazoa > Arthropoda > Insecta > Coleoptera > Carabidae > Pterostichus > Pterostichus niger. The sequence continues at coordinate 40,768,000 of OX380336.1, forward strand.
AAAATCGAATACAATACAGGAACAGAGCATCATAAAAAAGCAATAGTTTTTAACCTATATTTCAAAACCCAGGGGTTTTTTAATGAAATGTTTCAAATAAAAGTAGCTTATTATTTTATTCTCTACAGCTTTTGGTTGAAACTTTTTTCTCTACAACCCTTAACTTCGGAGATACAGAAAACCACCCTTAAAGTGAAATATCTACCCTACTAATGAATATTTTGGCCTTGTGCCCGGTTCCGCATCGAATATAAAGCCCTAGAACATGCATGCAAAATTTCAGCGCGATCGGAGATACTTTAGTTTAAAGGGAAACTAGATGGTAAGGCTATAGTCCATGGATTTGAAACATCTAATTTGTACCGATATATGTTATTTCGCTGAAATTTTGCATGCATGTTCTACGACGTCATATTCGATGCGAAGTCCGCGGACGACCCCAAAATTTGCATTAGTAGGGTAGATATTTCACTTTAAGGGTGGTTTCTCGTATCTTCAAAGTTAAGGGTTGTAGAGAAAAATGTTTCAACCAAAAGCTGTAGAGAATAAAATATTAAGCTACTTTTATTTGAAAGATTTTATCAAATACTTTCTAGATTTTGAAAAACACTTAAAAAACTATCATGTTTTTTTTGCAGTTGTGTTACGGTTTTGTATGCGATATTAAGTCTTAAATTATATTTACTTAAGGTTCATATTAGTTTGACATCCATCCTATAAGAACTTTTAAAACATTAATTAGTAATTTACCCAAAAACTAAGACCCAAATAATTTTTTAACTAGAATTTTCTAATTCAACGATATCGAATTAGGGAGATAACATTGTTATCTCAATTTTTATTATTTTTTACAAATACACAATTGTAATTTCAGTGGCGTCACCACTTCGTGTGGCACAAAACTGAACTAAAAATCACATTCCTAATTTTGCGATTTATGCCAAAACTAGACGTTATTTGAAGAAATTTTTCAAATAAGAATTGTTATATGTATTTTTCTCTACATCTTTTGGTTGAAACTATTTTCTATTCAACTCATAATTTCGGAGATACAAAAAACTACCCTTAAAGTGAATTATCTTTTATACTAATAAAAATTTAGAAGATTTTCATAAAACATACATTTAACCTGAGGTCCTAAAAGCTTAATAAAAAAATTCAGCAAAATCGAAGCTTTATTAATAATAAAAAATAATCAAAATTGAGATAACAATGTTATCTCCCTAATTCGATATCGTCGATTTCGAAAATTCTACTGAAAAAATTAATTAAGCCATAGTTTTTGCGTAAATTTCTAATTAATATTTTATTAATCACAATAGGAAGTATGTCAAACTAAATTGAACCCTAAATACATGTAACATTAGATAAAAAATCGAATACAATACAGGAACAGAGCATCATAAAAAAGCAATAGTTTTTAACCTATATTTCAAAACCCAGGGGTTTTTTAATGAAATGTTTCAAATAAAAGTAGCTTATTATTTTATTCTCTACAGCTTTTGGTTGAAACTTTTTTCTCTACAACCCTTAACTTCGGAGATACAGAAAACCACCCTTAAAGTGAAATATCTACCCTACTAATGAATATTTTGGCCTTGTGCCCGGTTCCGCATCGAATATAAAGCCCTAGAACATGCATGCAAAATTTCAGTGCCATCGGAGATACTTTAATTTAACGATAAAACAGATGGCAAGGCTATAGTCCATGGATTTGAAACCCCTAATTTGTACCGATATATGCTATTTCGCTGAAATTTTGCATGCATGTTCTACGGCGTCATATTCGATGCGAAATCCGCGGACGACCCCAAATTTTGCATTAGTAGGGTAGATATTTCACTTTAAAGGTGGTTTCTCGTATCTCCGAAGTTAAGGGTTGTAGAGAAAAAAGTTTCAACCAAAAGCTGTAAAGAATAAAATAATAAGCTACTTTTATTTGAAACATTTTATCAAATACTTTCTAGATTTTGAAAAAAACTGAAAAAACTATAATGTTTTTTTTGCAGTTGTGTTACGGTTTTGTATGCGATATTCAATCTTAAATTATATTTACTTAAGGTTCATATTAGTTTGACATCCATCCTATAAGAATTTTTAAAACATTAATTAGTAATTTACCCAAAAACTAAGGCCCAAATAATTTTTTAACTAGAATTTTCTAATTCAACGATATCGAATTAGGGAGATAACATTGTTATCTCAATTTTTATTATTTTTTACAAATAATAAACCTTCGATTTCGCTGAAAATTTTTATTAAGCTTCTAGGATCTCAGGCTAAACGTATATTTAATTAAAATCCCCAAAATTTTCATTAGTATGAAAGATAATTAACTCTAAGGGTGGTTTTTTATATCTCCGAAATAAAGGGTTGTAGGGAAAATAGTTTCAACCAAAAGCTGTAGAGAATAAAAAAAGATACATCTTTTATTTGAAAGAATTTTCCAAATAATGTCTAGTTTCGATGGAAATTGCTAATATTTCACCGTGATTGTTAGTTCAAATTTTCGACACATAAAGTGGTGACGCCACTGAAATCACACAACAAAATTCGAAACTTTATTAATAATAAAAAATAATAAAAATTGAGCTAACAACGTTATCTCCCTAATTCGATATCGTCGATTTCGAAAATTCTACTGAAAAAATTAATTAAGCCATAGTTTTTGCGTAAATTTCTAATTAATATTTTATTAATCACAATAGGAAGTATGTCAAACTAAATTGAACCCTAAATCCATGTAACATTAGATAAAAAATCGAATACAATACAGGAACAGAGCATCATAAAAAAGCAATAGTTTTTAACCTATATTTCAAAACCCAGGGGTTTTTTAATGAAATGTTTCAAATAAAAGTACCTTATTATTTTATTCTCTACAGCTTTTGGTTGAAACATTTTTCTCTACAACCCTTAATTTCGGAGATACAGAAAACCACCCTTAAAGTGAAATATCTACCGTACTAATGAATATTTTGGCCTCGTTCCCGGTTCCGCATCGAATATAAAGCCCTAGAACATGCATGCAAAATTTCAGCGCGATCGGAGATACTTTAGTTTAAAGGGAAACTAGATGGTAAGGCTATAGTCCATGGATTTGAAACATCTAATTTGTACCGATATATGTTATTTCGCTGAAATTTTGCATGCATGTTCTACGACGTCATATTCGATGCGAAGTCCGCGGACGACCCCAAAATTTGCATTAGTAGGGTAGATATTTCACTTTAAGGGTGGTTTCTCGTATCTTCAAAGTTAAGGGTTGTAGAGAAAAATGTTTCAACCAAAAGCTGTAGAGAATAAAATATTAAGCTACTTTTATTTGAAAGATTTTATCAAATACTTTCTAGATTTTGAAAAACACTTAAAAAACTATCATGTTTTTTTTGCAGTTGTGTTACGGTTTTGTATGCGATATTAAGTCTTAAATTATATTTACTTAAGGTTCATATTAGTTTGACATCCATCCTATAAGAACTTTTAAAACATTAATTAGTAATTTACCCAAAAACTAAGACCCAAATAATTTTTTAACTAGAATTTTCTAATTCAACGATATCGAATTAGGGAGATAACATTGTTATCTCAATTTTTATTATTTTTTACAAATACACAATTGTAATTTCAGTGGCGTCACCACTTCGTGTGGCACAAAACTGAACTAAAAATCACATTCCTAATTTTGCGATTTATGCCAAAACTAGACGTTATTTGAAGAAATTTTTCAAATAAGAATTGTTATATGTATTTTTCTCTACATCTTTTGGTTGAAACTATTTTCTATTCAACTCATAATTTCGGAGATACAAAAAACTACCCTTAAAGTGAATTATCTTTTATACTAATAAAAATTTAGAAGATTTTCATAAAACATACATTTAACCTGAGGTCCTAAAAGCTTAATAAAAAAATTCAGCAAAATCGAAGCTTTATTAATAATAAAAAATAATCAAAATTGAGATAACAATGTTATCTCCCTAATTCGATATCGTCGATTTCGAAAATTCTACTGAAAAAATTAATTAAGCCATAGTTTTTGCGTAAATTTCTAATTAATATTTTATTAATCACAATAGGAAGTATGTCAAACTAAATTGAACCCTAAATACATGTAACATTAGATAAAAAATCGAATACAATACAGGAACAGAGCATCATAAAAAAGCAATAGTTTTTAACCTATATTTCAAAACCCAGGGGTTTTTTAATGAAATGTTTCAAATAAAAGTAGCTTATTATTTTATTCTCTACAGCTTTTGGTTGAAACTTTTTTCTCTACAACCCTTAACTTCGGAGATACAGAAAACCACCCTTAAAGTGAAATATCTACCCTACTAATGAATATTTTGGCCTTGTGCCCGGTTCCGCATCGAATATAAAGCCCTAGAACATGCATGCAAAATTTCAGTGCCATCGGAGATACTTTAATTTAACGATAAAACAGATGGCAAGGCTATAGTCCATGGATTTGAAACCCCTAATTTGTACCGATATATGCTATTTCGCTGAAATTTTGCATGCATGTTCTACGGCGTCATATTCGATGCGAAATCCGCGGACGACCCCAAATTTTGCATTAGTAGGGTAGATATTTCACTTTAAAGGTGGTTTCTCGTATCTCCGAAGTTAAGGGTTGTAGAGAAAAAAGTTTCAACCAAAAGCTGTAAAGAATAAAATAATAAGCTACTTTTATTTGAAACATTTTATCAAATACTTTCTAGATTTTGAAAAAAACTGAAAAAACTATAATGTTTTTTTTGCAGTTGTGTTACGGTTTTGTATGCGATATTCAATCTTAAATTATATTTACTTAAGGTTCATATTAGTTTGACATCCATCCTATAAGAATTTTTAAAACATTAATTAGTAATTTACCCAAAAACTAAGGCCCAAATAATTTTTTAACTAGAATTTTCTAATTCAACGATATCGAATTAGGGAGATAACATTGTTATCTCAATTTTTATTATTTTTTACAAATAATAAACCTTCGATTTCGCTGAAAATTTTTATTAAGCTTCTAGGATCTCAGGCTAAACGTATATTTAATTAAAATCCCCAAAATTTTCATTAGTATGAAAGATAATTAACTCTAAGGGTGGTTTTTTATATCTCCGAAATAAAGGGTTGTAGGGAAAATAGTTTCAACCAAAAGCTGTAGAGAATAAAAAAAGATACATCTTTTATTTGAAAGAATTTTCCAAATAATGTCTAGTTTCGATGGAAATTGCTAATATTTCACCGTGATTGTTAGTTCAAATTTTCGACACATAAAGTGGTGACGCCACTGAAATCACACAACAAAATTCGAAACTTTATTAATAATAAAAAATAATAAAAATTGAGCTAACAACGTTATCTCCCTAAATAGATATCGTCGATTTCGAAAATACTATTGAAAAAATTAATTAGGCCATAGTTTTAACGTAAATTTCTAATTAATATTTTATTAATCCCAATAGGAAGAATATCAAACTAAAGTGAACCCTAAATACATGTAACATTAGATAAAAAATCGAATACAATACAGAAACAGAGCTTCATAAAAAATCAATAGTTTTTTAACTTTTTTTCAAAACTATGAGGTTTTTTAATGAAATGTTTCAAATAAAAGTACCTTATTATTTTATTCTCTACAGCTTTTGGTTGAAACATTTTTCTCTACAACCCTTAATTTCGGAGATACAGAAAACCACCCTTAAAGTGAAATATCTACCCTACTAATGAATATTTTGGCCTCGTTCCCGGTTCCGCATCGAATATAAAGCCCTAGAACATGCATGCAAAATTTCAGCGCGATCGGAGATACTTTAGTTTAAAGGGAAACTAGATGGTAAGGCCATGGATTTGAAACATCTAATTTGTACCGATATATGTTATTTCGCTGAAATTTTGCATGCATGTTCTACGACGTCATATTCGATGCGAAGTCCGCGGACGACCCCAAAATTTGCATTAGTAGGGTAGATATTTCACTTTAAGGGTGGTTTCTCGTATCTTCAAAGTTAAGGGTTGTAGAGAAAAATGTTTCAACCAAAAGCTGTAGAGAATAAAATATTAAGCTACTTTTATTTGAAAGATTTTATCAAATACTTTCTAGATTTTGAAAAACACTTAAAAAACTATCATGTTTTTTTTGTAGTTGTGTTACGGTTTTGTATGCGATATTAAGTCTTAAATTATATTTACTTAAGGTTCATATTAGTTTGACATCCATCCTATAAGAACTTTTAAAACATTAATTAGTAATTTACCCAAAAACTAAGACCCAAATAATTTTTTAACTAGAATTTTCTAATTCAACGATATCGAATTAGGGAGATAACATTGTTATCTCAATTTTTATTATTTTTTACAAATACACAATTGTAATTTCAGTGGCGTCACCACTTCGTGTGGCACAAAACTGAACTAAAAATCACATTCCTAATTTTGCGATTTATGCCAAAACTAGACGTTATTTGAAGAAATTTTTCAAATAAGAATTGTTATATGTATTTTTCTCTACATCTTTTGGTTGAAACTATTTTCTATTCAACTCATAATTTCGGAGATACAAAAAACTACCCTTAAAGTGAATTATCTTTTATACTAATAAAAATTTAGAAGATTTTCATAAAACATACATTTAACCTGAGGTCCTAAAAGCTTAATAAAAAAATTCAGCAAAATCGAAGCTTTATTAATAATAAAAAATAATCAAAATTGAGATAACAATGTTATCTCCCTAATTCGATATCGTCGATTTCGAAAATTCTACTGAAAAAATTAATTAAGCCATAGTTTTTGCGTAAATTTCTAATTAATATTTTATTAATCACAATAGGAAGTATGTCAAACTAAATTGAACCCTAAATACATGTAACATTAGATAAAAAATCGAATACAATACAGGAACAGAGCATCATAAAAAAGCAATAGTTTTTAACCTATATTTCAAAACCCAGGGGTTTTTTAATGAAATGTTTCAAATAAAAGTAGCTTATTATTTTATTCTCTACAGCTTTTGGTTGAAACTTTTTTCTCTACAACCCTTAACTTCGGAGATACAGAAAACCACCCTTAAAGTGAAATATCTACCCTACTAATGAATATTTTGGCCTTGTGCCCGGTTCCGCATCGAATATAAAGCCCTAGAACATGCATGCAAAATTTCAGTGCCATCGGAGATACTTTAATTTAACGATAAAACAGATGGCAAGGCTATAGTCCATGGATTTGAAACCCCTAATTTGTACCGATATATGCTATTTCGCTGAAATTTTGCATGCATGTTCTACGGCGTCATATTCGATGCGAAATCCGCGGACGACCCCAAATTTTGCATTAGTAGGGTAGATATTTCACTTTAAAGGTGGTTTCTCGTATCTCCGAAGTTAAGGGTTGTAGAGAAAAAAGTTTCAACCAAAAGCTGTAAAGAATAAAATAATAAGCTACTTTTATTTGAAACATTTTATCAAATACTTTCTAGATTTTGAAAAAAACTGAAAAAACTATAATGTTTTTTTTGCAGTTGTGTTACGGTTTTGTATGCGATATTCAATCTTAAATTATATTTACTTAAGGTTCATATTAGTTTGACATCCATCCTATAAGAATTTTTAAAACATTAATTAGTAATTTACCCAAAAACTAAGGCCCAAATAATTTTTTAACTAGAATTTTCTAATTCAACGATATCGAATTAGGGAGATAACATTGTTATCTCAATTTTTATTATTTTTTACAAATAATAAACCTTCGATTTCGCTGAAAATTTTTATTAAGCTTCTAGGATCTCAGGCTAAACGTATATTTAATTAAAATCCCCAAAATTTTCATTAGTATGAAAGATAATTAACTCTAAGGGTGGTTTTTTATATCTCCGAAATAAAGGGTTGTAGGGAAAATAGTTTCAACCAAAAGCTGTAGAGAATAAAAAAAAGATACATCTTTTATTTGAAAGAATTTTCCAAATAATGTCTAGTTTCGATGGAAATTGCTAATATTTCACCGTGATTGTTAGTTCAAATTTTCGACACATAAAGTGGTGACGCCACTGAAATCACACAACAAAATTCGAAACTTTATTAATAATAAAAAATAATAAAAATTGAGCTAACAACGTTATCTCCCTAAATAGATATCGTCGATTTCGAAAATACTATTGAAAAAATTAATTAGGCCATAGTTTTAACGTAAATTTCTAATTAATATTTTATTAATCCCAATAGGAAGAATATCAAACTAAAGTGAACCCTAAATACATGTAACATTAGATAAAAAATCGAATACAATACAGAAACAGAGCTTCATAAAAAATCAATAGTTTTTTAACTTTTTTTCAAAACTATGAGGTTTTTTAATAAAATGTTTCAAATAAAAGTACCTTATTATTTTATTCTCTACAGCTTTTGGTTGAAACATTTTTCTCTACAACCCTTAATTTCGGAGATACAGAAAACCACCCTTAAAGTGAAATATCTACCCTACTAATGAATATTTTGGCCTCGTTCCCGGTTCCGCATCGAATATAAAGCCCTAGAACATGCATGCAAAATTTCAGCGCGATCGGAGATACTTTAGTTTAAAGGGAAACTAGATGGTAAGGCTATAGTCCATGGATTTGAAACATCTAATTTGTACCGATATATGTTATTTCGCTGAAATTTTGCATGCATGTTCTACGACGTCATATTCGATGCGAAGTCCGCGGACGACCCCAAAATTTGCATTAGTAGGGTAGATATTTCACTTTAAGGGTGGTTTCTCGTATCTTCAAAGTTAAGGGTTGTAGAGAAAAATGTTTCAACCAAAAGCTGTAGAGAATAAAATATTAAGCTACTTTTATTTGAAAGATTTTATCAAATACTTTCTAGATTTTGAAAAACACTTAAAAAACTATCATGTTTTTTTTGCAGTTGTGTTACGGTTTTGTATGCGATATTAAGTCTTAAATTATATTTACTTAAGGTTCATATTAGTTTGACATCCATCCTATAAGAACTTTTAAAACATTAATTAGTAATTTACCCAAAAACTAAGACCCAAATAATTTTTTAACTAGAATTTTCTAATTCAACGATATCGAATTAGGGAGATAACATTGTTATCTCAATTTTTATTATTTTTTACAAATACACAATTGTAATTTCAGTGGCGTCACCACTTCGTGTGGCACAAAACTGAACTAAAAATCACATTCCTAATTTTGCGATTTATGCCAAAACTAGACGTTATTTGAAGAAATTTTTCAAATAAGAATTGTTATATGTATTTTTCTCTACATCTTTTGGTTGAAACTATTTTCTATTCAACTCATAATTTCGGAGATACAAAAAACTACCCTTAAAGTGAATTATCTTTTATACTAATAAAAATTTAGAAGATTTTCATAAAACATACATTTAACCTGAGGTCCTAAAAGCTTAATAAAAAAATTCAGCAAAATCGAAGCTTTATTAATAATAAAAAATAATCAAAATTGAGATAACAATGTTATCTCCCTAATTCGATATCGTCGATTTCGAAAATTCTACTGAAAAAATTAATTAAGCCATAGTTTTTGCGTAAATTTCTAATTAATATTTTATTAATCACAATAGGAAGTATGTCAAACTAAATTGAACCCTAAATACATGTAACATTAGATAAAAAATCGAATACAATACAGGAACAGAGCATCATAAAAAAGCAATAGTTTTTAACCTATATTTCAAAACCCAGGGGTTTTTTAATGAAATGTTTCAAATAAAAGTAGCTTATTATTTTATTCTCTACAGCTTTTGGTTGAAACTTTTTTCTCTACAACCCTTAACTTCGGAGATACAGAAAACCACCCTTAAAGTGAAATATCTACCCTACTAATGAATATTTTGGCCTTGTGCCCGGTTCCGCATCGAATATAAAGCCCTAGAACATGCATGCAAAATTTCAGTGCCATCGGAGATACTTTAATTTAACGATAAAACAGATGGCAAGGCTATAGTCCATGGATTTGAAACCCCTAATTTGTACCGATATATGCTATTTCGCTGAAATTTTGCATGCATGTTCTACGGCGTCATATTCGATGCGAAATCCGCGGACGACCCCAAATTTTGCATTAGTAGGGTAGATATTTCACTTTAAAGGTGGTTTCTCGTATCTCCGAAGTTAAGGGTTGTAGAGAAAAAAGTTTCAACCAAAAGCTGTAAAGAATAAAATAATAAGCTACTTTTATTTGAAACATTTTATCAAATACTTTCTAGATTTTGAAAAAAACTGAAAAAACTATAATGTTTTTTTTGCAGTTGTGTTACGGTTTTGTATGCGATATTCAATCTTAAATTATATTTACTTAAGGTTCATATTAGTTTGACATCCATCCTATAAGAATTTTTAAAACATTAATTAGTAATTTACCCAAAAACTAAGGCCCAAATAATTTTTTAACTAGAATTTTCTAATTCAACGATATCGAATTAGGGAGATAACATTGTTATCTCAATTTTTATTATTTTTTACAAATAATAAACCTTCGATTTCGCTGAAAATTTTTATTAAGCTTCTAGGATCTCAGGCTAAACGTATATTTAATTAAAATCCCCAAAATTTTCATTAGTATGAAAGATAATTAACTCTAAGGGTGGTTTTTTATATCTCCGAAATAAAGGGTTGTAGGGAAAATAGTTTCAACCAAAAGCTGTAGAGAATAAAAAAAGATACATCTTTTATTTGAAAGAATTTTCCAAATAATGTCTAGTTTCGATGGAAATTGCTAATATTTCACCGTGATTGTTAGTTCAAATTTTCGACACATAAAGTGGTGACGCCACTGAAATCACACAACAAAATTCGAAACTTTATTAATAATAAAAAATAATAAAAATTGAGCTAACAACGTTATCTCCCTAATTCGATATCGTCGATTTCGAAAATTCTACTGAAAAAATTAATTAAGCCATAGTTTTTGCGTAAATTTCTAATTAATATTTTATTAATCACAATAGGAAGTATGTCAAACTAAATTGAACCCTAAATCCATGTAACATTAGATAAAAAATCGAATACAATACAGGAACAGAGCATCATAAAAAAGCAATAGTTTTTAACCTATATTTCAAAACCCAGGGGTTTTTTAATGAAATGTTTCAAATAAAAGTAGCTTATTATTTTATTCTCTACAGCTTTTGGTTGAAACTTTTTTCTCTACAACCCTTAACTTCGGAGATACAGAAAACCACCCTTAAAGTGAAATATCTACCCTACTAATGAATATTTTGGCCTTGTGCCCGGTTCCGCATCGAATATAAAGCCCTAGAACATGCATGCAAAATTTCAGCGCCATCGGAGATACTTTAATTTGAAACCCCTAATTTGTACCGATATATGCTATTTCGCTGAAATTTTGCATGCATGTTCTACGGCGTCATATTCGATGCGAAATCCGCGGACGACCCCAAATTTTGCATTAGTAGGGTAGATATTTCACTTTAAAGGTGGTTTCTCGTATCTCCGAAGTTAAGGGTTGTAGAGAAAAAAGTTTCAACCAAAAGCTGTAAAGAATAAAATAATAAGCTACTTTTATTTGAAACATTTTATCAAATACTTTCTAGATTTTGAAAAAAACTGAAAAAACTATAATGTTTTTTTTGCAGTTGTGTTACGGTTTTGTATGCGATATTCAATCTTAAATTATATTTACTTAAGGTTCATATTAGTTTGACATCCATCCTATAAGAATTTTTAAAACATTAATTAGTAATTTACCCAAAAACTAAGGCCCAAATAATTTTTTAACTAGAATTTTCTAATTCAACGATATCGAATTAGGGAGATAACATTGTTATCTCAATTTTTATTATTTTTTACAAATAATAAACCTTCGATTTCGCTGAAAATTTTTATTAAGCTTCTAGGATCTCAGGCTAAACGTATATTTAATTAAAATCCCCAAAATTTTCATTAGTATGAAAGATAATTAACTCTAAGGGTGGTTTTTTATATCTCCGAAATAAAGGGTTGTAGGGAAAATAGTTTCAACCAAAAGCTGTAGAGAATAAAAAAAAGATACATCTTTTATTTGAAAGAATTTTCCAAATAATGTCTAGTTTCGATGGAAATTGCTAATATTTCACCGTGATTGTTAGTTCAAATTTTCGACACATAAAGTGGTGACGCCACTGAAATCACACAACAAAATTCGAAACTTTATTAATAATAAAAAATAATAAAAATTGAGCTAACAACGTTATCTCCCTAAATAGATATCGTCGATTTCGAAAATACTATTGAAAAAATTAATTAGGCCATAGTTTTAACGTAAATTTCTAATTAATATTTTATTAATCCCAATAGGAAGAATATCAAACTAAAGTGAACCCTAAATACATGTAACATTAGATAAAAAATCGAATACAATACAGAAACAGAGCTTCATAAAAAATCAATAGTTTTTTAACTTTTTTTCAAAACTATGAGGTTTTTTAATAAAATGTTTCAAATAAAAGTACCTTATTATTTTATTCTCTACAGCTTTTGGTTGAAACATTTTTCTCTACAACCCTTAATTTCGGAGATACAGAAAACCACCCTTAAAGTGAAATATCTACCCTACTAATGAATATTTTGGCCTCGTTCCCGGTTCCGCATCGAATATAAAGCCCTAGAACATGCATGCAAAATTTCAGCGCGATCGGAGATACTTTAGTTTAAAGGGAAACTAGATGGTAAGGCTATAGTCCATGGATTTGAAACATCTAATTTGTACCGATATATGTTATTTCGCTGAAATTTTGCATGCATGTTCTACGACGTCATATTCGATGCGAAGTCCGCGGACGACCCCAAAATTTGCATTAGTAGGGTAGATATTTCACTTTAAGGGTGGTTTCTCGTATCTTCAAAGTTAAGGGTTGTAGAGAAAAATGTTTCAACCAAAAGCTGTAGAGAATAAAATATTAAGCTACTTTTATTTGAAAGATTTTATCAAATACTTTCTAGATTTTGAAAAACACTTAAAAAACTATCATGTTTTTTTTGCAGTTGTGTTACGGTTTTGTATGCGATATTAAGTCTTAAATTATATTTACTTAAGGTTCATATTAGTTTGACATCCATCCTATAAGAACTTTTAAAACATTAATTAGTAATTTACCCAAAAACTAAGACCCAAATAATTTTTTAACTAGAATTTTCTAATTCAACGATATCGAATTAGGGAGATAACATTGTTATCTCAATTTTTATTATTTTTTACAAATACACAATTGTAATTTCAGTGGCGTCACCACTTCGTGTGGCACAAAACTGAACTAAAAATCACATTCCTAATTTTGCGATTTATGCCAAAACTAGACGTTATTTGAAGAAATTTTTCAAATAAGAATTGTTATATGTATTTTTCTCTACATCTTTTGGTTGAAACTATTTTCTATTCAACTCATAATTTCGGAGATACAAAAAACTACCCTTAAAGTGAATTATCTTTTATACTAATAAAAATTTAGAAGATTTTCATAAAACATACATTTAACCTGAGGTCCTAAAAGCTTAATAAAAAAATTCAGCAAAATCGAAGCTTTATTAATAATAAAAAATAATCAAAATTGAGATAACAATGTTATCTCCCTAATTCGATATCGTCGATTTCGAAAATTCTACTGAAAAAATTAATTAAGCCATAGTTTTTGCGTAAATTTCTAATTAATATTTTATTAATCACAATAGGAAGTATGTCAAACTAAATTGAACCCTAAATACATGTAACATTAGATAAAAAATCGAATACAATACAGGAACAGAGCATCATAAAAAAGCAATAGTTTTTAACCTATATTTCAAAACCCAGGGGTTTTTTAATGAAATGTTTCAAATAAAAGTAGCTTATTATTTTATTCTCTACAGCTTTTGGTTGAAACTTTTTTCTCTACAACCCTTAACTTCGGAGATACAGAAAACCACCCTTAAAGTGAAATATCTACCCTACTAATGAATATTTTGGCCTTGTGCCCGGTTCCGCATCGAATATAAAGCCCTAGAACATGCATGCAAAATTTCAGTGCCATCGGAGATACTTTAATTTAACGATAAAACAGATGGCAAGGCTATAGTCCATGGATTTGAAACCCCTAATTTGTACCGATATATGCTATTTCGCTGAAATTTTGCATGCATGTTCTACGGCGTCATATTCGATGCGAAATCCGCGGACGACCCCAAATTTTGCATTAGTAGGGTAGATATTTCACTTTAAAGGTGGTTTCTCGTATCTCCGAAGTTAAGGGTTGTAGAGAAAAAAGTTTCAACCAAAAGCTGTAAAGAATAAAATAATAAGCTACTTTTATTTGAAACATTTTATCAAATACTTTCTAGATTTTGAAAAAAACTGAAAAAACTATAATGTTTTTTTTGCAGTTGTGTTACGGTTTTGTATGCGATATTCAATCTTAAATTATATTTACTTAAGGTTCATATTAGTTTGACATCCATCCTATAAGAATTTTTAAAACATTAATTAGTAATTTACCCAAAAACTAAGGCCCAAATAATTTTTTAACTAGAATTTTCTAATTCAACGATATCGAATTAGGGAGATAACATTGTTATCTCAATTTTTATTATTTTTTACAAATAATAAACCTTCGATTTCGCTGAAAATTTTTATTAAGCTTCTAGGATCTCAGGCTAAACGTATATTTAATTAAAATCCCCAAAATTTTCATTAGTATGAAAGATAATTAACTCTAAGGGTGGTTTTTTATATCTCCGAAATAAAGGGTTGTAGGGAAAATAGTTTCAACCAAAAGCTGTAGAGAATAAAAAAAGATACATCTTTTATTTGAAAGAATTTTCCAAATAATGTCTAGTTTCGATGGAAATTGCTAATATTTCACCGTGATTGTTAGTTCAAATTTTCGACACATAAAGTGGTGACGCCACTGAAATCACACAACAAAATTCGAAACTTTATTAATAATAAAAAATAATAAAAATTGAGCTAACAACGTTATCTCCCTAATTCGATATCGTCGATTTCGAAAATTCTACTGAAAAAATTAATTAAGCCATAGTTTTTGCGTAAATTTCTAATTAATATTTTATTAATCACAATAGGAAGTATGTCAAACTAAATTGAACCCTAAATCCATGTAACATTAGATAAAAAATCGAATACAATACAGGAACAGAGCATCATAAAAAAGCAATAGTTTTTAACCTATATTTCAAAACCCAGGGGTTTTTTAATGAAATGTTTCAAATAAAAGTAGCTTATTATTTTATTCTCTACAGCTTTTGGTTGAAACTTTTTTCTCTACAACCCTTAACTTCGGAGATACAGAAAACCACCCTTAAAGTGAAATATCTACCCTACTAATGAATATTTTGGCCTTGTGCCCGGTTCCGCATCGAATATAAAGCCCTAGAACATGCATGCAAAATTTCAGCGCCATCGGAGATACTTTAATTTGAAACCCCTAATTTGTACCGATATATGCTATTTCGCTGAAATTTTGCATGCATGTTCTACGGCGTCATATTCGATGCGAAATCCGCGGACGACCCCAAATTTTGCATTAGTAGGGTAGATATTTCACTTTAAGGGTGGTTTCTCGTATCTTTGAAGTTAAGGGTTGTAGAGAAAAAAGTTTCAACCAAATACTTTCTAGATTTTGAAAAAAACTGAAAAAACTATCATGTTTTTTTTGCAGTTGTGTTACGGTTTTGTATGCGATATTCAATCTTAAATTATATTTACTTAAGGTTCATATTAGTTTGACATCCATCCTATAAGAATTTTTAAAACATTAATTATTAATTTACCTAAAAACTAAGGCCCAAATAATTTTTTAACTAGAATTTTCTAATTCAACGATATCGAATTAGGGAGATAACATTGTTATCTCAATTTTTATTATTTTTTACAAATAATAAAGCTTCGATTTCGCTGAAAATTTTTATTACGCTTCTAGGATCTCAGGCTAAACGTATATTTAATGAAAATCCCCAAAATTTTCATTAGTATGAAAGATAATTAACTCTAAGGGTGGTTTTTTTTATATCTTAAATAATTACATTAATTAAATTTTAATTTTTTTTTGTGATTTTCGGTCGTTTTTTTGGGTGAAATGAGATCTTCTTAATTCGGTGCAAAACAAAATGTCAGCCAATTAAGCCAATTAAATAAAATCCGCTGAGTGCGGAAAAGCTGAAAATGACGTCATCGTTCTCACTGTTTAATGTCCGAAAAACGAAGTAGTCACAACCAATTTTCTCGACGTAGAAGTGCAGTCATATTTTGATCTTAGATTTATTTTTTAATAACTTGTATAGACGAAATAAAAGAATATAATTTATTTTTAATTCATTTATTGGCATTTTAATAGTGTACAAGACACACATGTATATTACAACATTACAAGTACAATTTAATACAATACATAGTAAATATTATTTTATTTTTGGGGAGGATCTTCTAGTTGATGTGACAGCTGGAGTCTGCTCCGGGGGACGGTGCTGGCTCTGAGGGACTCTGCAGGGTTGCAGAGAAGATTCCAAGGCCGCGGACGCTATATAAACATAAAGACAAAGTATTACATCACAATTAACAATAAAAACTATGTTCTAAATAGATTAATTGACAATAATTCTCTTTAAAACATATTTATTCTTGAAGAATAAGACATATTGTAATAAGATGTATGTTTTCACAAACAACTTATTACAATATATGTTATTCATAAAGAATAAATATTCAGATGAAAACTAGTACGTAATTTTTTATATGTGTACGAAGTTTTATAGCTAAGAATTAAATATGGGTGGATTTATCGAAATCTATTGCTAGGTATAAATTTGTCGATAACGCCTCATTTAACTAAAATTTCACTTTTTTGTTCATTACTTATTGAAGTACATGTAATTGTTTATACTTAAATAAATTAAATCACACATGTCGTCCATATTGATGATGTCACTTCGCTGTGTTTTAAATCTATTGCTGGGTATAAACGTCTCATATTTCTATATGGAATAATGTATCAATTTTCAGTTAATTGTAGTAAACATTATTGTTTAAAAAGATAATATATTTCACATGATGAAGTTTAATAGTTATGGAAATAATGAAACTATTGTTGAGTAATGTAATTTTGCGGAACTGTCAGCCAGCAATAGAGTTGAACAGTAGGAGTATAGTTTAGATAGGCTAGGGCAGTGGTCGGCAAAGTGCGGCTCCAGAGCCGCATGTGGCTCTTTGGCTCCTTAAGTGTGGCTCTGGCACAAATATCCACGGAAGACGCAATAATATTTTCATTTAAAAAAAACTTGGTAAGACAATAATTACATCTTATTTTGATAAATTAAAATTCTTCTATAAATCGAGAACATGTATAATTTTTTGTTTAAGTTAAAAGATAGATAAGTAATTAAAATTTTATATTTTTGTAAAAATACGTAACGAACATCGAGTTTAATTTTATTAGTTTTCGTAAACGTAAAAATAAACCATGTACAAGCTACCGGCTGATAAACACCATTTTAAAACAATAACTTTAAATATGAGGGTAGCATTTATCAGCAGGTTTCAGGAATTTAAAAACAGCACAGCAACTTTAGCATTTGTCAAATATCCTCTTAATGCTACGATAACAGAGTTGAAATTTTGTCCTTTTGAAATTGACATTGGTAGCTTTGAAATACAATTACTGGATTTAAAAAACTCTAAATTCGAACGTCCTTGTGTTGAATTGGAAATATTGGAGAAGAAAAAATGTGGTCTTAGTTCACAACACAAGTGGTTTGCTTTGAATGACCTAGAGAAGGAAGACATGATCATTTTCAACGCTTAGAATAGTATTCCTGACTCTTACGATCAGCTGAAAAAGCTCGCGTTTGTTGTTCCTTCCCTTTTCGTTCTACATATATATGCGAACAATCTTTTTCAAGCATGAACATTATCAAGAGTAAACTGAGAAGTCGTCTTATTGATGAGAACTTGGAATCATGCCTAAAATTAAATATTTGATGTGGACACCACATGACTTCCTTGTACCCGTATTAAAATAAGATATTTTTTTAATTGCACATATTTCACATTAAATCTTTTATTTTTTGTTCTAATCCATAGTAAACTTAATTTTTAAAAAAATCAAAAAATATATAATATTTAAATTTAGATATCTCGTTTATGCAAAAAGCTAATTTAAAAATTCTTAATGTGCTAGACGCAGATTTTAATTCTCTAAAACTTTTATTTGCAGCATTTATTTCTAAAATTAAAATAATACCATTTTTTCAAGGAAAACTGTTACCAGCTTCATGTAATGTGTCACTTCCGGTTAGTCTATTTTAACCAAAATCTATTATGTTATTTCCATTGATATAGTAGTCTTATATACCAAATTTGGAAACTTTTAAATTATATTTGAATATAGTTTTTCATGAAAATCTATTATAGGCTTCAAATAAAGTACCACTTCCGGTAGTTGTATAATGACCAAAAAGGGAGGTGCACAACTAGATGTTATAACAGTCCTAAATATAAAGTTTCAATTTTCTACGGCTTACTATTTTTGAGTTATGCGAGATACGTACGTACGTACAGACGGCATGACGAAATTAGTCAAAATGGATTCAGGGAGGGCCAAAACACCTATTTGAGTTGAAATCTGAGAACCGAACATTTTCACGATTACAATACTTCCTTTACTTCGTACAAGGAAGTAAAAACAACAACATACAAACATGACTTACTCAAACTTTCCAAGGAGATACAAGCACATTGTTCGCATTAATAAATATTTATTAAGTATGAAATTTAATTTTATTTAGTGTAGTACTTATTTAGTGTAATAAAATTTAGTGTAATAAAAGTTTACTAAACAAGCAGATTTGGCTCCCCATTTTTTTTAAATTGTTTAAAATGTTAATATTTGGCTCTTTGGCTAATAAGTTTGCCGACCACTGGGCTAGGGTATTGCTAGGAAAAGTATTGCTAGGAAAAGTATTGCTGGTTTCACATAGCCTACTAAATGTCATATCAAATCTGTTCGCATATTCGTATTACGTATCATAGCACAAATATATTTGCATGATGTTAACATGGAAAACCGTCTTGACGCTTTTGTTTTGCCTTATTGTATGGAAATGATTGTATTAATCTCTAAAGCAGCATCACCGACATTGTGAAGTACACCAACAATAAGTGCTTCGAACATGGAACAATATATATCTCCTGATATGAACTAGAATTACAAAGTATCCATTTGTAACAATTTTTATTATACAGACTATTCTCGGCTAATTGGCTCAGTGGTATCGAGTCGGTCTGCGGATCTTGAGAACCCTGGTTCGATCCCCAGTCGACAAACAATTTTCACCAATTTAAATCTACCCCTGTGGCTCCCCCTCCACTAATATTTTTGGGAGCCGTGATTTGACGACTGGTAACTGCACTGCTTAGGCAGAGTACCACATCCAGTAATGGGTAAAAGGCGTGATGATATATTTATTTATTTCTCGGGTTAAAAAAAACTAAACTTAAAATATTTTCTCATTTTATAAACTAATAAACACAGTTCCTCTAACCCAGCCATGTCCAAACTACGGCCCGTCTGATGCTTTTAAAACGGCTCATGAACGATATTTATTCATATCTTTCAATGAATTTAATCAAATATTGTAAGGAAAATATTATATTCGGTGATAGCTATTTATGAAACTAGTATGGAAATGAAGGTTATTACCTCACGCATGTGAAATTTGTAGAACGAGGCGTAGCCGAGTTATGTAAACACATAAGTAAGGTAAGAACTTTAATTTCCTTACTAGTTTCATACAATATTTTTTCTACTTCCGTTCTAATAAATATGAAAGAGCGTTTTTGAAATTATGAAATTTTGACATATTAATGACAGTTATAAAAATAAAAGAATAACACATCAGAATTCGTCTACCAAGATATCTTAATTTTCTTGTGTTGCTATGTTACCTCGTTATTTCTCTAGTTAAATAATGCAGTTTATTACCTAACTCAAGTAAGTGAAATAAAACGTCTATTTCCTAACGGAAGTATAAAAATAATATAAATCATTATATTTAGTAAAATAATATATATCATCACGCCTTTTACCCATTAGTGGGTGTGGCACTCTGCCGTAATAGATCTCGGTAAGTGATATATTTCTTCGTGATTTACTACTTATCAGAGTCAAGAATTTTGCGCTGCTTGACCGCTAAAATATTAATTTGATAGTTTGTTATTGTTGTGGTTTGTTGTTCGAATAAAGCAAAATATTTGGTTCGTATACTACGAAATTAATAAACTATATTTTTTTTAAATAATAATTTAAATATAAATAAATAAATGTATCATCACGCCTTTTACCCATTATTAGGTGTGACACTTTACCGGAGCAGATCTTGGTAAGTCAAATCACGGCCCCTAAAGTTATTAAGGGAGGGAGAGCCATAGGAGTTGATATTAAATTGGTGAAAGCCAGTTTGTCGGTTGCGGGAATCGAACTCGGGTCTTCAAGAACCGCAAGCCGAATGCATACCCACTAGACCACCAACTCTGTAAAATAATAATTTAATATTTAATTAATGGTAGTTGAATAAAACTGATTATATATATTAGAGATGGGCGAATATCATCCGCGAATAGTCGAATGCCGCGAATATTGACATTATTCGATATTTGAGATTTTCGAATATTAACGTCAATATAGCGAACATTCGAATACTTCGAATATCGCGTCATATGTTGACCTCAATTTTTGACTATGTTTTTCTTTATCATTTGTACATAAACTTAAAGCTATTACAATACTTTGAAGTTATTAATAACAAAGATATTTTGTTTCAAAACCATGAAAACGTACCATATTTCAAATTTGTTTTTCGCCAACATCAGCCCGTACGTTTCACCTTAAATTTGAAGTTTTCGTCTTTTTCTTTTCTTTCTTGTTTGTACTTTTTGTTTTAATTTTATTTTATCTTAACAATTTCATTCAAATAATGAAAAGGACATAATTAAATAATTATTAATAATAAATAAATTAACTTTTAGGAGTATTCGAATATTCGAGTACCTACCTCGAATATTCGAGATCTGAGTAATATTCGTATTCGATATTCGAATTCGTGAAATTTGATATTCGCCCATCTCTAATATATATTATTCCAAAATTTCAAACTATCAAAACTAGTTTCCAGACATACCCTTTGAAACGATTCGAAGCATAAAACTAGCTTACTTACTACCTTCCATCATCCTTCAACTTAGCACAGTCCCGATGTTCAAATGTCACCGAAATATGTCCTCGCATTTCCTAGCAATAGCAAAACATCCTGTCGACTCCTCCTCCGTCCTCCACAACAGAATTGCGGCAAACACGGAAATCCAGAACTAATCCGACACACAATAACGTCAGGGCGGAACTGGATAAGCATACGGCTTATTGAAATGTTTGCAGTGCGATTTGGATGGTAACAGATGTTTGCAGATTGTCAGAAATGGACAGAAATTATAGAGTGTGTTGCTGTTATTACTTTGTATTTTTCTTTTTTTGGTTCTAAGGGTTCAAATGAAGTTATGTAGTAATTGTATATTACAGTGTTTTAATTGAGACATGTTGATATTAAGTGGTAATTTTGTTGTTGTACTAAAATTATTAATTTTTATACCGGTTATAACACTTGCAATTATTTTATTATTATTTTATAATACAATAAATTCTTTCTAAACTTCATGTAGCATATGTCCATGCAAGAATGTAATTATTTTCACAGAAATAAGTAATAATAATACTAATAATAATTTTGCTAATACGTGTAATAACTTTATCTTCATAAGTCAGGGTTGTAATAGTTTAATTACTTATTTAAAGAAGCAGCTGATGTTCATTTTTTTGTCTAATAACTGTATTTTCTAATCTAAACGAACATGTAAAACAACTGATGCAATTAGTTTTTTCAAGTATGTAGACTAGTTTTATGTAAATTTATTTAAATGTGCAGTATGTTTTGTAGAACTATTCAAATATTTACTTGCTTAACAACAATATAAATGAAGTAGATTTTATATTTAACTTTTTCTTGAGCAAACTTCATTATTGATTTTATTTGATTATTCACCTACTATATGAATTTAAAATAATTGAATTCACTTATGTATTATTATTAGTATATATTATGATATATTAGGTATGTACTTGCAAACTACGTCTTATCTTGAATTCTGTTTTTATATATTTTCAGTTTTCATTATTATTATTATTTATTATTATTTAGATATAATGGGGTAGGTGGCTCAATGGTATCGAGTCGGCCTGTGGATCTTGAGAACCCTGGTTCTATCCCCACAGCCGACAAACAATTTTCACCAATTTAAAAAATCTACCCCTGTGGCTCCTCCACCACTAATATCTTTGGAGGCCGTGATATGACGGCTGGTAACCGCACTTCACGCGAAAAAATATATCACTTACCGAGATCTGCTTAGGCAGAGTGCCACACCCAGTGATGGGTAAAAGGCGTGATGATATATTTATTTATTTATTTTATTTGTCAATTCAATATATTTTTTAAAATGTCAAATAATTACCAAGAAATTTTTAGCATGTAAAACAACCGTACTTAATACAATGTTAACTAGTGTCGAATGATTTTCTATTAAATATCACTCTAGATAGTGGAGGGAAATCATAGTGGTAGTTTTAATGTGGTGAAAATTGTTTGTCGCCTGTGGGAATCGAACCCGTGTTCTCAAATCCTCAGGCCGACTCGATACCACTGTGGCACCTATTCCGTAAATAGCTAAATAATAAATAAAATAAATAAATATGTCATCACGCTTTTTACCTATTACTGGGTGTGGCATCGGTAGCAGATCTCGGTAAGTGATATATTTCTTCACCTAAAGTGTGGTTACCAGTCGTTACATCACGACCCTCCCAAAGATGATAGTGGAAGGGAATCACAGTGGTAGTTTTAATGTGGTGAAAATTGTTTGTCGGCTGTGGAAATCGAACCCGGATTCTCAAATCCTCAGGCCGACTCAATATCACTGTGCCACCTATTCCGTAAATAGATAAATAAGTGCCATTTTATTAATTATTGATACTTTTACTTCATCAGATCTCGGTCACGGTAAGAAGACAAAAGGGATATATTTTGAGTGAAATAATAAGTTATGTATATATATTTTCTACAGAATTATCTGAACAAAACATTTTCACATAAATAATATGATTTTTTTACAGCGCAAATATTAATAATTTTACTTGTGGTTTACATGCATGTCAAAATATTATCACAATACTTGTAATTTCATGTATATAATCAATATTTTATTGTAACTTACTTTATAAAGGCTCAATTTATGTTTCCACCCCGGGGTGTCATGCTATGTAAACTGGTAACCGCATATCATGTGTAAAATATACGAATTACCCGCTGTTTATATTACACCACTACCCCATTTTGGCAGAAGACAAAACGCGACAACATGTTTATTTATTTATTTACATTTCGCATAATTCTTCTTGTGGTTAATAATATCATGAATAAAAAATATTTTTGCAATTGCAGAAAATAAGAATTGAATATATATTATTAAACAACACATTAATTACATATTTTTAATATTAAAATGCTTACAATTTTATCTTCTATATAAAATGAAAATAACTTTCTCATAATAATATATTCTTTTAGTTTTTTTTACCACGTGTATAGTTGAAACAGTTAAGTGTTACCAGTGAAAAGAACAGAAGTACAAACTATTGGAAAACATATTTGAACCAATTTATTTCAACTATAAATAAAATTGCTTTTTATTACATGTTATAGTGATAAATAAGTTTTAACTACATTGGCCCTCTTCAAATTGTAGTCCATTAAAACTTGTTCTTTTGTCAACGAACTAAAGAAGAAATCTACTTGAAAAATATACAGGTAAACTCACAAATAACGCGGGGTGGTTATCAGATACAGAGAGCAGCACGTGTCTTTCAAACCCTCTGTAATCTGTGAAACTGGAAACTGTTTTCCACGTGCTTCTAATTGTAGTTATTGGCGGAGTGATATTCATTTATTTCCTACGCACCTGTTTACGTAACGGATTTTTTCTCCCATGTTTTTGTCAGTTTTTCCAAAGAAGAATGGAAAAAAGTTCATGTCTTATTCGCATATTGGTATTAATGTAAAAATAATTGTTTTGACAAGGTGGAACTTAAGTAATGTTAAAGTAAAGGTCATCTGTGATTGTTTTTGCGTTTGGTTTGCCATTTTGTGTGTTTTACGAAATTTTTGAAGGATATTTGAGTTGATCAAATCGTAATGAATAAATAATTGTGGTACTACAAGGCTATCCTAGAGGCATGTAAGATGTTTGATACTTTTAATGATATTTTAGTTTTAGCCCTGGCAGATACATTGATTAATAGTTAGAATTCAGAAATAGCAATACACGATGGCATTGATAAACTTTGCTTATATACAATTAAACAAAGAACATCGCTTTAACAACCATAACTTCTAAGTATGAGCATTTATATAAATTATATTATGGTTTGTAGGATGAAGGAAAGGAAAACGAATTGTTATAATTGAATATAGCAGGGTCGGATTTATCATTTTTCCACTTATTGGTTGTCAACTTTTTGTCGCCCCCAATGGTGAAAAATGAAATAAATATCTATATAAAACTGTGGCTACCTTTATGAATATTGTGAATTCCATCGCACTAAATATTATTTTTGACGTAAAATTAGCATTTAAAGCTAGTTATTCTAACAACTTGTCCCAAATATCATATGAAATTGTTCTACATTACTCATTTTGCTTCTGGCATTTATATTACTATTGTGGTTCTCCCTCCACTAACATCTTTGGGACTGAGATTTGCCGGCTGAAAACCGCACTTCACGCGCTTAAATATATCACTTACTGAGATCTGTCATAGCAGAGTACTATATCTAGTAAATGTTAAAAGCGTGGGGATATAGGAATATTTAGCAATTTTAGCAATGAGGTAGGTGGCTCAGTGGTATCGAGTCGGACTGTGGAACTTAAGAACCCTGGTTCGATCCCCACAGGAGACAAACAATTTTCACCAATTTAAAAACTACCCCTGTGGCGCCCTCTCCACAAAAATTTTCGGGGGCCGTGATTTTCCGGCTGGATACCGCACTTCACGCGAAGAAATATATCACTTACCGAGATCTGCTCCGGGAGAGTGCCACATCCAGTAATGGGTAAAAGGCGTGGTGATATCCGTCAGTACGGTGGTGTGGATAACGATACGGAATTCGAATCCGGAGATCCCGAGTTCGAATCTTACTAAAACTAAAAATTATATGAACTACCACACTGCGGCCTCCACAAACATCTTTGGGAGCCGTGATTTGACGGCTGGTAACCGCACTTCACGCGAAGAAATATATCACTTACCGAGATCTGCTCCGGAGATCCCGAGTTCGAATCTTACTAAAGCTAAAAATTATATGAACTACCACACTGCGGCTCGGTGAGTGCGGACCCTGTACTGTAATTGGGATTAAGTTCCTGTTGTACAGCGTATCATAAATAATATATTTATTTTATTTATAAAATATCTATGACATGTTATATTATATCGAAGATAAAGAACAATTTAATTTCCATATCAAAACTGTGTTCCAAAATAAAATGTCCTATACAAGTATTTCATGGCAACTGACTTCAGTTGAAACATCATCCTGAAAACAATGTTAATTAAATGTCCGCATCATTACTAGTCCAGATAATTACATAAAATCCACAACACCTCGCTACTGTGGTACAGTACACATCACACATAACGTATGCATGAAGTAGTGTAGGAACAGCGGACAGATAGAGTTAAGCCTGTAACGGAACACGAGTTGAGGCTTATCACTTGGCTCATTCATCATCATCAGCGCCGTGATGCTGATGCCGTGAACGTGCACCAGGCACCAGCTACAGCACCGCGCACCGGCACTAACAGGGTCACACATGTGTAACTGTAAAATTGTACTTACGTCCGTGGATCTTACATGTTAGTGCTTAGTGGTAGTGCTGTCGTTGCGCAATTGGATCATATCTGAAAGAGATACAAACTTGTATGAACAATTTAAAAAAACCTAATCATATTACGAGTAGTATTCTTTTAAATATAAATATATCATCACGCCTTTTACCCATTACTGCGTGTGGCACTCTGCCGTAGACAGATCTCGGTAAGTGATATATTTTTTCGAATACTCCTAAAAGTTAATTTATTTATTATTAATAATTATTTAATTATGTTCTTTTCATTATTTGAATGAAATTGTTAAGATAAAATAAAATTAAAACAAAAAGTACAAACAAAAAAGAAAAAGACGAAAACTTCAAATTTAAGGTGAAACGTACGGGCTGATGTTGGCGAAAAACATATTTGAAATATGGTACGCCTTCATGGTTTTGAAATAAAATATCTTTGTTATTAATAACTTCAAAATATTGTAATAGCTTTAAAAGTTTATGTGCAAATGATAAAGAAAAATATAGTCAAAAATTGAGGTGAACATATAGCGCGATATTCGAGGTATTCGAATGTTTGCTATACTGACGTTTATATTCGAAAATCTCGAATATCGAATAATGTCAATATTCGCGGCATTCGACTATTCGCGGATGATATTCGCCCATCTCTAGTTTTTATATTAATTAAATTTTGCAAATATCTAAATAAAACCTTGCCACAAATGCCACAGATTATAGAAATTAATTCAAATATATTTATTCATGTCTAATTGTGTGATATTCTGCATATTAGTGCATATTAATTTCTTCTTTGCTAATAAACTTTAAAATTTGACTTTCTACTATTATATTTTTGTTTTTATGTATTTCCAATAATCGTACATGCAGTAAGATGAAATATAAAATACTAAATATCCTTTTAACACTTAACAACATGTAATTGCGTATCATTTCTAAAATCAATTTGAAACACCTTTCAAAAATACAATTTCTAAACTTTTGCAACATCTCAACATATTTATATTATTACAGTAATATTCAATAATCCTACGCAAAACTATACAAACTGCTTTCCTCCGAATCTCCTGACACATCACATCAGTTACATGCGTCAATGCCGTCAGCACTCACTCACACACACACACACACACACGCGCAATCAGCTGAGTGTAGTTGTGGAGCGCAAGAGATTGCTTC
Source organism: Pterostichus niger (assembly GCA_947425015.1). Taxonomy (NCBI): domain Eukaryota; kingdom Metazoa; phylum Arthropoda; class Insecta; order Coleoptera; family Carabidae; genus Pterostichus; species Pterostichus niger. Next base: position 40,795,192 of record OX380336.1, read on the forward strand.
TGATTGTTCCTAATTCAAACTTCCGTCTGGCATCAAATTTCGAGCGGTTTGTTCGCGTCACACGCACAAAACCACTGGCATGGGTGCAGTGCCGCACAAAACGGTAAACAGGGTGAACAACGAACAACGAACTATAGAATAGAAATCACACTAAATAATTTTTCACCACTTTTGGCTTATTAAAACTGAATTTTGTTTACTAGTTTACGTACATTTGAATCGTAATGAACTGTTTACTTAACTCTGTCTCTAGAGGTTACGAGACTTATAACATGCTAGCCCGTGTAAAATTTATAACGGGCTGTTGACATTGGTTGCCATGACAACATATCTAATTTTAAACGTTTGACACTTAAATATTTTTTGATTAAACAAAATCTGTCAGATTTTCAAAGTCTACCTTGATTGAACATTTTAGTTATTAATTTTATTAAATATACATATATTGCGATTCAAATGCACATAAAACATTGTACAATGCTCGACCGTTAACTGAAATTTACAGGCTCACACAGATACACCTTACTATGCTCGCCTGTAAATTTCTGTATAACGGTCTTGCAATGTAAATAACTATTACAATGTTCACACAGCAGTGTTTCTCAAATATTAAATATGTGTGTACTTATTTTTTTATTATTAATATAGAATAAAAATATGTAAAGATACATAAATACATACATATATGACATCACGCTATATCCCATTAAATGAGGTAGCACGAACCCCTGAAACATACACAAAACATCCACTAAAAGATTTATAATAAAAATAAAAAATCAGTCCAAGTCAACATTTTTATCCTGACACACGATAATCAAATAACAGTCCTAAAAGATATTAGTGGTGGGAGAATCCTCACAGGCATAGTTTTTTTTAAATTTGTAATCATATTATATACATACATACATAACATCAAGCTATATTCCATTAAATAGGGTAGCAAGAACTTCTGAAACATTCACAGAACATTCTCATCCTGACACACGATACTCGTTTCAACCACATTAACACTCCCTCCATACGAACTCTTTCATTCCTCACAACCAAAATCCATCATCACGCAACAAACTTTCATCCATTCGCTCCTGTACACCTGTTTCATAAATCTTCACTTACGTCCACTTCTCTAACAACGAATGTATAAAGAAATGAAGTCAACATCGCCTGCACTTGTTTGAAAACACAATTGCAGTTAGACACTGTGTAGTAAAAACTGAAAATGAATAAAAATATCTGATGTGGACACCACATGACTTCCTTGTACCCGTATTAAACTATAGATATTTTTTTAATTGCACATATTTGACATTAAATCTTTTATTTTTTGTTCTAATCCATAGCAAACTTAATTTTTTTAAAAATCAAAAAATATATAATATTTAAATTTAGATATCTCGTTTATGCAAAAAGCTAATTTAAAAATTCTTAATGTGCTAGACGCAGAATTTAATTCTCTAAAACTTTTATTTGCAGTATTTATTTCTAAAATTAAAATAATACCAGTTTTTTCAAGGAAAACTGTTAGCAGCTTCATGTAATGTGTCACTTCCGGTTAGTCTATTTTAACCAAAATCTATTATGTTATTTCCATTGATATAGTAGTCTTATATACCAAATTTGGAAAGTTTTAAATTATATTTGAATATAGTTTTTCATGAAAATCTATTATAGGCTTCAAGTAAAGTACCACTTCCGGTAGTTGTATAATGACCAAAAAGGGAGGTGCACAACTAGATGTTATAACAGTCCTAAATATAAAGTTTCAATTTTCTACAGCTTACCGTTTTTGAGTTATGCGAGATACGTACGTACAGACGGCATGACGAAATTAGTCAAAATGGATTCAAGGAGGGCCAAAACACCTATTTCCGTTGAAATCTGAGAACCGAAAATTTTCGCGATTACAATACTTCCTTTACTTCGTACAAGGAAGTAAAAAGATAAGGAAGGAAAAGGGCATCTTGTGTGCTTGTTTTTGAAACTGAATTCCACACAATTGCAGTGAAACATTATGTAAGAACAATAAAGGAAATTTAATTGAAAATATAATTTATTATTAATTAGAAGAGTGAAACTGCGTTAATGATACACAGTCGAAGACTACCACGTGCCTTCGGAAGTCCTTTCATGAACTCTCGGGGATATATACCTATCTACTATTGAGAAACATTGTCGTACAGTTTAAGAACTATGTAAGTATTACCACATATTTTATAACTTCAGATTTTATTTATTACGCTGCACAAAATGAAATTAATCCCAATTAGAGTTATGGTTGTCAACTATGGACTAAATTTGACCTGAAGATTCATTAAAAAAATGTATTGCCACTCCCTAAATTTGTAAATAATTATTATCAGAATTTTTTTATACATCTCCATCTTGAGTAGATCACAAAAATAATACAATTCACTTAAATTTTTTCTACTATTCGATTCAGTGACTATTGTGTCAATCGTTAATCAGTTATGATAATTTAAAAATAATGGCTGGTAGCACAAGCTCTGGTTTTGAGTGTTTTAAGAGCACGGTTTTAACATGTTAGAGATAGCTAAAACACCCTCTTAAAACAGGCAAAAACAGAGCTTGTGCTACGAGCCAATCTGTAGCAGATAAATACTCATACATACATAACATTACGCTATATCCCATTAAATGGGGTAGCACGAACCCGTCAACATTCTCATCCTGACACACGATACTCGTTTCGACCACATTAACACTTCCTCCATACGAACTCTTTCTTTTCTCACAACCAAAATCCATCATCACGCAACAAACATTCATCCATTCGCTCCTGTACACCTGTTTCGTAAATCTTCACTTACGTCCACTTCTCTAACAACGAATCTATATGAAATGAAGGCATCATCGCCTGCGCTTGTTTAAAAATACATTTAACATAATTGCAATTACACACTGTATAGTAAAAACTGAAAATGAAGCAAAAAAGATGAGGAAGGAAGGGAGTATCTTCCTACGCTTGTTTTTGAAACTGAATTCCACACAATTGCAGTTGGACAGTCTATAGTAAAAACAGAAAATAAATACTCCTATTCTTCATATAAAAATTTTAAAAGTTCAAATTAAAATCCTAAATTCGTTATGGTTCTGATCGCTGCTGACATCAGACTGGGTATTATTTCAAAAGTATTGTTATTGTTATGGGGTAGGTGGCTCAGTGGTATAGAGTCGGCCTGTGGATCTTAAGAACCCTGGTTCGATCCCCACAGCCGACAAACAATTTTCACCAATTTAAAAAATCTACCCCTGTGGCTCCTCCACCACTAATATCTTTGGAGGCCGTGATTTGACAGCTGATAACCGCACTTCACGCGAAAAAAATATATCACTTACCGAGATCTGCGTAGGCAGAGTGCCACACCCAGTGATGGGTAAAAGGCGTGATGATATATCAGGGTGGCGATTCAAGTAACATTAATAAATTCCCTGACTTTTCCCTGATTAAGTAAAAAAATTCCCTGACTTCTAGAATATTGACTTATTTATGAATTTATGGTTACATTTCATATATTATATCATATATTGTAATATAATTGTTTTTTTTATTAAATTTATAGTAAAAGCAAAATCTATTTGTGCTTCTAAACAGGCAAAGACACAACCTTAAATATTGCATACAGAAAAAACATAGCGCGGTAGAAACGTTAGACAAAACAAAACAGTTTTCAATTAGTAAACATCCTTCGGTTATATTTTCATAGATGGCGGTTCTCACTCTTAAGAAGCAATAAAGGGTATTTGTTGCCAATAAAGGTATACTATCTATCTAATAAAGGGTATTCTGCCAATAAAATCTAAAAATAACTAAATACATTTTGAAATAAAAGTTTGTAGTTATTTTTCTAAAATTAAATTAAAAATTTAAAGAACAAAAAACGTTTTTCCCTGACATGGAATAAAATTCCCTGACTTTTCCCTGACTTTTCCAGAAATATAAAATTTCCTGACTTTTCCCGGTTTTCCAGGTTAGTCGCCACCCTGTATATTTATTTATTTATTTATATAATGCGTATGTTTGTATTCCATCATCGTTATATTTTGCTATATAAGAAGGGAGGGTGATATTTTGCTAACTTTCATAGTAAAATTCTATGTGCGCCACTGACGTGGTGTCCACAAGCCGTTGAAAACGTGGACACAAACGTCACAAAGTCCTAAACTTGGTGATGAATGGTGCAATGCCGACAAAAAATAATAAATCGCCGATCGTAGATTAACGCGCAATGAATGCGTGAATGGTTCATGCCGTTTTTGGATAGCCGTGTTTGGTTAATTGATTTTTCAAGATTGGTTTGTGAGATAAATGTTGTAGATTGTAATCGAAGGTGAAAATTGACAGATAAAAGAATGATTGAAGTTTTTTTTTGTTGCATGGTGATACCGCGGTATTTCAAATGAATTGATACACTCATGTTAATATTGATTTGTATATTATTATGCTCATAATTACATTGGTATTGAAAATACACACGAGGACAAATAACTACCTACAGATAGAAACAATAACTTTTTATTTAATTAAAATATCATTCAATATAGATATTTTTTTATAATATAGCAACAGGATGTATTCATTTAATTAATAGATATTGAATACATAAATTAGTTTATCATCAAAAAAATAATACTTCCTCATTTTGAATTCGCTGCGAGAGAAAATATTGTAATTTTAGGGAATATCTACATACTCGTATTGCAAAATGAATATCTATATTAATTATTTAAATTCTTTATTCAAACTTACAAACATTCTAAAAATATAAATTCAATACAAATATTGTATTGAATGCTAATCGTAAATTCCCTGATGTGTTTTCTGAAAACTAGAGATGGGCGAATATCAAATTTCTCGAATTCGAATATCGAATACGAATATTAATCAGATCTCGAATATTCGAGGTAGGTACTCGAATATTCGAATATTCCTAAAAGTTAATTTATTTATTATTAATAATTATTTAATTATGTCCTTTTCATTATTTGAATGAAATTGTTAAGATAAAATAAAATTAAAACAAAAAGTACAAACAAAAAAGAAAAAGACGAAAACTTCAAATTTAAGGTGAAACCTGAAACGTACGGGCTGATGTTGGCGAAAAACAAATTTGAAATATGGTACGGCTTCATAGGTTTGAAACAAAATATCATTGTTATTAATAACTTCAAAGTATTGTAATAGCTTTAAGTTTATGCACAAATGATAAAGAAAAACATAGTCAAAAATTGAGGTCAACATATGGCGCGATATTCGAGGTATTCGAATGTTCGCTATACTGATGTTAATATTCGAAAATCTCGAATATCGAATAATGTCAATATTCGCGGCATTCGTCTATTCACGGCATTCGACTATTCGCGGATGATATTCGCCCATCTCTACTGAAAACTTATAAATTAAATATTTATTTGGTTTTCTTTAACTTGATAAAAACACAATTTTTATTTATGCTTTCTTTAAAAAAAGATGTAAAAGAAAATGTATAAATGTAAAGGAAATTATTAGTTAAGTATAATAATTATTTTGACTTTCCAATAAAGTTCTATTTTATGCACACTAAAATGTATCTAAATCAAGTAGTTATGATACAGTCGTACATGAAATAATTTACAAAACATTTCAGATAATTTTTAATATTATCATTAAAATCTGGTACATCGGTTGGTTTCTGAGACACGTTTTCTCTAAATCGGTCATTAGCGCGTTTTTATGCAAACAATTCTGATGATATCTCATCTCTATTCTCTAGTCTAAAGTGTACAACATGTCTAGGATAATTTTGATTTTAAGATATTTAGTAGAATTGTCTGTAATTAGTTTATATTTCTGGGAATACCGGAAATCTAAAAACTAGGAAATATAAACATTTCTGAGAATTTATCAACTTGAAATATAAATCAGATAAATGATTTGTAGTACCAATTGTATTTTAATTATTCTCTGTTGTCTTCTGCTCTTAAAAAGATAAATTTTATTTATTGAAAAAGTGTATTATCATCAGCAATGAAGTAGAAAATCGTTTGTCAAGTGCATGTAGTCGTATGTACGTCAATGTTCATGTATAAAGTTAAATGATTTTAATGTTTCTGTGTTAGTAAGCTTTTAGTAGCAACTTTAATCAGAACTAATTTAAATATAACGCAAGGAAAACGGTCATATGTCACTTATAATTAATTAGATTAAAATCTCGTAACTTCGTTATGATAATTAAGTAGTTCCAAGTAAGTTATTCTGATTCAGAACAATGTACTCAGAGAATTAATTCGATACAGGATACTACTTTTCAACTTTTAGAGGAACTAAATTTGTCTATCTCCAAGTCATGGTTTTATTTTAAGATTAAATAAATTATTTTTGGAATCTCTCTGTGAAATTTAATTTCAGACGAACTTGATTATATAGTGAGGAGAATATAGCAAGTAAATTTTTATTCTAGGTATGGTTCACTCATTTTTACATATATTTAGTAGATTATAATGAGTATGGGGTAGGTGGCTCAGTGGTCTCGAGTCGGCCTGTGAATCTTGAGAACCCTGGTTTTCACAATTTTCACCAAATTAAATCTACCCCTGTGGCTCCCCCACCACTAACATCTTTGGGAACCGTGTACCCAGTAATGGGTAATAGGCGTGATGATATATTTATATTTATATATTATAATAAGTAAATTGATGCTAGTTCAAAATAACTTTCAAATAATATTTTTAAGAGTTGTTATATAGTATAGGTCAGGGATGACGAATCAATGGCACGCGTGCCACAAGTGGCACGTTTGAAAATTTTGATGGCACGCACAAAATCAAAATTATTTTTTTGTAGAAGTTATCTTTTTTAATAGAAATGAATTAAAAATTATTAATCTACACTTAATTTATAATATAAATTTGTAGTACTGAATACCTATCTTAGTATGTTAACTAGAACCGTCAAATTATACATTTTACTATTAAAATATCGCATGAATTGAAAATTTATTTTATATCCTGATACAATACCATTTGAAAAATTAAATTTAAAAGTCATTGAGTGGTTAAATTTTAATGAGTTAGAAATGGAATTAGTTGAATTTCAGTCAAGTACCATATGGAACCAAAAATTTGTTGATTTAAGAAATGATTTAGAAATTATTGAAAGTAATCGATTATTGGATAAAATAAATAAAATTGCAGAAGATGAAATTCTAAGTACATGGAATTCAATTCCTGACACGTTTAATTGTTTAAAAATATTAGCAAAGGCAATTTTATCAATATTTTCATCGACGTGGGCATGTGAATCTCTATTTTCAGAATTAAATTTTATAAAAAATAAATATAGGAATAGAATGACGGATGAGTCGAGCTCTGCATGCTTACTGTTGAAATAACTGAATATGAACCAGATATTAAATCTTTATCAGCAACAAAAATCACATTAAAAACAACTGTTTTTAACGTGAATTATGTTTCTAGCATATTGCTTTTTGTAAAACATTGATTAATAAAAAAATGTTTAAAGAAGAATTGCTTTTATTTGTTTATTTTATTGTGGCACGTTACCTATTTAAAAAAGAATTTTTATGACTTTGTGGCACGGACATCAAAAAAGGTTCGCCATCCCTGGTATAAGTACTCGAAAGGAGATTTAGCAAAGTATTGCAGCATCTCTCGAAACTTAAAAATTTGTAAAAATAATGAACAGAAAGATTGTCAACTCAAAGCACTAATAGCGACGCCATAAAATTTCTGTTAGATTATGTTAAATTTGCCAGAAATGTAGTATTGTATAATTGGCAACTGTATGTCATATAAATATATCTTCGATATTACGTTGATAATATTTATAATACCCCGTAATATGTAGTTACTATCCGCAAAATGACCTAAGCATACTCTCATAATACTTGGAATTATGTTTTCCTGATGGCATAACAAATTTCCATATTTTGCAACGATCAAATATAAGTTTGACACCGGCGTATGATGTTATTTGCATAGTATTTCCATCTTTTCTAGAAATAACATGAAAAATTTAACTTCCTTCACGTCTTCTGTTACAATGGTATCTATAAAAACAATAAGTTATGTCATTTTTTCCTCTTTTCTTCATCACTACTTTTCCCTATAGAGCACTCTGTCGTAACAGTTCTCATTAATGCATATATTTTTGCACGTAAAATGCAGTTACCAGCCGTCAAAGCACATGTAACCGTAATTTTAGGTGCCTTCATACAGTAGTACAAATTTATGTCACCAGATGTCACATACATAACATATATAACATCACGCTATATCCCATGAAATGGAGTAGCACGAATCCTACAAACATTCACAGAACATTCACTCATCAGATACATCAAATAATTAGTTCTCATTTCGTTCTCTCCATACAAACTCATTTATTCTTTAAACTTAACAATAGTCTTCATTGTTAAATTGTTTTCAATATAATAATGAAACGATTGTGAACTCAAAGTATACAAATTTACTTTGTACATACGATAAAGGTAAAAATATTAAAATATTTATTACAATTTTAATTTTCTATTTTGTGTTCAGAAGGAAGTCATTATGAAACCCAGTTGCGTATCGAAAGGGCGTACATTACGATGAGCAATATTTTGTTTTAGAAGATTGGTAGTAGATAATGACATACTGAATCTGAAAACATCATAATTTCAATATAACCTCAAAATTTGAATGATTGCATAAATGTCAGTAATAGTTACCAACCACAACATTTCATATACAAATTTACCTAAATTGACTTAGTTTAAAATATCGCAGATTTTATTTTTTATTTTAATTTATAAAAGACGCAAAATAGAAAAAATACTTTTATCGCACTTGTCCTTTAGAAAACCCGCCTACGATTCGTTTTCTAAACTTAGACGCCTGTGAAAAACACTCATTCTTTAAAATACAATTTTTTAAACGCAGACGAAGTAATCTTTTTTGATCTTTCTTAGATCCGTCACTAAATTTTGTCCAAATAATATATCACTTACCGAAATCTGCTTAGGCAGAGTGCCACACCCAGTAATGGGTAAAAGGCGTGTTTCAGGACTAGTGTAACAAACTTTAACAGCTTACTCCTGAGGTCATTTTGAGCCAAAAATGTCATATGAACATAGGTCCTATTCCTTCTAGTTACCAAAATACAAGAGGTTGAAGTTGAACACGAAATTTTCAAATTTTTTTAATCAAGATACTTTCGAAAACAAGAGTTTTTTGAAAAGTCATACCCTATTTGTCTTAATTAATTTTATTTATTAATATTAACGAATACGATTTAGAGAACAAAACATAAAATGACACTATTAAATAGACACAGAACAACATAACCAAACATGGAATAGGTTAACACGATATTAAATAAGATAACAAATTTAAAAAAAATTACAGCAAGTGTTCAAAATGAGCGCCTTGAACTCGTATGCATGTTATTATTAATAAATAAAATTAATTAAGACAAATAAGGTATAACTTTTCAATAAAATTCTTGTTTTCCAAAAGTATCTTGATTACAAAAATTTGAAAATTTCGTGTTATTTATAGAACTTCAACCTCTGGTATATTGGTAACTAGAAGGAATAGAACATATGTTCATATGACATTTTTGGCTCAAAATGGCCTCAGGAATAAGCTGTTAAAGTTTGTTACACTAGTACTGAAACACCCTGTATATAAACAGTTAAAGTCTGAATAGTTGATATAACTTTTAAAGAGCAAAAATTAATACATTTTTTAAATCTTCCCCTATATGACCATTTTTAAATCCTTGACACACACACTACTACATCACAACATCCTCAATGAAACAATTACCAATCTATTCCTAGGCTACTTGATCACTAATTCATAAAACATTAAAATCATAGGGCGCGTGCGGGTAAGAAGATCGAGTGTAACGAGCCATTCTTCGTGTCATCTCGAACATGGAACATGGAGCATGGAAGCCACCGTGTGATTTGACGAAGGCGACACTGTAGTGGCGAGGGTTCACTGGATCGTAGTGTGCGTCGCACGTGTGGATTAATTACATTAGTATTCAGGAGTCCTGGCCGGCGATTTGACGTATTGTTGACTGGATGTTATGCGATTATTAACAAGCTGATGGTTTGTAATAATAAAGTGATTTGTGATTCATGTTACTGTGTTATAGAGGAAGGTATCTGCAGGGGTGTGATGCTTCAATGGGTGTGAATATTTTTGTTACGTTGAAGAATGAATCTATGATGTCTCTTTTTCCCTTTATTTACTTTATAATTTATATATATATATATATATATATCTGATGTATAATATAATAAATTGACTGTTGTAAAATAAATAAATATATCATCACGCCTTTTACCTATTACTGGGTGTGGCACTCTGCAGTAAGCAGATCTCGCTAAGTGATATATTTCTTCGCGTGAAATGCGGTTACCAGCCGTCAAATCACGGCCCCCAAAGATATTAGTGGAGGGGGAGATTTTAAATTGGTGAAGTAGACTGAACTAACTACCCTATTGATATACAAGATGTAATGAGTAAAAGGCGTGCTAATATATTTATTTATAATTTAATATGAAAGTGAAAATGCAAAAAACATTACGTATAAGAAACGAAATTATAATAATTTTGAAAAATATTACATATGCATTGTATAAAATAAATATAAATAAATATATCATCACGCCTTCTACCCATTACTAGGTGTGGCACTCTGCCGAAGCAGATTTCAGCCATCAAATCACGGCCCCCAAAGATATTAATGGAGGGGGAGCCACAGGGGTAGATTTAAATTGATGAAAATTGTTTGTCGCCTGTGGAGATCGAACCAGGGTTCTCAAGATCCACAGACCGACTCGATACCACTGAGCCACCTACCCCATTGACTGTTGTAGTATTTCTAATTACAATTTCATTATTATTATTATTATTATATTATAAATAAATATTATCAGTGGTAATACAAATGTAGATATCAAATAAAAAAAAATATTTTTGTTTTCTAATCAGTTTATCAAATTATACGAGTTACTAAAGTATCGTGCATATATTTAAAATATCTGACGTAAAACAAAAACAAAAATCAATATAATTTAGAATTTGAAAAAAAATAACTAAAGTTTTCTTAATTATTAGAATGTTTCTCCGTATTTTAACAGTCAAATATATAGCAAGGACGACATTAATTCCTCGGCCCTCGCATAATGAACTGGGCGGGTATCAGAAATCATAATGCCTGCATACAATGCTTCGTTCGTTATACAGTTGTTTATTGCTATAATACCGAACTATATAAACAATTCTAAAACACATTATATTTAGCCATTATGATGTAGTCCGTTCCATCCATAACACCCGCTCAAATTCAGATATACTGATTTTGAATTTTATAAAAGTCGGAAAGTACACATTTTCTTGTCATTGGTTTCAATTTAACATATTAATAATATGATTAAAATTTACAAAAATTATATTATGTAATGTTTCAATAATAATAAAACAAATATATCATCACGTCTTACCTATCACTGGGTGTGATATTCTGTTGTAGCAGATCTCGGCAAAGCGATATATTTATGCGCGTGAAATGCGGTTACCAGTCGTCGAATCACGGTCCTCAAATGTGAAGGGAGAGCCACAGGGGTAGATTTTATTTTGCCTCAAAAGATATATCTTTCAAATAAATTCCCTACCCTGTAAAATGAAAGGTATTATTTAAATTAAATATCTGATGTGGACACCACATGACTTTTTTAATTGCACATATTTGACATTAAATCTTTTATTTTTTGTTCTAATCCATAGCAAACTTAATTTAAAAAAAAATCAAAAACTATATAATATTTAAATTTAGATATCTCGTTTATGCAAAAAGCTAATTTAAAAATTCTTAATGTGCTAGACGCAGAATTTAATTCTCTAAAACTTTTATTTGCAGCATTCATTTCTAAAATTAAAATAATACCATTTTTTTCAAGGAAAACTGTTAGCAGCTTCATGTAATGTGCCACTTCCGGTTTGTCTATTTAACCAAAATCTATTATGTTATTTACATTGATATAGTAGTCTTATATACCAAATTTGGAAAGTTTTAAATTATATTTGAATATAGTTTTTTATGAAAATCTATTATAGGCTTCAAGTAAAGTACCACTTCCGGTAGTTGTATAATGACCAAAAAGGGAGGTGCACAACTAGATGTTATAACAGTCCTAAATATAAAGTTTCAATTTTCTACGGCTTACCGTTTTTGAGTTATGCGAGATACGTACGTACGTACATACGTACGTACAGACGGCATGACGAAATTAGTCAAAATGGTTTCAGGGAGGGCCAAAACACCTATTTCCGTTGAAATCTGAGAACCGAAAATTTTCGCGATTACAATACTTCCTTTACTTCGTACAAGGAAGTAAAAATGTGTACTTTAAATTTAAAGATTTAAAAAAATATATGATTGATTCTGAAGTATTGAAACAGCCTGTATATATAAATACGCAACGCATGTTAGTCTTGTTCTGCGGATATTAGACAGTAACACAGAAGAGCTTCCTATAATTAGCTACAATAAAATACTTGAATAAAACCTAACCTACAGAGTACTTCACATCACATATTATACTAGGTATTGACAAGTCATCTAAGATCTCCATTCACAGTTGATCTCCCTTGCTTCACGATCACTACACGCAGAGATCCGAATTGATCCAATGATAACTCCACATCCACACAGCACACATACATCAACGCATCATCATACATTCTCGTGCACAGCATGACGCTTCATTCGTCCGCATATAAACTAATAAAGAAATTAGTTCTGGGCATTGTGATCTCGCAGACAGTAGCCGTGAATTGCTTCTGTTTTCCTTGTTTTATTTCTAGTCGCTTTGATGGACTGAAACCTTTGTGTAGCGTTGACGCATGTTCATTTGTGTTTATTATGCGTTCTTCTTCAATCTAAGTAAGTACGTAACGTATGATTACTTGGAATAATGCTACTCTTCAGTCTTCACAATATATGACATGAAATCAAAGTTAAAGAGGAACAAATTGATAACTGTGCATATTAATGGAAAGTGTAAATAAGACCAATTACGATTTACAGAAAAAAATCACTCCACGTAACTATGCTAAAATATAAGAATTCTTAATTTCAAACTATAAAAAATCTGATGTGGACACCACATGACTTCCTTGTACGCGTATTAAACTATAGATATTTTTTTAATTGCACATATTTGACATAAAATCTTTTATTTTTTATTTTTTGTTCTAATCCATAGCAAACTTAATTTTAAAAAAAAACACAAAATATATACTATTTAAATTTAGATATCTCGCTTATGCAAAAGGCTAATTTAAAAATTCTTAATGTGCTAGACGCAGAATTTAATTATCTAAAACTTTTATTTGAAGCATTTATTTCTAAAATTAAAATAATACCATTTTTTTCAAGGAAAACTGTTAGCAGCTTCATGTAATGTGTCACTTCCGGTTAGTGTATTTTAACCAAAATCTATTATATTATTTCCATTGATATAGTAGTCTTATATACCAAATTTGGAAAGTTTTAAATTTTATTTGAATATAGTTTTTCATGAAAATCTATTATAGGCTTTAAGTAAAGTACCACTTCCGGAAGTTATATAATGACCAAAAAGAGAGGTGCACAACTAGATGTTATAACAGTCCTAAATATAAAATTAATTTTCTGCGGCTTACAGTTTTTGAGTTATGCGAGATACATACGTACGTACAGACGTCACGACGAAATTAGTCAAAATGGACTCAGGGAGGGCCAAAATGCGTATTTCCACTGAAATCTGAGAACCGAAAATTTTCGCGATAACAATACTTCCTTTACTTCGTACAAGGAAGTAAAAATGTTAAATACTTATTTTCTTATGACGCATTTAGATAATTATTGTTGTATTAAAAGATGAACTTGAATGAATTAACAAATGACAAATTAGTAAAAGTGCGCGGTATCCAGCTGGAAAGAGAAATAACATAAGAAGTTACTCAGTGAGGAATCAACTGCCACCACCACACACACACACCACAATCACTCAACAGGTGATCGCTCGAAATACACACATACAACAACACGTCACTCTGAGAGTCATCTCCAGGACAGCGTCAACCAGAGTGACCAGAAACAATGCTCAACACCCACCCACCTGGGCACCGGGAGGGTAAAACCGCAGTGTACGGACAATCCTGAATTTGGCTGCGAGTCGCTAGTGACTTTTAATGAAATCGGCACAAGTCGGACATAGAAAAACCCGGCAAATTTGAATGTCAAGATAATTTAAAAACTTTTGTTAGCAAAGTCGGATGTTTTTTTTAATAATAAACACCACTAACCATGCCTGACCTAGTATAGAACGTATTTTTATGGTAAAAAGTAACAAACCACTTGCTTCTTATGTCGAATTTGTACCGTTCGAACTGCCGTTTTCCCCAGAAGTCCCTAGCGTCCTGCGGCCAACTTCAGGATTGTCCGTACAGTACGGTTTAGCCCGCCGGGAGTGTGGATTGAAAGCCAAGTAGAAACCCACACTCCACCCGCAATCGCGGGGTGTTAGCGAAACGTTGTTCACCTCCTGAGTTAACACTAAAGATGGCAGGCCTGGGCACCGTTGGCACGAGGGCTAGCGGGTCGTGCCCCGTCAACTTCTCTGGAGGGACCGCAGCATACACAAGGAAAGGATCACATACACATACACCACTTGACTCAACTCAGCAATTCGTTCTCAAGTAATCTCCCAACCTAACACAACACGATATACAACCTATCACTAACAAATCTCACCACAAACTGGAATCAAATGCATACTTAATTATCTATTTAAATGAAGTTCTTATCCAACGGCTCTCGTAATCCACCTAAACGCTAGATTGAAGTAGAAAACATAATCAATTAAGAAATAAAGACCTTACGTTAAAAAGTTACGCTAACAGTTGTAACCAAAGCACAACAAACATTTATCGAATTTCGAATAATAATAAAAACAAAATCACATGAAAACAGTGCTACAGTAGATTGACTTATAACATCATCATCTGTGGCGCTACAGCCCAAATAGGGCGTGGGCCTACCGGACACACCGAGCCGCAGTTTTTACACTGCCGTACTGCCGGTTTTCGTAGTCAAATGCTACATTATTTAAGGCGTATAAGAGACTAGCTTGTAGCGCCCGAGTGTGATAAATACATGTAGCTGTATTTTATATTTTTACGACAAATCACACATTGTCGACAGGCGGATTCGAACTGACAAACCTTGGCTCGGGTGACGTCACAGTACGTTAAGAGATGTGCCTTAACACGTTCGGCCACCGCGCCTATTGACTGAGGTTGCAATACTAGTGCACATTTACATATCATATTTCTAGCTATAGTTGTCATTGTTTGATAAACTGATTCATTATTCATTTACAATGAATATTTGTTTCAAATCTGTAACCATTTTATGAATTTTGACAAAGAATGGCCGTAATTTTAAAAGATTCCTTAGCCTATGGTAATTTAAAACTGAGTACAGATCAGCGGTCGCCAAACTTTTTGACCTCACGGACCAGTTAATTCATAATTTAAATCCCGCGGACCACTAATAGGATTTTTTAAGTGTTAAATATATTTATAAAAAAAAATTGTGATCAAAGAACACATAAAATGTACCTAGTTAATAAAATGAAACTATTAATAGTAACCAAGTTATGAAAGCTTTATTAATAAACCATAATAAAATAAACAAAATAAACAAAAATTGTACAAACAAAACAATTAAAAGATGGTTTAAATATATGAAACTTTTTTCACATAAATAAGTTGTGGAGAATTGAATCAGAATTTTCATCGCCTGTTCACTAAGCAAAGGGTATTCACTTTTTATGGAAAGCCAAAACTGAGGTCTTGATAAGGATGAATGAATTTTATAACTTGTCACGTATTGTTATGAATTGCATCATGTTTTAATGCATCTTAAAACATAACTTAACATGATGAGTAAGTATATTCCACATTTTTCTGCGGACCAGCGAAATTTTCTCGCGGACCACTAGTGGTCCACGGACCACCACTTTGGCAACCGCTGGTACAGATCACATAAACATAGCAGCACCTTACGCCATTCATTTAGTTAGCTTAACTAACAATAATTTAACCATGGTTCGTATAACTGGCCCAAAAGAAAAATAAGATATATATTTTACATTATTATGTCTGAGATCATGCTTAGTTTTTCAATCATCTGTTGTGTTCCTGTTATAATTATCTGCCTGTTATATATACCAGAAAACATACACTTTATATTGCTGTTAGTTAACAGTTACTTAACAAACGATTGATAAATCGGGTAAAAGTAATAATAATGCCGAAAGAATATTTTATAAAACTGCTTTTTTCCTGTATAATAATTAAAAATAACCTCATATTTACAGGAATATTTAAATGCGAATATAAGTTTGTATTTAAATTTCAGTCATACATACTTACAATTTTAAATATATCATAAATAATCTGGTACAGAATCAGTTGTTATTGAATTTATCAAGTGTTTATATCAGATAAAAATTAAAATTCATTAATTGTAATTAAATTTTGATACGGTCCTGGTGAAGTACCTATATGTATGACTCCGGTTGAAGCAAGTATTATATACATGTATGCATATGTATACGTAGGCCTCTTTACATTCATGAGGAATTTTAATTTGTTTTCATACATTATCAAACAAGCGTGCTTAAGTTTTTTGTTTCATTCTGCTTTCATTTGTCAGCCGATTTTTATCACATGTTTTATTGAGTTTGATGTTTGATAGATGAAGATTTGTTTTTTACTTCTTGATGAATAAGATAACTTTAACATCTCTTTTTGCTTTTACAGAGTAAATTAATTTTTGAGAAGAATAATTATCGACCAGATTCAAATTAACTCCAACTAAAATGAATTTTAAACCTTGTTCACATATCATATAATATACACCATAAAAAACTGCATTAATATGTTTGCAAATTTTTTTAATCAATTAAAAAAGTTATTTGAAAGATAAGAAGTTGCAAATAATTTATATAATTTTTTTGTGAAAGACATTAAAATAAAATCTATATTTTTATTCCAGTATAACTTTTGACTTACTATTCATTTGTTTTAATAGAGTGCTCCATGTTTGTTTTTAGAAATATTTTTCTATAATTGTTTTTGTCATGCTTTATTAGATATTTTATATTGTTTCATTTGAATTCAGTTAACAGAAACGTAATTTAAAATAAATAATTATTAGAAGTAAATGATGAATCTACCATAATCCTTATAGAATATAGAAAATGTGGCATTAAATTTAATTCAATGTAATATTAACACATTTTTGTAAATTTTATATTTATTATTGTTTTATTATGCAAAATAAATATTTTAGTTTCTATTGTTAATAATAATTATAATAAGTTCATTAGCTGTAGTTTTTAGCTCTGAAAATATTTTGTTTTCATATTTCGTTCAAGAATTAATAGAACAGACAATATTCACATTAAAATTTGAACATTGTATTTTCTATAAGTAGTGTTTACCCCGCGAGCAATTTTCCAATTAAATGTGGCCATGCCTGGTATAGATAGATGTCAATAATACCATTTCTTAATTTTGCATAAATATATCATTATGTATTTTACCTATTATTGTGTGTGGCACTCTGCATAACAGATCTGGGTAAGTGATATATTATATGCTTGAAGTACGGCTACCAGTCGTTATATCACGGCTCTTACATACAGGGTGTAGAATTGAAATGTGGCGTATAGGGATTTCAATGTTATTTTTTAAATATTGCTGTATCTCTTTACCTATTCACTTTAGTGCAAAAGCGTAAATACAAAAATTGTTCAGAAATTAAAAACAATATGTCAAATATTCAGTTCATTTGTTTAATTTTCCAACGCAATCTACAAAAAATTTGAATAAATTTTGAATTTCATTTAATTAATATCTCGTGAACTATTCACATTTATGTAATGAAATTTACTTTATAGGATGCGTTTTTAATTTCTGAACAATTTTTGTATTTACGCTTTTGCTCTAAAGTGAATAGGTAAAGAGATACAGCAATATTTAAAAACGCATCCTATAAAGTAAATTTCATTACATAAATGTGAATAATTCACGAGATATTAATTAAATGAAATTCAAAACTTATTCAAATTTTTTGTAGATTGCGTTGGAAAATTAAACAAATGAACTGAATATTTGACATATTGTAAAAGAGTTTGACATTTGTGTATAAATTTATATACAAATGTCAAACTCTTTTACAATATGTCAAATATTCAGTCCTATACGCCACATTTCAATTCTACACCCTGTATGTTAGTAGAGAAGGAATTGTGTTACATTCCACAATAAATAAATTGGAAAATTAAACCTCTACCCAAAAGTAAAGCTTAGTCGATCGATCAATGATCCCCGCTTTCTTTTTAACCCACAGCACAGAAAATAACTTATTTTCCAGAATACCAACATCCACTTTCCCAAACAGAGCAAAAAGCGGCATTGTTGCGGATCAAGAAACAAATCAACCTGTATTGTGGTGTGGTGGGTTTGGCTGCAGGGACATTTCTGCGGCATTGTTGGGGCTGAGGCCGGCACCGAGCAGCAGCGACCGCGGAGTCTCGCGAGGAATGGCCCTGTGTCGGCACCGGCGCACGGACACGCGGGATTCCTTCAGACGTTTTGCGGACCTGTCGCTACGTTTGTCAAACACACAGGACCGAACTCTAACAGCTCTTCAATAGATTTTATTTTGTAAAGTATGTATTGAATTATACAGGGTGTTTCAGGACTAGTGTAACAAACTTTAACAGCTTATTCCTAAAGTCATTTTGGGCCAAAAATGTCATATGAACATAGGTCCTATTCCTTCTAGTTACCAAAATACAAGAGGTTGAAGTTCTATAAAGAACACGAAATTTTCACATTTTTGTAATCAAGATACTTTCAGAAAACAAGAGTTTTATTGAAAAGTCATAACTTATTTGTCTTAAATTAATTTTATTTATTAATATTAACATGTATACGAGTTCAAGGCGCTCATTTTGAACACTTGCTGTAATTTTTTAAAAATTTGTTATCTTATTTCATATCGTGTTAACCTATTCCTTGTTTGGTTATGTTGTTCTGTGTCATTTTATGTTTTGTTCTCTAAATCGTATTCGTTAATATTAATAAATAAAATTAATTAAGACAAATAAGGTATGAATTTTCAATAAAACTCTTGTTTTCCGAAAGTATCTTGATTACAAAAATTTGAAAATTTCGTGTTATTTATAGAACTTCAACCTCTTGTATTTTGGTAACTAGAAGGAATAGGACCTATGTTCATATGACATTTTTGGCCCAAAATGACCTCAGGAATAAGCTGTTAAAGTTTGTTACACTAGTCCTGAAACACCCTGTATAAATAAAAATAACTGGATGTGGCACTTTGCCTAAGTAGATCTCGGTATGTGATATATTTTTTCGCGTAAAGTGCGGTTACCGGCTATCAAATCACGGCTCCCGTAGATATTAGTGGAGGAGAAAGCACAGGGGTAGAATTAAATTAGTGAAAATTGTTTGTCGGCTGTGGGGATCGAACCAGGGTTCTCAAGATCCACAGGCCGACTCGATACCACTGAGCCCCATACATATTCATATTTATAATAGCAATTATTTTACAATTGAAGTTTTTTAACGAACATAATGCAGTTGCGTGAAAATTTTATATTTACCGCGGTTGAAAAATGGCTGACTTTCAGCCTCGGCTGACGAACTGTTTCTTCGACACAGACATAATTCAAATAAATATTCCAGACTACTTATTTTGTTCGTTCCTTATGCATAAATTGTTTTCTATAGAATCTAATTTAGTCAATACATAATTGCTCCTAAAATTCTCACCAAATTGATTCATTTAACGCTTATTAGTTACACCTAATTATCATATTACTAATAATATTTTTTTACGTAGTCATATTATTAATAATTTTAATAACAATAATTACTGACTCTTGTAATAATTACAATTATATAAATTTGTTTACAAAATTCAGTGTTAAAACACTTTGTTTGTTAATTTTAAAATACTTCATTAACGCAATTAAATCAGAAGGTCGAAGTCAAAATATTTTAAATATTAATTAATTATGAGTTAAAAACGTTATAGGTATTAATTTTCTACTACATTATATAATACAATAAAATAATGAATAATGAACCGTCATATTCGCGATTTAGGTGAAGATTGCTGCTGAATACAGTCCTGTGTAATGTTGACAGCCGCCTCAGATCAAAGAATCTCTTTCGATTTATGTTTTAGATAGCTTGTAGGTAGCATATACTAAGTATGGCACAGGTACAGTTAAATGTCACCTGCTTCTGCTATTCTGCAAATATTTTCATTACAAAATACCTGTGATATTTCAATATTATAATTAGTTTTAACTATTTATTTTTTAAAGCCACGTACAATGACCTAAGTACATTATTTTAAAACCCATTCAAATTTATTATACCGGGTGTATAATGGCAAAATTTTCATTTGTAGTAAATCTTACAATTATTTTAATCGTAATGAAACCAAAGTAACAATTAAAAGAACACAAACTGACAAACTCAAAGAATACTAAACAAAACTATTATTTGTTTTATTTTTCATGGCACTCTGTACACAGCTTAAAGATGAACTTTTAATTTACCTGTATCTCGTGACAAGATCGTCGTATATTAATAAATTCTGAACAACTTTTGTTTTTAAACTTTTGCTCTTTTATGGCGCAATGAAAATTTTACCATTGAATTTTCTATATAACAAAAAAAAAGTAGACACCCGGTATATATAAAAGGGTCCAATCGACTATATGTATTTTTAAACTTTAATAAAAATTAAATAAAGAAAATTATTAACGCCTCTAATGCGGTGGTGAAAGAATTGTAAAACCAGTTTTAGAAGAAGCAACAGTATAAGTTAAAAATCAAGGTATAATAGTAACGTAATATGCTTTTCTTAATTAATTTTGCATTTGAAGCATTATACTATGATACCTGATAATGACAAATTGATACTAATCATTGGTATTTTCTGTTGTCAAATATAAAAAAATTATTGTTTTACATTTAGCAATTTTTTTGTTTTTATACTTACTTATTTATGTTATGCTGTACAATAGGTCCTCTATCCCAATTATAATACAGAGTCCGCACTCACCGAGCCGCAGTGAGGTAATTCATACAATGATTCGATGGTTACCCTGTAAACAAAATAATTTTCTTAAATTCTCATCTAATATGTCAATATTAGTATGTTATGCATCAAGGGAGGAAAACAAGGGATAATCGCGCTCTCCCGTGAAGCATATTATATTTTCGTAACAAGTGCACAAAAATTACTGTCTTATCGGGACAAATGTCAAATATGGGTTGTGTAACTAGTTACCTAGGAAACGCCACAAACAGCTAATATTAGTAGTCTCTAGGGAGAGAAACATCCTACCTAGGGAGATAAACATAATGTTTCTCCCCTAGGGAGATAAACATAATGTTTCTCTCCCTAGGGGAGAAAAGCAGTGTTTCTGTCTCTAAAATTAGGGAATAAGAACGTGTTTCTTATGCATGTGTTACGAAAAATGGTTTCAATGCCTGTAGATAGTATGTGACACAAGAAATAAATTTATGCACAAATTTCCTCTCATTTTACTCCACACATTTCCCGAAGTAATTTGACATATATAAATAATTCACTTTTTCTCATTAAGGTAAATATCAAAGCAATTACTCGAGATTTGTGCAAAAACCTGTCAGTAGTTTAAATCAGTGTTTTACGTATGAGCCACAGAGCCAGCATGACACACTTTCCCAGCGCTTGTGGCGCGTTGCGTTACAGAGCGTTGCGCTGCGGCGCGGAGATTTATCATTTGAATGCACCCGTTGACTGATCCGCGAGTCCGCGAGCTGTCTGTTTATGCGTGTTATAATTTAGTAAGAGTTCTGCCGCTGGGGAAAAACGCTTGATTTGTGTTGATCTACATTCTAGATTTAAGTGACGATGGCGGTGTTGTTGATGGATTCTGTCTAGGAGATATATGTACGTATGTATGTTTGCAATATTGAATTGTGGTTATTTGTGTTGGTGGGTGTTGTTGTATGATTGTGTAATAATCAATCATGTAAGGATAATTTTATAGTATGATGTGTTGCGACTTTGTTTCCTGAATATTTTTGCATTGTATGAATTAAGTTTATTATACAGTACTTCACAAATTAGTTAAAAGAAATCTAATTAAATTATAATAAGAAAAATTGTGGTACCTCCAGGATCTGAACTCCGGTTATATGTTTTAAATCAACTAAGCTATTGTCGCCATGTGATGTAAATCTGATTTTATTTCAATTTTTCTCTCTGTTAACTAAAATATATAGGCAGCCTGGATCTTATCACTCTTATATATTCTGAAAAACTTGACACGAGAATCATCTACAGTGACACTGTATAACTCAATTATAATCTAATTAGATTTTATCAATTGTTAAGTATTTACTTAAAAATACTATTTAAGCACACTTCGCGCCTGGCGTCACACATACCAAAATGTTGATTTTTGCAAACGATACCAACATTCAGTAACTTAAGCCCTTAAGAATTTCTATTAGGGAGAGACAATACACAAGTTTATACGATGATAGCACCATAAAAACTGATGAAATAAAGGAAAAATAATCATTCATGCACGCAACATTTGCATATTTGCCAGTCTAAGTCCAATAAATATTTAATGTAATTACACAAGTTTAACAATTAGATATACTAAAACATACAATCTAATACTTGAACTATGGCAAAATTACTTATTTGATTTTTTAAATAATAATAATTTTAAATAAAAGGTTATATTTAACCGAATAAATAATAGTTTGATTAGTTAAAAAATGAAGCACAATCTAAACACATTAAAAGAGTAAACATACTCAATTTCAATTTCAATTTCATGAATCTACGATTTTACTGTTACTAAAAAAATTAAGTTTACAACAATTTATAAATAAAATATATCGTAATATATATGTAGGTATGTGGTATCGAGTCAGCCTGTGGATCCTGAGAACCCTGGTTCAATCCTCACAGCTGACGAACAATTTTCATCAATTTAAATCTACCCCTGTGGCTCCCTCTCCACTACATCTTTGGGGGCCGTGATTTGATGGCTGGTAACCGCACTTCATGCGAATAAATATATCACTTACCGAGATTTGCTTACGGCAGAGTTTCACACCAGTAATGGGTAAAAGCGTGATGATATATTTATTTATTTATTTATTTAATCAATTTATGGAGTAACAGCGAGATAATTAAAAAACGGGTCTAATGCAAAATGGGTACAATATTCTAGGTGCAAATACTAAAATCAAAAAATTAAATTTATAGGATATATCTCTCGAAAGACAGAAGAAACTCAATTTTGATGATTCAGCAAAATGAAATCAAGTAGTAAGTAATACAATGGTAGCGCATTGGCCTGCAAGATCGATTTTCATAATGCTACTCGTAGAATTTTTTATATAACGCCGAAGGAATCTTACTAGCATCTTAATCGTTTATTAAAATACTGGGTAAATCTCTCAATGATTATGAAATAAAGAATCCGAGTTCGGTTCCCACAAATAGATTTTCATTACATTAAAATTTGTCCTATGGCTCTACTTACTCTAATATATTTGACAGCTAGAAACTGAACTTCACAAATAAAAGTATAAACGAGTACTAATTATCTATTTATTTATTATTTAGAAAATGTATATTTGACAAAGATTGATTGTTGATTGTTGACTATTGAAATATATTTTTAGATTTAAAATCATGGCTGATAATAGAACATACAACATTTAAATTACCCTTTTCAAATACTAATTAAACAGCTATAAAATGTCAGCGTTATTACTCTATGCTGGATTCATTATAATGTCAATGTTCACTTAAAAAATGAATTAAAGTTTAATTACAACATGTACGCATAAAAGATTGTTAAATACTTAAAAGAACATATTATTTGATGCAATAATTTGCTTGAACAAATTTCTGTAAAATTAAAATAAACTTTATTACCTATCACCTGTTCAATACACTATCATCATCATCATCAGCTAACAGTAAAATGCCTTAAAACGATATCAATTTTTCATTCATGGTCCAATTGTCTACGAGACCAATCTCACTTCTTTTTATTATAGCCGACATCCTTCATCTGCACATATTTGTTGGAAATAACGCCAATTTCCTCATCGCTTAACCAGAACCGTTTTTCATCTTCCTCTCGCCGCAATGCACGCACGTACGCATCATGCGTTGTGCCAGAGCTGGTGTAGTGCGTGCCCAGTTGGATCATTCCCATATTGACAGACAAAATTTGTAAAATAAATAAATAAAATATATCATCACGCCATTTATCCATTACTGGATGTGACACTCTGCTGTTAGCAGATCTCGGTAAGTAATATATTTCTGAAGTGAAGTGCGGTTACCAGCCATCAAATTACGGCCCCCAAAGATGTTAATGGAGGGGGATCCACAGGAGTAGATTTAATTTGGTGAAAATTGTTTGTCGGCTGTGGGGATCGAATCAGGGTTATCAAGATCCACAGGCCGACTCAATACCACTGTGCCACCTACCCCAGTAATAATTTATGAATAATTAATAAAAGTTTAACAATAAATCATATGTGTGATCATGATCAAGATGGGAAAGGCCAAACTGGGAAGTCACCAACGTCAAGAAGATGATGCTGTGCGTCACGTATTCACGCAACGCATGGTGCGGATGTGTGGCTCCGCGCGGTAATTTCAGAGTGCGTTCCACTTGATTACAATCATTGACCGAGTGGTTCCGTTCTGCATACGCTTGCTGAGTGGACTGTCTCTTAAGTTACTAATTGATCTAGTCAACAGCTTCCACAGAGACGGACTAGGAGACTCATTACTTACATTGCATAAATTATTGGTGTAATATCCTTTATATACATATAAAGATATTAAAAAGATGTGTAGATCAGTTTTTATGTTAATACTGATTAATAGACTAATCAGATCAGTGGATTGAGATGTTCTATGACAGTGGTTTCCAAACTTTTTCTCTCAGCGGCCCCTTTTTTAAGTAAAAAATTATCGCGCCCCCCTCATTTTTTATAACAGACTAACTTCAAAAATCGTAAATAATTTATTTTATAGAATACAAAAAAACGAGTACTATAACCTAATATTGTTATTATATAAGATATTTATTACAACATAATAATAGAACAAAATATGTAACAACATTTATAAACATAAAATTGTAATAAGATTGGAAATTATATTTAATTTAAATTAGGCATATTTAATACAATATAATCATAATTTTTAAGTGTGCTGAATGGGCGCTTGTTTTTCAGTTTCTCGAACCGGGGAGTCATTGAAGAGATTGCCACTCGCAACGAATAATCGAGTTCAATATTTTGTCTTGAAAACAGCTACAGCGGAAAAGCCTGTTCCATACAAAGAAGACGTTATGAAATGTAATAAAATTTCTAAGGCTTTGCTTGTTAAACTAGAGATATTTTACTGCGAGCGCGAGTTAGAAACACGTGTGTGCTATGATGTAAATGGAGAATGTGTTCATAAGCCTCAATTATATTTTTATATAGCGCGCCCCCCTGGAAACAATCTCGCGCCCCCTTAAGGGGGCGCGCCCCACAGTTTGGAAACCACTGTTCTATGATATGTGACCATATCAATGTATCATAATGCTTACATGTGTATTCAAATTTTTTATTATTATTTTTAACCAAACTGATTAATGGTGAGCAATAAAAACTATTCGAAATGACACCTAACTTCACTCTTAGTATTTCTGCAGCATTTCGATTTTTAAATACACTTAATTCACATTTTAAATATTTAAATACAAATATCATTATTTAAGGCAGTAATATTACTTTAACAATCAAGTAGTAGTAGTAATAATTACTTTTTTCGAAAACTGTCATATAAAGTTAAAATTTACATGACAACTATCAACACACTATGGGGTAGGTGGCTCAGTGGTATCGAGTCGGCCTGTGGATCTTGAGAACCCTGGTTCGATCCCCACAGCCGACAAACAATTTTCACCAATTTAAAAAATCTACCCCTGTGGCTCCTCCACCACTAATATCTTTGGAGGCCGTGATTTGACGGCTGGTAACCGCACTTCACGCGAAAAAATATATCACTTACCGAGATCTGCGTAAGCAGAGTGCCACACCCAGTGATGGGTAAAAGGCGTGATGATATATTTTATATTTTTTATTTTTTAACTATCAACACGCGAAATGAGTGTTTTTTGTCAACAGAACACAAAAGGATGCAAAAATTTTTTGCATCCTGCAATTTTTTGATAGAAGAAAGGCTCACAATGTAATAAAATTTGTCACTTTATTTTTTTGCTTAGAAACAATACTTCTATTCTTTAACAAAATTTATATTTAATGTTCCAATAGAGCAATTATTCATATTTATCCCGCTTGAGGAAGCTAACTGGTGTACTGGAATAGTTTCTTGAGAAATGCAATGCGAATCCCAATAAATCGCAGAAAAAAATTAGAACGTTTGTTTGGTTTCTATTGCCAAGCAGCTGTCAATTGCTGGTCAGAGAATACCAGATTTGATAGCAATTATTTTACATACATTGTTGTCATGGAGACATTAGATGTCACATTAATTAATCCTAAAGTCAACATTTTCTCATTACATTATTATTAATTTTGGGACATAGTTTTCGAAAAAACTTTATTTGATACCCGATTGCGAAATTCTTTTGTATTTTCGAATGCAAAAGTAAAATAACTATTTCCTACAACTGTTCAAAAAAATTGACATGGCTAAAAATTAGCTTAAAAGTTAATTGAAGCACGGGAAATTCAATGGCGTTGATCGCAACTTCATATTTAGCTTAGATTTTAAGATATAGCTTCGGAAAAGTAGAAAATCTCAAAAAAATGAAGAATCTAGATTTTCCGGAGCGTATATCTCAAAAATTAAACAAGATATGAAATTGCGCTCAACGGCATTGAATTCCCCGTGTCCGAATTGACTTATAAGCAAATTTTCATGCAATTTTATGCAATTTCATTTTTTTAATTATTTCCTAAGGGGTACCCCTTTGGTTTTTTCAGATTTTAATTCAATTTTGCCGAAAATCCTTAATCGTAGGATTATTGTAGCGAAAATTTACATACATATGTATTTTGATCCACTGAATCCAATGGAATAATGTTCAAGTGCATATGTGTTATAGTTTTCGAGAAAATGTTAAAAAACTAGTTTTTGCCAGTTTTTTGGTGAAAATTTGAAAAAATTAAAAATGGCTAAAAATTAGCTTAAAAGTTAATTGAAGCACGGGAAATTCAATGGCGTTGATCGCAACTTCATATTTAGCTTAGATTTTAAGATATAGCTTCGGGAAAGTAGAAAATCTCAAAAAAAATAAGAATCTAGATTTTCCGGAGCGTATATCTCAAAAATTAAACAAGATATGAAATTAAACAAGATATGAAAGTTTTGGAGAAACCTTATGTAATGCTTGCTCTATCTAATTTTCAAGCCATTTGACATTACTTAAATTGTATTTTTTATTTCGTCAAAAGTAAACGTGTTTTGTGTCAAACCTGATACATAATTTGGCCGAAGTCTATACATGAATATTATGAACTTTCTTCTTTATTAAGCTAAAAAATAATCTGAACTAAGTACATCTCTGCGTTATCACGACTTGTTTTATGTGTAGCCAGAACAATTGTTTCAATACACCCCTACTAGTAGCAGGTTCCGAGTTACGTCGGTCTCGAGTGTGCCTTGATTCGAAACAAAAAACTCACATGAGTAACAGTTGGTAGTAAGTATCGCAGCACAAGTCTACAACCACATCTCGCAACTCTACATCTCTCGAGTCCCGCGCACTCGTGCAAAGTTCTTCAGGAAATGCGTACGAGTGCTGTACAGCCATTGTTGCCAGATTTACCATGCTCGCGAATGAATACGGTTCTATTTATCTTTATGTCCTGTGACGTAACTGTATTATTGAACTGTCAAACGTACACTTGTGAGTTATGAAGGCTCATTCAATAAGATACTCTAGACCTAATGGTGGTTCTATTGACCAAGTTAATCTGAATTTCATTGTGAGTTGATCGATAAAGAGTTAGCGTTGATACCTATTTGGCGATGTGATAAACGCCAAACGCTCGATTCTTTGTGATATCAATTGTTTGATTTGTTGATTCATTATGCACTTTTTCTTTTGTTGACTTTCATACTTCATTTTTATCTGAAGTGCTACAATGGTTAGTATTGTTGTTTTTCATACATTATGAACAGTACGTACTAGCGTACACCAGGTATCAGTTTTTAATAAAATTCATGATTTACTGATAAACAGCTAACAATTATTTTTTCTTATTCTCTCAAAATTTGCACTCTATGTTCTTTTAACTAGAAACTAGACCACCTATTATTCTTAAAACGTTATTTTTCCGTTCCCAATAGCATTGGTGCCCAACGATGGACTTCTTTACGGCCACGTTGCTCTGACTATACATTATATATATACCGGGTGTAACATGAAAAGTGAAACATAGGCTTTTATATGGCAAATCAGTTTTTCCGTGCGCATTGCTTCTCTAATTATTTTAGGAAAAAATGTTTCAAATAAATGTTGTAAAGCATAAAATTCTACATCCGAATCAATAAACAAAATTCATTTTGACTACTTCATAACTGCAGAAATTAAATTTGAAAATTCACGTAATTTCAATTTAATTTTGGTGGTTTTGAAATTTAAAAGGAATGTATTTATGTTTTTTTGAGAATTTTATGCATTGTCATAAAATTTATATTTAGTTCTCTGGAAATTTCCCGCACACTCATTGTTGGCTCCAGTTCTATTAAAGCAAGAATATTTTCTTCATTGTTATAAATTCTTTCATTTATTTCTTTCTTGAAATTTAGTGTTCCTGTCTTTTCAAACTTTACTATAAACCTCTGAATAGTTGCCGTACTAGGAATATCATGATGCTGCCAAATAGCGCTAATATAGTCACGAATTAGTCGTAAACTATGGCCAGAATAATGCCAATTAATTATTTGCAACTTTTCTTCATCTGAATAATTATTCATTTTTGATAACAATAAACACTAATATTGATTTAATATCACAGTTTGTCAAAATAAATACTAATAATTTGACGTATAAAACGTTAAGCATTTGTTCATCTCTTGTTTTTAATTCCATGGCTATTACTATTAAATTGAAATTGCGTGAATTTTCAAATTTAATTTCTGCAGTTATGAAGTAGTCAAAATGAATTTTGTTATTGATTTGGATGTAGAATTTTATGCTTTACATCATTTATTTGAAACATTTTTTCCTAAAATAATTAGCGAAGCAATGCGCGCGGAAAAACTGATTTGCCATGTTAAACGCCTATGTTTCACTTTTCGTGTTACACCCGGTATATATATATATATATATATATATATATATATATATATATATATATATATATATATATATATATATATATCTGTTACGGCAGAGTGCCACACCTTAATGGGTAAAAGGCGTCATGATATATTTATTTATTCTATTTATACTGCACAAAATTGTACAGGGATATTTTATAAATTGTGTTTAAAATTAAAACTATAAATTATATTCAAATATTTTATTTTTTTCATCTATTTGAGTAGTTAAATAAAATTTTAAAGTTACTGTCATATTAAATAAATAGGTAAATATCTCCTTAAATGTGCAGTATTTTGGTTATTAGAAGAGTATTTGGCTTTGATCCTCTTTATATTTTGATATTGCTTTTTTAAACATTTAGTATCTTTAGTACAACTCTGAATAGTAATTGTTTTTTAATTTTCATACATCTGTTTTTGTATGTCGTTAGCCGGATAAATTTTTTTATATATGATCTATAATATCTTTTTTTTAATTAAATAATTTAACAGTATTTTTGTCATATTTGTTACATTTGGCACATCTGTTCTTGTTATTGAATGTGTCTCGCTAAAATATATTTATAAATTGCATAAATTAATTGATCATTTTAATATTATGATTAATACCTACATTGTTTGAGTGGATATTGACACACGATATATAGGTTATATTTTTAAAATGTTATAACTGAAGATTACAAATTTAAAGTCAACTTCAAATAACCTAAACGATTCTAATATTAAATAAAAATAAATTTTTAATTTACTCATAAACGACGAAGGCATATAACTAGAGATTTTAAAACTGACTCACTATACTACTATATGTATCTTACATTCTAAAGTACATAAGTTATTTATAGCGAAAAAATAAATTCTTTTAAATTTATCATTATCTATCAATCAAACTTGTTCTTATTCGAAGAAAAACGTAAGAATAATATAATTTATTTAAATTGAAATATTTTACTTTGAATTTGGAGTTGGTGTTTCAGAAAACTAAATATACAACTATTATATTGTTGCAAAACATTTCCTACAGATCATTTGGACATTTTCCAGGTTACGAGTGGTGTACATGACATCTTACAATGATTAATGTGGCGTTTTGCATTGGTATCTAAACAAGTGAAGAAACAAAGAGGAACATGTAGCATTGTTACATCAGTTCTGGTTTTTTAACGTTACTTTTGCTGACGCCGCTCATGTCAGATAAGAATTAAGATTATCTCGCAAGAAAATGTAGACAAGGATTTGAGCATAACTCATAACTACATAATATGTGCAAGCAAATTATATTCATCTAGTTGTTTAGCAAATATTATGAAGATTCGATGATTCTAAATAAACGTATATTGTTTTATCTTGAACCGTTTAATATCATTATGACAAATGCATTTTAATAGTTATTTTTGTATTAAGTGCGCGAAATAAGAATGTTAATTTTAGTCGAGACAAATAAAGTCTTCGAACACACCAAAAAAACAAGTTTTTTTCCACAACTGTAAATAAAGAATAATACAATATTTATTGTAAAGTAAGTAAATTGAAGGAAAACAATCAACAATAATATGAATTTGATACTATTGATGTGTTATAACTAATGGAACCTGATAAAAAAAATAATTTGGGAGCGTGTGCGAAATACTCATTTTGAAATGATGAAAAAATCAGGTACCTTAGGTATTGTCATATTTTGACAGTTGCAGAAAAAATTGTTTTTTCGGCATTGTTTATCATTAAAAAGAATATCAAGTACCAATATATTTGAATGATTATCATTGTTAACGTATTGCTTAAAATTTATAAATATTTAGGTCTTAGTCTTTTACGCGCACAAATATATTTAATAAAAACGATTTCATATCTACGAATTATTTTTTTTTTACAAATTCTGTACCTAGATATGTTTTATTTGAAATAAAGTACCAAAATAAATTAGATCAATACTAAATTAATATTAGGTAATGTTTAATGTGTTTTCTAAATATGAAATAAAATATAGCATAAGTATGTAAACATTAATATTTAAAATCTCAATTTGGAATATCAATCTCACAATTCCTCATGTCACAAAAACCGAAAAGTGTCATTAGCATTAATGTCAATCCGATTTCCATTCCCATGCCACTGTTTTAGTACCACTGGGCTCGATTAAGAAAGCACTCATTTGTTACAAATGTCGAACCGTGGAGGTCAGCAGACCTTCAGAAGACAAAACCATTTTTAATTTGGTTCTTACTTCTGTTATGTAACGCAGGAAACACGTCATTATATGCGACATATTGCCTTCACGACGTGCGCGCCTCTAGCCCCGCTGTCCATGAAGCTTGCCGCTGTGCGGAGCGCCGCTCACGGACAAACGCTGAACTACGACCGAAATGCGCGGGCTTTTCTCAGGCAGAGAAGAAGAAATACGATAGTGAACAATAAAACGGTTTCGTTTAAGTATTTTACAGTAGATTTAGCTAAAATGTTTCTATAATTTTATTTACGAACTATAAAAATTTTAATTTGTATTTTTTGTCTATTCGAAATTAATATTATATGAAATAGTACAAATAATTGTTTATAGGTATAATTATCAATTGTTCTTAATAATAAAAACATTCTATATACATTTCTTGGTTCCCCGTATTTTACTTCAATTCTTACTTTCTTTAATAATCATCTAATCTCTTATGGAAAATAACTAATCAACTTTTATCATCATCATCATCTGTGGCGCTACAGCCCAAATCGGGCCTGGGCCTACCGGACACACCGAACCGCAGTTTTTACACTGCCATACTGCCGGTTTTCGTAGTCGAATGCTACATTATTTAAGGCGTATAAGTGACTAACTTATAGCGCCCGAGTGTGATAAATACATGTAGCTGTATTTTTTATATTTTACGACAAATCACACATTGTCGACAGGCGGATTCGAACTGACGAACCTTGGCTCGGGTGACGTCACAGTATGTTAAGAGATGTGCCTTAACACGCTCGGCCACCGCGCCTGTACCAACTTTTATATCACAATTTAAATTTTATTCAGAACATAAATAAATAAAATAAATATATCATCACGCCTTTTACCCATTACTGAGTGTGGCACTCTGCCTAAGCAGATCTCGGTAAGTGATATATTTCTTCGGGTGAAGTGCGGTTACCAAACGTCAAATCACGGCTCCCAAAGGTGTTAAGTGGAGAAGGAGCCACAGGAGTAGATTTTTAATTTGGTGAAAATTGTTTGTCGGCTATGGGGATCCAACCAGGGATCTCAAGATCCACAGGCCGACTTGATACCACTGAGCCATCTACCCCATAACATACATGCATACACAATATCTCGCTACGTCTTTATAGATTATCAAATAAAATAACATGAACCCTAGAAACATTAAATGAATGTCATACAACTTTCGATTCATCCATATTCATAATTCCTTTCATGTTTCACTCATTTATTTTTTCAATTCGAAATTTTTCATTTGCGTAACAAGTCTTCAACAATATTCATCAATTTATTCATAAATGGGGAAACGGCGCTAGCTCATTTAAAATTAATACACATATAATTACATGGAAATAATATAATAATGCCAAATATCAGTATTTTTTTTCTATGTTTATAGGTATATCTTATTCTTTGATAAATAATTTTCTATTGCAATTAGAGTTGTTGTTCATAAGAGATCATAAAAATCATTGAAAAATAATATGTCTCATTCTTTATTGTTTGTAAAATAAGTAAATTTATCATCACGCCTTTTACTTATTACTTGGTGTGGAAGTCTGCCGTGGCAGATCTCAGTAAGTGATATATTTATCATGTGAAATTCGGCCCCCAAAGATATTAATGAAAAAAGAGCCACAGGGGGTAGTTTTAACGTGGTGAAAATTGTTTGTCGGCTGGGGGAATCGGGTTCTCAAATCCACAGGCCGACTCGATACCACTGGTAATTAATAAGTAAATATTATATTTTGTCTTATTTTTCTTGCTGAATACAATAACTCTTAAAATAGCCATGGATAAAAAATATTATAACATCACGTTGTCACGAAATTTTCTACCAATAAGAAAATTTTATAATTGACGTAAATATCTAGTGAAAAGACCGGAATTAAAAATGAAACAAACTTATCTCCAAGTAAATAAAACTCGATGTCGATACAGAATTTTCAAATAGTAACATCTCGTTTTATTCAGACGTAGCAAGACTATTGACATTTGAACGGTATCGAATTGCCGAATTCCTCTGCTGTTTATATCAAATTATCCGCAAGTATCGAGTCGGCCTGTGGATCTTGAGAACCCTGGTTCGATCCCCACAGGCGACAAACAATTTTCACCAATTTAAATCTACCCCTGTGGCTCCCTCTCCACTAATATCTTTGAGGGCCGTGATTTGACGGCTGGTAACCGCACTTCACGCGATAAAATATATCACTTACCGAGATCTGTTTAGGCAGAGTGCCACACCCAATAATGGGTAAAAGGCGTGATGATATATTTATTTTTATTTTTATTTAATCATATTATTATTTAATAATGGGTTTAGCAAGCTTATTTGTTTTTAATTCAATTTGAAGTTGAATTTATGCAAATTAAATAATTCTAATTATTTATAAATCCGTCTTATTAAGAATGTTTAATTAATTATCTAGAAATATTAAGTGAAACAGTATTTACCGATAAATATCTCATTAAAAGTTATATAACTAAACTAAACTATATGCATGCAATTTATCATTTGTATTGCGTTACTATTCATATAAAAACTACTTGTCCTGGATCAATGCAAAATAAAATAATTTTCTTCATTTAATCATTTATTTATGACAGTTAGTTAATTTAAAGTACAGATAACGGAAATATTGTAAATTTAAATATGATTATTTCACTTATGTCAATTATACTGACAAATTTTACATAGTTTCATAAACAATTTCAGTAACAAATGGCTTGCCAACGGGGGTTTGTCGCGCGGTAAATGCCCAAGACCATTTGTCACCGACAAATCGCCGTTGCCTAAGAGAAACAAACACCACATTTTCAAAATAAACAATCAGTTTTCTAAAATGTCAGAAGTGAATCGTTTTGGAGATGCGTCTTTGGCGGCAATTTGTACCGAAATAGAAAATAAGAAATCAGAATTAGCAAAAAAAGGGATCTTCTATAAAACCCTATTTACAATTAGATGCGGAACATCATTTAAACATAATACAAAACCTACGATCAACAAGCTGCATTACTACAAATGAAATAGCTCCTGAAGAACCTAGCACAAGTAGTGGCGATGTTATTTCCAAAAAATCTAATATTCCAAATAATATTGTATTTAATAATTGCACAATAAATTGTAACAACTTTAATACCTAATTAAAATAACCACATTTAAAATAAATTTTTAATTTAATACAAAAATATAGAGATATCATTCGAGAAATATTCTTCACAAATACCACTCGCGACTCTTATTTTATCAGTAAACTTTTCTTTCAAACATTGTTTACCTAGCAACATCCTTCGAGTCATCTGCTCAGAATAAATCCCTCGAGCTACGCTCTCGTGATTTATTCGAACAGATGACTCTCACGATGTTGCTAGGTAAACAATGTTTTCAAGAAAAGTTTACTGATAAAACTTGACTCCCTTGTGATATTATATACGAAAATATTTTTATAAATTGATAATTTACATTTATTTGTGAATTAGAATTGAAATAAAATTATATATTATTTATTAATTTACTCTCCATTAAAAAAGGAAATTAATTTCAATTAATAATAATAATAATAATGTTCATTTGTATATAAGATGTACAATCTTTTACAAAGAGTTGGTAACAAAATATTTGAGCGATAAATTACAATCAGCAGCTGATGCTTGTTTAACAAATATTTTTGAGTATACATCACCGTTTTCATGATACATAAACTCTAAATTAATTTTAACTATTCCATTAATTACTGTGGGCTGTAGGTAAATATTGTAATACATAAGTATATTTTCGATAATTTTACAAAAACATAACAAGGATTTTATTTGCAGGAACGAATGTAGATAAGCCAGCTCCCGCTAGAACTTATTCATTCAAAACAAAGCTTCTTAGTTTTAACATATTGATAGTATAGAGAAAAATAATATTTACCTTGTCTACCGATAGATTTAAAAATAGTTTATATATCCTGATCCCCAAAAATTTCATTCGCTACAGAATTTAAGTAGGTATTTCTGATCGACTGGTAAATAGGGCATTCTATGAATAAATGATACAGATTTTCGGGTTTGTGTAGGTTGCATATTGTGCAATCGTTTTCTAAATTTACTTTGTACTTAATGTTTTTGTAATTAATTATTAACAGTTTCTTATTCGTTAGTCTCAATTGCATCATAATGCGTAATTTGTGGATATTTATCTTGAATTTAAGATATTCAACGATTTCACAGTTAGGCTTCAAAAGTTTGTAATGGAGATTAATTTCAATTAAAATTACAATGCAGAAGACCCACAGCTTGTATTGGAATTTCAATTATTGTATTTTTGGTTGAAGTTAATTAAAAGTATTAAGTTTATTAGTAAACGTATGGTGAAATTTAATTTTTATAGGTTCCTTACGGCCGATAGTAAATTAAAGTGTAGTAGTAATTTGTATAAAATAATTCGATTGTAAACTGGCGACGCCAAACTTATTATAATAAAAACAAATATTCAGTTGTAGATATACGAGTATTTATAGAATATTCATGTTAAAAAATACGTATAAAAATAAATTCAGCGAGAAAAATATAATTTCAAGAAAACCAAACTGCAAACTTGGAACAAATAGTCTACAAGTATTTTTTACTAAATGTAAACAAAAAACATTTTGTTTTTCATGTCGCAGACTGAAAACAAAATCCGCTCGACTCGTGCCTTGCAGTGCGCGAATGAAAAAGTTCATTAAAAAGAAAGAAAGGAACACGGAGTCGTAATGAGCAAGAGAGAACCTCCGTTTTTTTAATTTCTTTGATAAAAAATCTACATCAACAATCTGCCGTGAGTTCTTAGAATAACGAATATACCTTCTTGTAATTGCGGTAACCTTGGCGTACATTCATGTTATGCTATCGCTCATTAGGGGACCTATCTAGAGGATTTTTTCATCTGGGCTTTTATTTTCTGCTGGCAATACACGGAAAAAAAATTGATGGGATACTTGTTAACACATTGTAGAATACGATCAGGTGTTTTGTTGCGAAAATAGTTGTAATGAAATAATTAGCTTCATTTTATATTTCTTTTTTGGAACTGATTTTTTTTAGCTTTTGACAAATTCAAAGTCTCTAGTTGCCATTCCCTCATTATATCATTTTTAATGTAAGATAAGTGATAAGATTATGGCATACAATTTCAAATGTAATGAAAGTATCATTATAGTTCATAAAATATCCTAAATCATTCTACAACAATTGTCATTAATAGAAAAGAGTTAATTCTTAATAATACCATTTTGTAATACCTGATTGTTAAGATTGCTAAGCATATACGATACATAAGAGTCTGGCATCTAATTTACCCTCTGAAGATATCATTTTAATTAGGATGTCATCTTTTTCTTCTGGACTTTGATAATAGCCCAATCCCGGGACCGAAATGTCAGTGAATAATTATTATATTACAATTTATTAGAAAGACTTTTAATCCATCTCACATCTATAAACTATAAATGTAAGACATGAAAATTATATTTATTTAAAATTTCAGATTCTTTTATTTAACTCACCACAATGATGGGGTAGGTGGCTCAGTGGTGGATCTTGAGAACCCTGGTTCGATCCCCACAGCCGACGAACAATTTTCATCAATTTAAATCTACCCCTGGGGCTTCCCCTCCATTAATATCTTTGGGGGCCGTGTATATATCACTTGCCAAAATCTGCTTCGGCAGAGTGCCACACCCAGTAATGGGTAGAAGGCGTGATGATATATTTATTTATATTTATTTTATACAATGAATATGTAATATTTTTCAAAATTATTATAATTTCGTTTCTTATACGTAATGTTTTTTTGCATTTTCACTTTCAAATTAAATTATAAATAAATATATTAGCACGCCTTTTACTAATTACATCTTGCATATCAATAGGGTAGTTAGTTCAGTCTACTTCAGCCTATGAATTTGAAAACATGAGTTCGATTCCCGCTGTCAGTAAACTACGTATATTACACATTAAATAAAATTGCCCCAGTGGTTTTTAACCTATAATCTACCGTGATTTGACGGCTAGTAACCGAACTTCATGTGCATAAATATATCACTTAGTGGGCAGGCTATCACACCCAATAATGGGTCAAATTCTCATATTGTTGTGGTTGAAGAAGTCCAGTAAGAGCAGGTTATTAATTTAGTAACAAAAAGTCTGTCGATTTGTATACTTGTTCAGGCATCAAATAAATTTTACTTTTTTTGTTTAAAATAATTAGATTTTAATTGAAAATTTTAAAAACACGATTTAAATAAAATGCTATAAATACATAGCTCAAAATAATTCAGGCTTATTTATTTATTCACATGTCAATATCTCTTAAAAAAAGAACTTGTGAGCATTCCTTAGAAATCTGCATCTCAAGTGAAACCGTTTTTGTCCTCGAACATCTTATATATCATAGAATAATAAATTTACTACATGTTACAAGTTTAATTAGTGTCAATACATTTGCTTAACGTATAAATATGCAATATTTACTACCAGTTTGCGTGATTTTGAGGCATAGTTAAGAACAAGGAAGAAATTAACAAACCGTTTAAAAAATTTATCATCCTTATAAAAAAACTAATACATGTCATGTCAAAGAAAATGCTCAACATTTAATAACATACCTTCCGATAATTAACACTTCCATATTTGAAAAAAATACGGAAAAAACTACCAACGAGCACAACTTTCCTAAAAACATAACAGCACTCATCAGCAAATACCATTTCCTTATCACATAATCGATGATCAGCAACATAATTGTGTCGATCTGCAATCTGATCACTTTCATATGTATTCACACGTGCGTGCTGGTGCGTGTTTCTACGTGTATGTAACATATCGTGAGTGCGTATTTGTCGAACACCTGTGCCAAGTTACTCAGCGTATCGCAATGTCGAACGCACGTTCGTTTTATGATTTATGTCGAAATTGACATCAATATTTTCGATTTTTATTTCTATTTCTGTCTCTGTTCAGTGTTGTTAGCATGTGTGAGAACCGTGTGTACTAAACAAGGATGGTGATTCTATAATTCATGTAAGCGGTGTACTTCTTGTTGTTTTTTAGTGTAGAGTGTCTATAAATATTTGCTGGTAAATTGTCGTGTTTTACAGTTGTTAGACAGTCGTAGATGTTGGATTTTTTCTTTGTTGTTGGAAAAGTTTATGTCTACATTTTGATTAATTTACTTTTTTTAGATACATACAGGAATTTGATAGTTTTGTTTGATAGAAGGAGTACAATTTAAATAAAAATAAAATAGTAACACAAGTAAACATGAATTGTATAGTTTAACTACAGAAGCTATGGCTGGGAGAAACCAGATTACATCTAATATGTCAACAGACTTTGTATGTATTCTGGTTTTTACTTCCTTGTACGAAGTAAAGGAAGTATTGTAATCGCAAAAATTTTTGGTTCCAGATTTCAGTGGAAATACGTATTTTGGCCATCCCTGAATCCATTTTGACTAATTTCGTCGTGACGTCTGTACGTACGTATGTATCTCGCATAACTCAAAAACGGTAAGACGTAGAAAATTGAAATTTTATATTGAACTGTTATAATATCTAGTTGTGCACCTCCCTTTTTGGTCATTATATAACTACCGAAAGTAGTACTTTACTTGAAACCTATAATAGATTTTCATGAAAAACTATATTCAAATATAATTTAAAACTTTGGAAATTTGGTATATAAGACTATTATATCAATGGAAATAACATAATAGATTTTGGTTAAAATAGACTAACCGAAAGTGATACATTTGAAGCTGCTAACAGTTTTCGTTGAAAAAAATGGTATTATTTTAATTTTAGAAATAAATGCTGCAAATAAAAGTTTTAGAGAATTAAATTCTGCGTCTAGCACATTAAGAATGTTTAAATTAGCCTTCGGCATAAGCGAGATATCTAAATTTAAATATTATATATTTTTTGTTTTTTTTTTAATTAATTTTTCTATGGATTAGTACAAAAAATAAAAAAAATAAAGATTTAATGTCAAATATGTGCAATTAATATAATATCCATGTCCACATCTGATTTTTTAAGTTATGAGGTTCTGCATCAAAGTCAATATTATTTTTCAAAGAAACAAATAGAGTTCAACAAAAAAAATTAGAAGTAAACCCCGGGAAATATACTAAAGTATAATTTCATTATTCAAATAAAACAAAATATATAATATTTGAGCAATTATAATAAATAGCCGATAGGTAGCATATGCCTACAGTAAAATACTGATAGATTTTATTGCTATAAACTGTTATTTGAATGATGAAAACAAGTATTTTATTGCTTTGAAATCAGTTTTAAAGTAAGTACTAAATTATATGTTATACTGTTTTTCAGTATTATAGGTGTTTATCAGAAGTTTTCTTATATTTGTTCATTTTGTTCAGAAACTACGAACATAAAGCAATCTCCATTCGATTAAAGTACCCGAGAGTACTTCCTGTTAATTTATCTATATATACAGGCTGTTTCAAAAAAAATTGTGCTATAGACATATGAATATGTTTTGAACGGCAATTGTTGTCTTATTACTTAACAAGGAAAAAAAATTTAAATGAATTTTAATTAGTATTTTAATTAAATAGCATTATAAAGAAGAAAATTGAGATTCCGCCAGGTTTTGAATCTGAGAATGATGAACGCCGGCTATATATGCTTTAATCAAGTTAGTTAATTTAAAACGGATTTTATTTCAATTTTCTCTCTATTTTGATGATGTGTCATGGACATCCTCGATCCATGACTCTTCTATAAAATCATATTTGAATTACAGGACGACCGTACCTTAGCATATTATCGAAGTTTATAGGTCCTTAGTTCAAATCCAGATAGTACCCCAATTATTTATAATTCAATTTGATTCAAATGAATTACAGAAGCAATTGTAGTACAATACTTATCCACTTACTATAAAAGTTTATTTAGTAAATGTATAAGTATCATGAAAACATTTCTGCGGCATAGGCATTTTCAGATGATAATTTCCTATGTCTTCGTTTTCATGATTATACCATGTACCTATATTTATCAGAAATGTATAAATATATTTCGTTTAATTAATAACTGTACATATTAGGTTGAAAAGTTGGAAACGTCGCTTCATATTATTAGCCAAGGAATGGTTTCATTTATTATTTTTTAATTCTTCAACTTAACTACATAAAAACAACACAAAAGTCTATATCCTGAACGTAAATCGAACTCACAATCTATAGCTCATTTGACCACTGGACTGGTACAAATAACAAACAATTATTTTAACTTGTAATTACTTTATTTGTGATTGTTTATTTTCTGTATTTCACTTGACTAATAAATTTATACTTGAAACTTCATCCTAAATCCTAATTCTACCGCGACAACATGTCTATATAGTATAAAAATGGCTTCAGCACCCTACACTCCACATTCGTTCCGCGTTGGCTCTGCTCCACGATCCACGCTGATGCGTGCCGCCGGTCCACCCTCGCATGTCGCGGACACACGCCCCGGGACAGCGGCGCCGCCATTGGGGCTGCGCGCGCATGCGTGCCACAGGGGTAGCTGCACACCCCCGCAAACCGCACGGAAAGGTGGTGGTACCAGCAGCTTCGGAGGCAGAGGAAATCAATAAGTTGTAGCGTGAAGGGGTGGATGAGGATTTAGGTTTTCGAGAATTTGTGTTTCGAAAATTGTATTTATAAAGCAGCTAATGAAATTTATAAATGCAGTTGCACAATAACTTTTGCAAATAATAACGAAATACAGATATAGAAATATATGTACAAGTATTTATAGAATGTATATGTA
This sequence comes from Pterostichus niger, assembly GCA_947425015.1. Classification (NCBI taxonomy): domain Eukaryota; kingdom Metazoa; phylum Arthropoda; class Insecta; order Coleoptera; family Carabidae; genus Pterostichus; species Pterostichus niger. The sequence continues at coordinate 40,836,779 of OX380336.1, forward strand.
AAACGTGCTAAGTGGTTTAAGTTTACTATATCAAATAAAGAAATTTCGAAATACAATAGAAATTCAACATAACAAACATCATCCCGCCAAGAGGACCAGCATTAAGCTTTCAAATTGTCGAAATATATGCTTCTTAATATAGACGAATATTCGAATAATCTAATTATATTTAATGCACTACTTTGAATATTTAACCAGAATAATAAGACATATAAATTCCATCTATTTTTGAACCAGTATATAATATTTAAAAATATTGTATTATAAATAAAAGGTAAATGTAGAAGTTAGGCACCTAACAAATTAGATTTGTGTTATTTTATTATTTGTGCATCTTTTTCCTTATTATCCAATGACACATGTAAATTTTGTAATAAGAAAAGGGCTATTTAAAAGTACTATTGAATTGTAACTATTCGAAGTAATTGTTTACATTACGACTTTTGTAATGTAATGTCGAATTGTCTTGATATTATTCAGAAAATTTTATAGATACAAACTAACATTGGCTTTATAATAAAGTTTCTATATAATTTAATATCAAATAATAAAAATAATAATAAAACACACACCGAATTAGGTACCTGCCATTTATTATCTAAATAATAATAATGAATAAAAGGGGCTTCTGGTTTAATTCTGTATATATTTAAATTCAAAAACTCGACGTTTCGGTACTTTAAACAAATACCTTCATCAGGACAGAAATACAAATAAAATAACACATAAATGACATAAAAATAAACAAATGACATATAAATAAAAATGACAAGTAAAAAGACAAAAATATGTAATTTAAAAATTATTTTTATTTATATGTCATTTATGTGTTATTTTATTTTTATTTCTGTCCTAGTGAAGGTATTTGTTTAAAGTACCGAAACGTCGAGTTTTTGAATTTAAATATATACAGAATTAAACCAGAAGCCACTTTTATTTATATATATATATATGAATTCTGAAAGGTTTTTCCCTATGTTAATAATAATGAAGCTTATAGTAATAATTATAAATTATTCTTTTGTATTTCAATAAAAATATCTGCTTCTTATAAATTATTATACACTTCAAATTTATAAGAAAAATTAAACTTATGTCGTATGGATTAAAAAAAAATCAATTTTAAGTACAATACAAGCAAAACATAATAAACTTATTTATTAATTACATCCGACAAGTAGAACTAATCAAGTAACTGACTTAATTTCCGTAGTAAATTTGTTTTCTACAACGTTTATAGACAACTTCGACTGTACCGCTTTCTGTACCGTTATGAGAGTTAAGTTTAATTTTTCTCTGAAATTAATGGTGAATAAAAAAATTATAGAAAGAAATATTGGCATACCGCCAGAATTTGAATCAAGGATCTATGAACTCTAGAATATGCTTAAACCAGCTAAGCTTAGGTGGTTAAAACATGTGATCGGTGTTTGTAGATCCTAGGTTCAAATCCTGGCGGTATCTCAATATCTCTCTTTGTAATTAAATTTGATTTAATGAATTATAAATATTTATTTAAAATACTAATTAAAAGGAAGAAATATATTGTTCGTATGTTATCAAGAACTAAATTAGATTTAAATGAATTTTGTAAAATCAAAAGATTTTACTTCTATTTTAATAAGCCGAATGGTAGATTTTTAAAAAAAAATTTATATTAGTTGGATTTCAGGCTTTTCAAAAATATTAAACAAGTTAAATTAATTAAACATTTTTTATTAAAATAATTAATAAGGCGACGTTTCGGCCAAAAATTTGGGACGTAACAGTTACGTTTTAACTCCTGAGGTGTTCACCTCAAAAGATTATAATTCTTAACTCTTTAGACTTTAATCATGTAAATTTTAATTGTTAATTCATTACTGCTTGAAAATGGCCCAAATTTTTGGCCGAAACGTCGCCTTATTAATTATTTTAATAAAAAATGTTTAATCAATTTAACTTTATTATTTTTGAAAAGCCTGAAATCCAACTAATATAAAAAATTTAAATAAATTAGATTTAAATGAACAATGATACTTTTCAATAAGATATTAAAAAGATAAAATGTGCATACGTATCTCAACTAGTACCTAGTACTTCTACCTTTCATGAAGTACCAGAAATAACTAATTGGTAGGTTCATAAAAAGGATTATAAGTATTTGTAATTGGCAACTATGGATTCTAGATTAAAATGACTGGTATTATAATTTGAATTTCTATCATCATATTAGGTTGTATAGGTATTTCTGCATTCTAAGATTTCATAGTTATCAATTATTTTTATGAACTAGAAATGCAATTAAATATGAAACTAAAATTGTATTAGTAGATAATCAATTTCATTAACATGGCTGTAAAATATTAAGATGTGGCTGTATCTGTAAGATTTATTTTAGAAGCTACAAAAAAATTAGAACTGATCTTAAAAAAATATGTAATTCATACTTTTAGCATATTAATTGTAATGTTAAGTTGCAGCTTTTATGGAGAATATTAAAAATAGCACATTATGTAACAAGTATATTAAGAGCTATTATAAACTAGTTGCATGTATTATTTTATCTGAAACTGACAGGGAAATAACCATTAGCCTGAGCTTTAAAACTCAGGCAAACTTTGCTTTGCATGCCTAGGCAGGAAAATAACATATTGCCTGTCTAGGCAGGTAATAAAAGAAACGTGTGTGTCTAGTTACTTAGCAACATAAAATACTGACTGAATATGTAAGTCAAATATTTCTTTTAATTTAAATTAATTTAAAATATGTATTATTTGTTTATAAGTTTCAGGTAAAATGTTATACGTAACACGTCAGTAAAGCGTCGTACAGGATTCGTAAGCTGTTTCAAACTATCTACTCATCCTGTAATTGAACGCTTTCCATGACTTTTTAAATTATAGAAACCTTGGAAACAGTATATGTACCATAATGAAAATCTGTATCGAACTGAAAATATTTGTATTTATAAGTGTAATTAATAATAATAATAATAATAACATTTATTTATTTAGCAAAAGATGCTACATTATAATAACATAATATGAATAAAAACAAAAACAAAAACAAAAAACATATACATATATTAACATAACTGTTTCTGTGTGGAAAAGTATGAATTTAAACACTTTTTAAAAGTATATAGATTTTTACATTCTTTTAAACATGCTGGCAATGAATTATACATACTGAGACCGTAATACGTATTTAATAAAGAAATTAATAGGAACGAAAAAAAATATCGTTCTTCTTGACTGGATTATCTGTGTAGAGTAGTATGCAATAATTTGTCATAACATCTCATTGTATGACAGGTAAATTGAATTGTCGATGGCCCGCCTTGCTCAGTAATCCATGAGAAATATTTATAAATCACTGTAAATATTTATCATTCTACATGTCATAAGACTCAACAAAACCACATTTAAAATCACATTCATTCGTAGTAATATTTGCTAATTACTTCTATGAGTTAGTAGAATAACTAAATCAATTCACAATCACATAAATACCAGCCAAGCAACGAAGCAAGCGTGCGATCAACAAATGAAGAACGAGAAACTCTCGATGTCAATATCGACATCAGCTTGTTCTCAGAGCTGGAGCAGATATAGTCATATGTCCAACAAACCTCTTTTTGTCACAACAGATACATGAGCGATTTGTGCAAGTAGGTAACCATATTTTCTCGAACTAATTAACTTTTTGTGTGACGTGAATAGATAAATTAATAAGTAATTAACCTATCACTGTAGTAAGAATTAATTATTATTAATCTACGTGTTTTTGGTTTTATTTGTATCTTTGTCATTTGATCATTAATTTTGTATGTAATTAAAATAGTTTGTGTGAGTAAATTCCATTGATGACATCTGTGGAACGGTTTACCAGCATGAGGTAAATAGCCGACTGTATTTTATAGCTATTTCAGGAAAATTCAACTGAAAGTAAATACTCATTTTCAGGAAATAAAGAGATTTTGTAATTGTGTGCCAATTAAACAAGTTAGGTAACTATTATTTACAGAATTAAACCGTCTGTCTTAAAAAATATATTGGTTTAGGAAAATAGTATCTCAATTTTTTTTTTGTAAATCGAAAATGATCAGTAATCAATTTTATTATCATACTGCACATGTGAATACTAGACCTATCTACACCTTTTATTTAATACAGATTTCATCATTTTAACAATAAGCATTACAGAAAGTAATTTAAATAATTTGAGAAAAACACCCACTAATTTTTAATATTTATAAGAAAATAATTTTTATCAGGGTTCGAAGATATATATCGATCGATATATATCATGATATTTATTTTGATATATATCGTCATATTTTTGCAATGATATATATCCATTATATAAAAATATCAAATAGTTTTTGTGATATAGCCTCCGGAAAAGAGAAATTTTTCGTATTTTTCAATTTTTCTACTTTTCCGAGGCTATATCTCAAAAACTAAATGTGATATGAAAACGCGCTCAACGGCATTAATTTTCTCGTGCTTCAGTTAACTTATAAACATAGTTTCAGCGATTTTTATTTTTTTTCAATTTTCCGCCAAAAAAATCGCAAAAAGCGGTTTTTTAACATTTTCTCGAAAACCAGAAGTCATATGCATTTGAAGATTGCACCACTGGATTCAGTGGGTCAAAATACATATGTATGTAAATTTTCGTTTTAATAATCCTACGATTAAGGATTTTTGGGAAAATTGAATTAAAATCTGAAAAAACCAAAGGGGTACCCCTTAGGAAATAATTAAAAATATTAAATTGCATAAAATTGTATGAAAATTTGCTTACAAGTCAATTCTGGCACGGGGAATTCAACGCCGTTGAGCGCATTTTCATATCTTGTTTAGTTTTTGAGATATAGCCTCCGGAAAAGAGAAATTTTTCGTATTTTTCAATTTTTCTACTTTTCCTAGGCTATATCTCGAAAACTAAATGTGATATGAAAACGCGCTCAACGGCATTAATTTTCTCGTGCTTCAGTTAACTTATAAACATAGTTTCAGCGATTTTTTTTTTTCAATTTTCCGCCAAAAAAATCGCAAAAAGCGGTTTTTTAACATTTTCTCGAAAACCAGAAGTCATATGCATTTGAAGATTGCACCACTGGATTCAGTGGGTCAAAATACATTTGTATGTAAATTTTCGTTTTAATAATCCTACGATTAAGGATTTTTGGTAAAATTGAATTAAAATCTGAAAAAACCAAAGGGGTACCCCTTAGGATATAATTAACAATATTAAATTGCATAAAATTGTATGAAAATTTGCTTATAAGTCAATTCTGGCACGGGGAATTCAACGCCGTTGAGCGCATTTTCATATCTTGTTTAGTTTTTGAGATATAGCCTCCGGAAAAGTGAAATTTTTCGAATTTTTCAATTTTTCTACTTTTCCGAGGCTATATCTCAAAAACTAAATGTGATATGAAAATGCGCTCAACGGCATTAATTTTCTCGTGCTTCAGTTAACTTATAAACATAGTTTCAGCGATTTTTATTTTTTTCAATTTTCCGCCAAAAAAATCGCAAAAAGCGGTTTTTTAACATTTTCTCGAAAACCAGAAGTCATATGCATTTAAAGATTGCACCACTGGATTCAGTGGGTCAAAATACATATGTATGTAAATTTTCGTTTTAGTAATCCTACGATTAAGGATTTTTGGGAAAATTGAATTAAAATCTGAAAAAACCAAAGGGGTACCCCTTAGGAAATAATTAAAAATATTAAATTGCATAAAATTGTATGAAAATATGCTTATAAGCCATTTCGGACAAGGGGAATTCAACGCCGTTGAGCGCATTTCTATATCTTGTTTAGTTTTTGAGATATAGCCTCCGGAGAAGTGAAATTTTTCAGTTTTTCTAAATGTGTACAAAAACTAAAATTAAAAAATAAATATCCAAAAAGTGATATTTATCTGATATATATCCTATATATCAGATATTTTGATATTTATTATAAATATCATGATATTTACGAACCCTGATTTTTATGGTGTAATTGGCACCAAAAATGGCAGAAATAAAAGAAAATCGCCTATTAACTATAATTATTGATAATAACTGCGCTTTTGTTGTAAATATTAGAAAACATTAAGCGTTTTTATCTTTTATCTTAGTTAGTTTATTTACCGGTTTAAGGATATTAAACCTATGTTTACATGCACAAAAGTAGGCTGGTAAGTAAGTAATAACTGTATTACCATACTGACTTGTCAAAACAGTCAAGAAAATTAAAATAAAACCCAATGATAATATAAAACTATTAATACAAACGGAACTCTAAACAACAATAATACAAAGATTACTTCTTATGCATATCATAACATATATATTAATTGTACAATTTTTAAAATTAGAGATGACAACGTTATGAAGTTTAAATAAAAAATTTAGATTTTCAATTCTACAGTAAGAGATATTTCATTATTACTCCTAAAAGTTGTATCCAATTTAGGACATGGACCTTTAAAAGGATATAATGATTGTATTACAAAACTAAAATATAAATAACTTTAAGAATGTTATAAAAGTAATCACGAATTTCCTGCTTGAAACAAAATGAAATATAAGAAGTAAACAATATTTACGGAATTCATGTGTGGAATATATAATATTTGTTCTTATTGAAGGTGAACTGAAATGAGTCAGGATATTATAATAAAACAAAACCCTCGATCAATATATCTATTCCTCACGCTATAATTCTTATTGTAAGCTAATAGCCGTTCAGTTTTCGATACTCATTAGTAGTCATACATTATTATAGAGCAACCGTATCAAACTCCATATGCCTATTTTATTCGCATTTTTAATCGTTTCTTACTCTCCGCATAACGTATCATTTACGTACGTCTGCTGCGTTCACACGCATACACATAACGTAAACGTATACATAGGCACACATGAACACCAGTAATAACTGTTCCCGTTCCTCATACGGAACTGCACCAGGGGAAAATTAAAATTACAGTAAAGTTGGGAAAAAATGCGAGTGAACGAATGGTTGAGCGTAAACAATTTCAAATTAAAAGGACTTGTCTAAGTGATAAAGATTCTGACTGTATAGCTTTTTGTTTGTAGTTAGGTATCTTGTTAATGTCAAGATAGTAAAAATGTCGTTAGTTATTCAGTGAGTCCGAGGTTATTTTGGTCTTCTTTTGAATTAAATTTCTTTCAAGTGTGAACTAACAAAGGAAAGTGACGTACTTTTAGCTCATTATAAATGAGTGACGAAGAGGCTGACGTATTCAAATTTTGTCAAGATTTAAAAACATACAATTAACATAAGATCATCTAAATAAATATATCATCACGCCTTTTACCCATTGAGTGTAGCACTCTGCTTAAGCAGATCTCGGTAAGTGATATATTTTTTTCGCGTGAAGTGCGGTTACCGGTCGTCAAATCACGGCCCCCAAAGATATTAGTAGAAGGAGAGCCACAGGGGTAGCTTTAAATTGGTGAAAATTGTTTGTCGGCTGTGGGGATCAAACCAGGGTTCTCAAGATCCACAGGCCGACTCGATACCACTGAGCCACCTACCCCATCAATCAATAAAAGTGTATATTTTTCTTGAAATGCAAGCAATACAAGTATATGACCATGATTATAAAAATGATTACTGAACACACCGTAATTTACTATAACGCGCTGTTTACCAGGATTTCCATGGTTTACGCAACAAAATATGATTTTTTTTTATTATATTCAAGGGTACATGCAAAATATTAGTATACGCAACATTTGTATAAAATGTCTTTATAGAACTGGTAACCTTTCAACACTCGCCTGCGGGTCGTGCTGAAATCTTGTAACTTGTTCTCAAAAGAATTACTTTCTACAGTTGTTACATAATGTACAATTTTTACTAGAGATGGGCGAATATCAAATTTATCGAATTCGAATATCGAATACGAATATTAATCAGATCTCGAATATTCGAGGTACTCGAATATTGGAATACTCCTAAAATTATTAATAATTATTTAATTGTTCTTTTCATAATTTGAATGAAATTGTTAAGATAAAATAAAAATAAAACAAAAAGTACAAAAAAAGAAAAAGACGAAAACTTCAAATTTAAGGTGAAACGTACGGGACAAATTTGAAATATGGTACGTCTTCATGGTTTTGAAACAAAATATCTTTGTTATTAATAACTTCAAAGTATTGTAATAGCTTTAAGTTTATGCACAAATGATAAAGAAAAACATAGTAAAAAATTGAGGTCAACATATGTCACGATATCCGAGGTATTCGAATGTTCGCTATACTGACGTTAATATTCGAAAATCGCGAATATCGAATAATGTCACTATTCGCGGCATTCGACTATTCGCGGATGATATTCGCCCATCTCTAATTGTTACCTATGGGTTACATTATTATGGAGCAAGTAATGGTAATATAAAAATTTCAATTATAGCACTCTACATGACAAGATTTTAGTAGTCGGTCAAAATGGATAATGTCCTTGAAATCGATCAAAACACATCGTCCCCCGTAATTGTTCTGTATTTTAGAAAACAACAGCGTCTATCTTGATAGACTGCAAGAAGTCTGTTATCTATGACATATATTAAACTTACTGGATATTGATAAGAAGCATTATTAAGTTATATGATTTTCTAAATAAAATAATATACAGATTACGAAAAAAATAAATTCAGACGCTACTTTCGGTTGTATTCTATCTGAAACTTTTAAAGTGGTATATCAGAATTTAGACGATTCTAATTAAGATTATATTATGAACTATTTAAAATTGATATTCGTATAGAATTATAGAGTCTCCTTCATTTAAGTACAATGCCTGGAATGTCAGAAAACAGGAGAACACTGTATGCTAAATTTGGCCGCAAGAGGCGCTTTTTCCGAAAATAATATAAACAATATTCATTTTATAGGAAATGTGTAGGTATTTTTACACAAACATACATGCTATTTACATAATTATTATATGTAAAATTAGATTTATTTAAAGTTGGAGAAATATATGTTTTATTTTACTGTTACTGTCAAAAAAATTAAATAGAATAATTGAAATTTTTATAAAAGAAGGTTATAGATATACGTAGTAGTAAAAATAAAACGGTATCGAATGTGTAATATATTAAGATCTTATAAAAAACAGTTGTAAGAGATTTTAAGATTATGCTATAATTACTGCCCTTTTGTAGTTATTAATAACATATCTCTTACGGAAATTAGGGAAAATTAGAAAACTATATAAACTATGTATTATAAATTAGATAGATACTTACAAAAGATTAATAAATTATTGCATCTGTACTTACTTTCCAAATAGATATCTAAAATCTAATATCTCGTAAAGTATGTTGTTAATTGCTAATAAGAATGCAAATTAATTACTTGCTTTGCATTTAGTACAAGTGTTAAAAGGCCACTTAGATATTACATTACATATGGTACTGATTACGTTGTACATTAACGTAACTGTTCCAATTATAATTGTCATTAATAATTTAATACAACATGAGCTTTAGTAGTATGTTAAGGTTCAACCATGATACTAAATATAAATTCAATTTTGATAGACTTACATATTGTCATGTTAAATATTCAGTATTCTTAATAATTAAGACACCGATTATAATATCATTTTCAAATGCTTCGGTTTGAGAATGTTACCAAATTACTACTAAATATATGAAAGACATTATATTCAAACAATAGCTATGATGTAATGAACATTATGTTAATAAGTTATTTATTTATTTATGTCACTCTGTACAACAGGAACTTAATCCAAATTACAGTACAGGATCCGAACTCACCAAGCCGCAGTGTAACAGTTATATATTTTTAGCTTGAGTGAGATTCGAAGTTCACCATACTTCCGGATGCAAGTTTGTTTGATTTATTTATAAAAAAAGTAGGTTTTGATAATAATAATATTTTATTGATCATTTTGACCTATACTGAGATATATGATAAATTACAAACATATAGATGAGAGAGATTTACATCAAAATATTCTTAACTTAAAACAAAGTATAAAACTTACAAATCTAAGTAAATATTTACATTATAAAATATTGATTTATTAGCCACTGTTTCAATGTCAATTTACAATTATTTAAATGATTCAGTTCTTTTATGTGCACAGACAACTTATTATACATTTTTATAGCTATGTTTAAAGAGTTTTTTTTTCAATATTATGTAACCTTGAACAAGGAATAACTAGTAATTCTTATACCTAGTCTGGAAATTGTACAGGCCAGAATGTGTACTAAACTGAGATTTATTTTGTTTTGTTTTTTTTTTCATTATTATTTGGTTGTAATATAAAACCATTCAATCGACTATCTTTTAAATAAGTATTAAAATAAATACGGTAAATAAGTTAATAAATTATATCTTAAATATTATTCATACAAAATTAAAGGTTTCCTTCTATTTTGGTTGGTTTGTAATTGCTTGCTAAGATAGATATGTAATAATTTTAATTTCGATAAATAAAATGTTCTGTTCAAATGTAAAGTGTATTTATAAGCTTTCAAGTTATTGGATCCACAGTTAGCAGTAGAAGAGTGAGCTGTAAAGACAAGAGCAAAGCAAGAATTTTTAGATTTAAATCCTGTCTTTACATTATAACATCCTGTATAGACTTTTGTAGCTTTTATTTGTTTTATATTTATCAGATGCTTTTATAATTTCTTTTTACCTACTAACTGTAAAGTAGTAAAAACCAGGAACCTATTATTAGTCCCAAATACTATTAAAAATAAAATTAAAATTCTATCAAGCTTATTTATTAAATTATCTAAACTATCTTCTATAATTAATTCCAACGCAATTCAAATCAATAAACAAATCGTAAAATGAAGTCAATGAAACATCTTCTGTTAAAAATCAACAGCTCTATTAGTAATTCATAAGCGGTGTATTTAAACATTGATCGTCTTCTAAAGACATCCGAGTGAGTTAATAATGATTTCATAACGAGGTGCGCGCGTTATTTACCACAACTGAGCGATCTTCAAGCGCACTAATCGTTGTCCGTAAAAAAGACGGAACCTTATTGAGATATTAATGACCATCTGATTCATTATTAATGCCATTCTAAGCTGTATTGAACGCCCCTCTCATTAACTATGAGAATTTAATTGTCGTGTAATTATAATTTATTGCTATGAAACTCATTGAAATTTGAATTAGTTCTGTTTATTGTGTAACGTAGATGCGCTAATTTTATGCTTTAGTGTGATTGTTTTTTACACTAAGTGTTCAGAAGGTTTTCTTTTTTACGTCGTTTCATTGAAATATGATTTGATGACCACAAAACTATACCACCTACTATCAGATCTAAATCTCAGTCAGGTTTCGACTTTTCACTAGATGCATAGCCATGACAAATTCTTATTTAAACGTTGAATGTAGTGATTAGATCAACAAAAATACGATTGTTTCTGAGTACTTTGAATTCCTTTATAAGCTTTAAGCTCTCTATACTGTAATTATTTTTTCGCTCCACCGTCCGGCATTAGCAGAGTGCCACACCCAGTGATGGGTAAAAGGCGTGATGATATATTTATTTATTTATTTACATAACAAAAAATCGTCCGGAAACCATGTGTTACCGGCCGAGGCCGGCAAAAATTAGTGACTTTTTATGGTTATATGTTGGCATCACTAGTATAACGAACTCCTGAATGTACGAAATGACAAAATATTGCATTATTATTATTATTCATAGTCAGGGTTCGAAGATATATATCGGTCGATATATATCATGATATTTATTTTGAAATATATCGTCATATTTTTGCAATGATATATATCCATTATATAAAAATATGAAATAGTTTTTGAGATATAGCCTCCGGAGAAGTGAAATTTTTCGAATTTTTCAGTTTTTCTACTTTTCCGAGGCTATATCTCGAAAACTAAATGTGATATGAAAACGCGCTCAACGGCATTAATTTTCTCGTGCTTCAGTTAACTTATAAACATAGTTTCAGCGATTTTTATTTTTTTTCAATTTTCCGCCAAAAAAATCGCAAAAAGCGGTTTTTTAACATTTTCTCGAAAACCAGAAGTCATATGCATTTGAAGATTGCACCACTGGATTCAGTGGGTCAAAATACATATGTATGTAAATTTTCGTTTTAATAATCCTACGATTAAGGATTTTTGGGAAAATTGAATTAAAATCTGAAAAAACCAAAGGGGTACCCCTTAGGAAATAATTAAAAATATTAAATTGCATAAAATTGTATGAAAATTTGCTTACAAGTCAATTCGGACACGGGGAATTCAACGCCGTTGAGCGCATTTCCATATCTTGTTTAGTTTTTGAGATATAGCCTCCGGAGAAGTGAAATTTTTCGAATTTTTCAGTTTTTCTACTTTTCCGAGGCTATATCTCGAAAACTAAATGTGATATGAAAACGCGCTCAACGGCATTAATTTTCTCGTGCTTCAGTTAACTTATAAACATAGTTTCAGCGATTTTTATTTTTTTTCAATTTTCCGCCAAAAAAATCGCAAAAAGCGTTTTTTTAACATTTTCTCGAAAACCAGAAGTCATATGCATTTGAAGATTGCACCACTGGATTCAGTGGGTCAAAATACATATGTATGTAAATTTTCGTTTTAATAATCCTACGATTAAGGATTTTTGGGAAAATTGAATTAAAATCTGAAAAAACCAAAGGGTACCCCTTAGGAAATAATTAAAAATATTAAATTGCATAAAATTGTATGAAAATTTGCTTACAAGTCAATTCGGACACGGGGAATTCAACGCCGTTGAGCGCATTTCCATATCTTGTTTAGTTTTTGAGATATAGCCTCCGGAGAAGTGAAATTTTTCGAATTTTTCAGTTTTTTTAAATGTGTACAAAAACTTAAATTAAAAAATAAATATCCAAAAAGTGATATTTATCTGATATATATCCTATATATCAGATATTTTGATATTTATTATAAATATCATGATATTTACGAACACTGTTCATAGTTGAGTATTTTCAATACAAGAAAACAGAATATTTATACATATATTTTAAACAAAATTGTAAGTAATTATAATTGAATTAGCAATGTAAAATCCAAATAAAATATGTTGATTTTTTAGGTTATAATACTGGAATGACAAGTCGTGAAATAGACAAAGAAATGAATTATGTTTTATGTTTATTAAATAAAGTGTACAGTGTAATTAAACTTATTGAAGATGTAAATTGATGAACAATAAATAATTAATTAAAATTAAAAGTACAGTTCTGACAATTAGATAATACCAACATAAAAAAATTCCCTGACATTTAGAATGTGAGTAATAAATTAAACTTTTTTATTAAATTTACAAAAACGTCGGCGCGAAAAATCTTGTGTACCACACGTCCAGAAACTATTTTGCGAGTGCGAGTATATTTTGAAAGGACGAGCCGCAGGCGAGGCCTTTAAATGCGAGCAGTTTCTGGACTAGTGATACAAATAACTATTTTAAAATCAAAAATGTTCAGCAAATAATTAATATGGTACTAATTGTATATGACAGACTTTATTTATTACAAATTATATGATTTGAAAGCCACAGAATATATTATGTTCTGTTCTGTAAGAGATACATCGCGGGCCCTAGAGCCAATCCTGGTTTATTTACATTCTGCTAAATATTGAATTATAATTATTCAATATCCGAAAGACAATACACTACACACCACCCAGAGAGCTGGACTGACTTGCTTATACCTTAAATGAAAGACATAGTGCAATGCAAATCAGCCGACGCCATGATACACAAAAAAAGTTTAACGTCCAGAGGACTCCCCAATTTCAAAGTAAAATCAGTGTTGGGTGACTTTTTTAACGTGGGATTCTACCACACTTTGTTGCTTCTTTCCAAAATGCAGTTCAAGTTTAGGGCTGGCGCTTACTAGTAGTTGAGTTGCTTTCCCAATTGCTGTTACTGATTTGAAAACCACAGACTATATAAATTAAATAATATATATATGGAAAAAACATAGGGTAGGTGGCTCAGCGGTATAGAGTCGGATTGTGGTTTTTAGAACCCAGATTCGATTTCTACAGCGGACAATTAATTTAAACTATTTTTATTAATTTCTCTAATTTTGTAGTTTAAACCAAAGCAATCAGTGACACTAAAAATGTTCGCTAGGAATGAAATACTCTAATTTTTGCGAATTTCAAAATAAAATATTTTTGTTCTATAATCAGTATGTCAAATTATATATGTCATTAAAGTTTCGTGCAGAAATATAGAAACATCCTGTATATTACTTGCTTTAAAAATATTTTTTAAAACGAAAAACATTTCATTAAATATGATTGAGCTTGAAGAAATAGACCCATTGGTTAAACTGTAGGTACCTAAACTACAATTATAAAACATGTCATAAAGCTTCTAAATTAATATGTAGTATCAGTAAACAAATTATTTTGATTAATTCTTTATCAAATTACAAAAATATGTGTTGCAATAAGTCCCAAAACTTGGTGATAAAATAAAATATTGTCATATACAAATAAGAAACATCATATTTCTATTGTCAAAATCGAATCAATGTTAAACATATGAAAAAAGTTTATTTAAATCTTTTATGTTTTTCAAGTCAACTTTTAAAAATTGAACAACAATTGCAATTAGATTAATAAGAGCATCACATATCTTCAGAATATTAACCCACTGAATACAAAAACGCTAATTTATTTCAATGATTATAAAAATTTTTTCTGAAATTTTTGAACTTATGTAATATAAATGATCTAGAAAATAAATGACATTAAAAACAAACTCTCACATATATTCACAGTCAGTCAACACGTAATGTACCAGCGTCAAAATTAACACCGTCGTTTTTGTTGGCATCCACGTCTCGCATTGTCACAAAACACAAAACATTTGGTTTCGTGTAACTCCACAGTACACACAGCACAGAACGCTCACTTGCTCCGAGATGTGGTTCGCCCGCAAGAACACTATAATTGGCGGTTTCTTTTTACAGTAATTACTCAAGGACAATATAATGTACTTATTTTAGGAGGCGAAACGAACGGAAACCGTGCGCTATACTATGTGTTCTGCGTTTGCTATGAGATCTCATGGCGTACAAATTGTTATGAGGTTATGTTCAAGTTTTTATTTCGTTTTGTTCGTTGCCCAAAACTTCATTTATTTTTGTTTGGATGAATATTGTTTCTGTATGGTACTAAATATTTTTGTTGGTTTGCTTTTATTATAGGTAAATATTATTTGTATTTTTTGTTGATACTTAAATATAAATTTTTGGCAAGACAAAATAACAACAGATTATATACTTTTAAACTTTTTGCGAAAGTTTTATTGTTCTAATTAAGTTGACATTTATCGTTTTATAGTAATTATCTCATCATAAATATCTTCAAACTTACAAATCACTATTAAAGTAATAGTTCATTTATCATTTGTTTCATTTATAAAACAATTTGTATTTTTTGGAATCTTCTTTTACACTAAGTATTTAAACGTAGCAAACATAAAAAATTATTATGTTTTCGAAATTACTGCACTATTTATTATATTATAAAATATATACCAATCCGTAGATCATTAATTTTAATTAGTTATCAAAAATTTTAAAGAAAA
This sequence comes from Pterostichus niger, assembly GCA_947425015.1. Classification (NCBI taxonomy): domain Eukaryota; kingdom Metazoa; phylum Arthropoda; class Insecta; order Coleoptera; family Carabidae; genus Pterostichus; species Pterostichus niger. The sequence continues at coordinate 40,852,403 of OX380336.1, forward strand.
GTAAGTTCCCATAAATAAAAATATTTCGAAAAATTTTATCATGATACGATTTAATTTTTTGTCTTATGAAATGACTGGAAGTACAGCGACGATGATAAATTTAAATATAAATTTATGGCAGAAAAATTAGAACCAAGTGACTTGGTGTAGCGTTTAGCACCTCTGTCCGGCAAGCAGAAGGTCCCTGGTTGGAATGCAGGAGTCACCCGAGTTTTTCTGTCATAAATTTAACTTTAAATTTATCATCGTCATTATACTTTCAGTCATTTTATATGACAAATAATTACTTCGTGATATTATTTCCTTTATATCTGAATATGTGTTGTAAATGAAACCCGTTGTCAATATCTATCATATAGGAGAGTCTTGGAATCGATGATACGTTAGATACTATGACATAAGATTTCAGTTGACGCCATACTTAGTACCTAGGTGATGATGTGTAGTGGTTTGCATCTCTACCCGGTAAACAGAAGGTCCCTGGTTTGAATTTAAGCGTCACCCGAGTTTTATCTATCATAAATTTAACTTTAAACATAATGGATGGTAGCACAAGCTTTGTTTTTAGGTGTTTTAAGAGTACGGTTTTAAGATGTGAGGGATAAGAAAAACACCCAAATACACTGCTCTTAAAATATGCTTGATGTTCCAGCCAATGCGATTAGTGAAGTAATATCTTCTACACAGGCCCGACGAGAGGGGAGGGTAGGTGGGGTAAAATACCCAGGGCCCGTGGAATTCAAAGGGCCCGGATGTGATGCTATTTTATAAATTGCTTTTAATTTTCTACTATTTCACCAATTTTTTATATTCTTTACTAAAACATGTATAACGAAACGTCTGATACACGTTTCCAACAATTTATTACATTGCATAAAGTACAAAATGACGAAAGGCTTGATCAAGGGCCCCAGTTGCAAATTTTAAATAAATTTATACACTATTCAAAAGTACATTATTACATTTTTTGTTTGTTATATTACTACATTGTATACAATACACATAGGCAAAGGCTCTATACATTTGTGCGTAGTGCTGTTTTGGTATCCCCTGCATTTATCGAATATGCAACTAGATATTAGATAGTCATACAGTGAGTATACAATACACATCGCTGCACCAATTAACTCAGAATATTTTATTTAATTTTATTTATATTGTTATAACTTTATTTAGATATTAATAATTCTTATTGTTGTCATACATATATTTATAAATATATTTTTTTTGGTATCTTATATTTAATTAATAAATATTCAAAGTTAAAGGAGGCCCGAATTTTTTTTTCCCGGGGCCCGCTTTTTCTCTCTGCGCCCCTGCTTCTACAGTAACCATTACAGGATTCTTACGTGGAGTAGAGTTTAGTTGAATTACGTATTTCGGTATATACTTCAATATATTTCTTTTGATTTGTTTAAATATAATTAAACCAACTATAAGTATTTGAAAATAACCAAAATATTAGTTGAAACGCAGTAAATAATTCAAGCCAGAAATTATTAAAATTTTATTCTAAAATCAATTTTTCGACTTAGGTACTCGTCTAAATAATTCTAAAATATTCCTAATTACATTTATTTACATTATTTGAAATGATTAATCTGTGGATTTGAAAACATGGGTTCGATTCCCATAGGTGACAAATAATTTTCACCACATTAAAATTATCCCTGTAGCTTTTCCTTTACTAGCTTCTTTGAAAGCCGTGATTTGTTGACTGGTAACCAAATGTGAGCTACACATAATTCAATGTAGAAATATTAATTTTAAACTTAGCAAAGACCCCTAACAGTACTTAGCCTATACATGAAAGTGAATATAAATCATGGAATGTAACAAAATTATTTACTACCTATTTAAATTTGAAGACATGTAATAATTTTCCAACTATACCTATAAGTATTAAAATGAAAATAATAGAGTTATCCTTGCCCCTAATGTACAATAAAAAAATCATGTAACGACGCTGGTCAGAAGTGACTTGTCGGAGCCTCTTTGTTGTAGTTCTGTGTGAAACAAACGACAAAACAAAACAAATGAGAAAAAACAAAGGACACACTCTACGAGAAATGTCAAATGACAAAACAATACTTGGTTTGGTAGTTACACACTTTGTTTCACATTACACTGTGAGAGCTAAAGTTTTCTTCTACAACTGTTTTGATTTTTAAACTCTTTATAATGTAAAAGTCTTGTTCTTATATAAGTTTTTACACTATAAATAAATTATATTGTTATTTAATATTTTAAAACGAAACGAATTACTACTATATTAATATCATAATTTGTTAGAAACTTCTTGGAACTACCTATATACTTTTTATAAATATAAAAATTACAATAATTTAATGGTAACTATGAAGACACTACAACTATTTGTATACTATTGCTTGAGTGGCCAATGCATAAGAAATACCAGCTATCTACTTTTATTTGTGTTACATGCAAAATATAATAGGAACATTTTCAGATGATAACTTGTTCCGCTATTAATTTAAGAACAAAGTTATAAATACAAAAATTATTTAGAATTAAAATCTTATTGTTAACGCAAAATTAAATTGATAATTTGAGGCGACTTATTGTCTTCAGAATAAAACAAATAATATGACAGATCTGTCACTATAAAAATTCAAGTTTTTTTTTTAATTCTATAACTTAGTTGGCTAGGGCGTTTGACCGATGTTCAAAAGGTATCCCAATTGTTTTCTGGATAGTAAAATTCGATATTATTACTTGTTAAATATAAAAATACTAGTTATATTTCAAATTATTTGTTTATTTCTCATAGGTAGTAGTCTGAAAAAGCGTTAAATTTTATTTTGAATTATTTAATAAAATATTCAATTTGGTACGAGTTGCATAAAAAACTGTATTTTCAATTATTAATTTCAAAATGTGCTTTGCTGTTTCTTTTGTTTAATAATGTTATTTATAATTATCAAACTGCCAAATTTATCCAAAAAAGGTAGAAAAAATTGTTCATGTCTCAAAATTTTAAACAATTATAAAAAAGTAAAAGAAATTGTATTAAAAGCAAAGCAATTATTTAATTAATTAGCTATATTGTTTTGACATTTATTTTTTGACATTGACAACAAGATCTACTGACAAGACAGATATTACCTTAATATGCTCGTCTAATTTTATTTTTTAAATATAACCTTAATTTCTACTATTTCGACTAATTAATTTTACGTTTGAAAAACATTTCTTTCTTCGGAACATATTTTATTCAATCAAATTATTTAGTTAAAAAATTCAAAAGAAGCCAGGATTTGAATTTTTTATTTAATTGTAAGAAACTTTAATTTTTGAGGAATTTTTCATTTAAATATTATTTTAATGGCGGAAAAGTATTTTACAAACGGTAACATAACCATCATGCAGCAATCATAAAAAACATTAATACTTCACTGAAAAGATGAACTTTTCGTACAAATATCCTAACCAAAAGATATCACATTTTCAAACAATCGAAATCAATAAAATAAAAAAAAACTAATTGTCTGCTATTGTGAACCGTCACCGTCAAGTGGTGAATCGAAAAGATCTTATACAATAAATCATCTCAATTTACTCCACAAAATACTACTTCCTAAACTCGGCAACTGCTCTAGCCAATTTTCCGGCATTCATTGCTAAAAATTCCCTTTATGAATGAACTACTCCACCGTGCGGTGCGGTAAGTACAAAGCAATTCAGTCATTGATTGATTCAAGGGACGCGAGCAGTAACAGCGAGCAGCCGACGAAAACTCCACCGAAGGTTTCGTCGCCGCCGTCGAGACAGTGGCGCCAAGGGCGTTCAGACGTCGAACTCCGTAATTACAATGATTCGGCCACCATGAGTAGTTTCGGCCGCTCTACGAAAAAATATTTTTTTGTCGTTGCAGTAATGACACAGTGAGACCGACACGAAATAGTCAAACCCAAAGACAGATTATTATTATATGGGTAAAAAATCGTTTCTTTGTTTCCTAAATTGTACGTGGATTTCGGATTTCGTGCAAAGGAGATTTGGGGTAACTGTTTTTGAGGAATGCCGTGTGGTGTCTCTTTCCAAGGGGGTAATTTGGGTCTTCTTCTTTGGAATTACGCGAATTTTTATGATTTTTTTTCTTTCTTTTGTAGATTGGGTGATATCCTTTGAGACGGCAGATGATATTTAAAAGTACCGAAAGGTATATTTTTAAATTTGTTTTAGCTCGTGGCTGTTTTGAATGCCTAATTACATATAAAAATGATGTCATTCAAGTAAACGATTCTGATTTTTAAATGTTTTGTAACTTATAATGAATAGGTCTGGAATTTTGTATACATATATTTGGTGGTATGTAATTTATGCACCAATTAATATGAATTAAATCAAATAAATTCATAGACTAAAATAGCAGTTCCAGATAAATACTCCAATTTGCCTAATTTATGTTATAAATAAATAATATTATAAAATTACAGCACCGTCTTTCCATGTATGCTATTATCTTAACACTTAGAACAGTATTAGATATAATTTCGACCTCAAGCATATTTCAATTTGCTACCTCCTCTTTGAAACGTCCAATTGCTATCTACATTTTTATAACTATTAATAAATTTGCTCGTTTCAACAATTATTGTTGTCTTCCGTTTGCAGTAAATTATTTTCTCTGCATTGAATTTAGCCAATATGTACAGATACAGAAATTACTGCCTAATATTTATTGAAAGTTGATAGAGTATTTACTATAATTTTGAAAAGAAGTAAAACATTTTAAAGTTAAAATTATAAATTTTAATTTTATAATAAAAAAATAAATAAATATATCATCACGCCTTTTACCCATTACTGGGTGAGGCTCTCTGCCATAGCAGATTTCGGTAAGTGATATATTTTTTCGCGTGAAGTGCGATTACTAGCCGTCAAATCACGGCTCTCAAAGATGTTAGTGGAGAGGGAGCCATAGGGGTAGATTTAATTTGGCGAAAATTGTTTGTCGACTGTGGGGATCGAAACAGGGTTCTCAAGATCCACAGGCCGACTCGATACAACTGAGAAATAAAATAAATTGAAATGTGCTTCAATTTAAAATTTTTAATTTTTGTAGCTTTTATTGTATGATGTTCAAATTGTACACGATAGAGTATTGTTGCTGAATTTAGTTCACACAACAATGATAATTCATATGTTAAAATTACAGATATTTGATTGTTGAAATCACAATTTTTTAATGTTGTAATCAACTACCTATACCTATATGTTACGGTATTGTATCAAGGCATGCCTAGCATTTCTATATATGATAGAGAATTGTTGCTGAATTCAGTTCATAAATCGATTAACACTTACATGTTCAAATTACAGTTTATTTGAATATTGAAATCACAATTTTTCATTATTATTATCTTTCATTGTTGTTATATTTCATTGTTGTAATCAACTAGGACTAGAAGCGAGTTATATTACTATATTATCTGTCTAGGGATACTTTAACTGGCATTTCACTTTACTAGTTACTTTTTTAAACAATATATACAATTTAAGAGTACACTCCAAAAAAACTTGACATCAACTTAACTAAAACCAAATTTACATAAATATATATATATATTTATATTCAGAATGAGTACAGAATATGTGTTTAAAGAAAAACCATTTTATCTTTCTAAATAAAGTAAATAGACAAAATTAAGTAGTAAATATTACGTCTCATTTTCTTCTAAGTAATATAGACCAAATTCAGATACTTCAATCACGTGTCATAATTACCTGATTTATTAACAACAAACTCATTTAGGTGATAAATGATAACCTCATTCCTCAACAAATAATCATCGGCGATTCCGTCAGTTTGTCGGATCACATCGCATGTAAAATTCCAAACAGCCGTCAAACGTGCACACAGCACTCTTGATTTTTTAACGTGACATAAATAATGAACAACGATCTCCTGGAATCGCTTATGTCGCTATAAATTGTTAACAGAGGGTGTTGCGTGTCTGGTACAGCTCAATTCAGGTTCACCAACCACTATCTGGCATGAAGTATGAAGCTGTTGGGTGTATGATGTATGTTGGTAACCCTGGCTGCACATGGCGAGCTTCACGATACATTAATTATTTGAGGTTATGTGGTGGAAAACAGTTCGTGGAGGTTTTTTCGGGGTTTTTATGGATCAAACGGTGTTTTCATAAAGTGCAGAATGATTACAGAATTAAATGATGTTTGATGTTTAATGTGTTATTCAGACATTTTGAATACAACTGGAAGCACATAAAGTATGGCGTATAATATGCAATCAAGACACGCCACGTTTTAAAACAAAATATATGTAGATTTTGAAAGATCCTGTATGAAGGATAACATTTAGCAAAATTAATGAAACTTTGATTAAGAAATATAATATACAGTATATTTCAAGTGTATACAGATTATTCTTTGTTTTTTGGTTTTTTTTTAGAGACAGAACTTATATCTCGGAAACTATAACTTCAATTAAATTTTTCAAAAGTTGTTTTATTATTACGCTATTTAAACAATGTTTTTGTTTCTATAAAAAAATTACAGTTCATAACATTCAAACAAATATGTAAACTCCATTATTTTGTCCAATTATTTTAACTAAGTGCCACGTCTTTTCAAAGTAACTGACTTATCAAACAGCCCTAATATATCTACCAAAATCAAAGTTGAATTCATTATAAGATGATGAGAGTTTTTAATAGAATTTCAAGATATTTCAAAAGTTCATCTACTTTTTCACTAGTCAAAAGTCAATTCTAATTCCTATATGTTTCTTTGTCACCTGTATATAATTTAAATATTAATAGAATTGAGAAAAAGGAAAATAATTTTAGAATTTTTGTATTAATATTTTATTTTTCACGCGAAAAAATATATCACTTACCAAGATCTGCTTAGGCAGAGTGCCACACCCAGTAATGGGTAAATGGCGTGATGATATATTTATTTATTTTTATATTTTCCTTGAAATAAGAATCGTTTTTATTTTCAAATTCCCTTATACACCTCAAGATATCTTATTATTTTTAGTACTTATTATAAGTACTATGCTTCAAATTTTCTGGTAAATAGTATCTCTCTTGTTTTCAATAATTTGCTAAATGATAATTCTTTTGCTGATAATTTTACTTCGTTAAAACACTTTAAGAAAACAATACCAATGAAACTATGAATTCTGACTTTAAGAAAACTGCATATTTGTTTAATTCGTTTGATTTTTTAATATTTTGTCAGAATGAGTACAGAATATGTTTTTGAAGAAAAATATATTTCTCTTTTTATGGACCTCTTTTTTCAATATTTTGTGTATTATTTGTTGAAATGTATGTAATTGAGACTTTGTTGTGATCTAACATTTCTAATAAATAGATTCGACGCAGGCTCTTGTACTATTTAATTTATCATCCAATTTGTCAACATCTGTGGTATCTATGATTTAATGATTAGTAACATGACAAATAAGTACCCTTATATTGAGATTAGCAATTACATAATTGCAGAGCTGTCACACTTTACATAATAAATATATGGTTACTAGTAACAAGAAAAAAATAATATATAAACTTGAATTAAAATTGAATATATAAACTCATAGACTCGAACCACAAGCTTTGTTTTTGGGTGTTTTAAGAGCACAGTTTTAACATGTTAGAGATAGCTAAAACACCCAAAAACACTGCTCTTAAAACAAGCAAAAACAGAGCTTATGGTACCAGCCTTAGTGTTTATATATTCAGTGGTATTACAAAAAAAGATTTGAGATTAAAGTGTCACCTCCAGGAGTGTAACCAAGCATAAGAAAAACATGTCACGAAAACATTGCACTAGCGCTTACGTAAACTGCATAAAATATCATTTTCACCATTCAGAAATGATAGGCAAGAGACAAGCATTTCCACTATCTGCATCCTCCAACTCACAGTCCATGCTTATGTGCCTCGGAGTGAATCGCAACATGACTGAGTTTCATTTCTATTATTTCTTAATGAGAAACCCATGTAAATGAAAAGATGAAACAGGGAAAATAAATGACGTTTAAAACAATGCGTAACGCAAAACAATGATGCGCCGTGCTAATTTGTGTGCATAAGAATGCTGCATTCATTTGTTCTCAACAGCGGGGCCCCTGCACATAACCTCATGTGACGTGTGCTTGCTTGTGTTTGTGTGCATGTACGTGTGTATGTAAACTATGCGGTTTTATGAGAAGTATTATATTGCTTACTAGTAATGAAGGAGTTTCTTTTGATGTGCAGTTCCGTTTTGTGATTCCCCGCTGCTTCAAATTAATTGTTCTTTATAGCGATTTGAATAAAGATAGATGCAAATTTTATAATCCGTGTACACATTGTTCTATACATTTATGTACGGAAATTATCATTAGGTTTATTTATAACTTGTATAACTTCATCTATGGCTAATCTTCACACTTCATACTTCAAATTATGGGTTGTGATCATTAACAGAAATTAAAGTCACAGACATAACATAAACTTAATTCCAAATATAGTAGATTCAGACAGCTCACAGTTTATAATTTCAACTATTCAGACAGTCACTTTTTTAGCTCGTCAACTATCAAAATGTGTGATCGGTATGTTATCTGTCTTATCAGCAATTATATATATATATATATATTAGGGTGGCCCTTATTTTGGGTAAGTTCGAATTTTGTCGGTCTCCACCCGAAATCTGGTTTAAAATCACTAAAAAGTAATAAATTAATTTTTTGCGATTTTAAAAATAAGTTTAACCCGTGCCTCTAGGCCTCTAGGATATTATTGTCCTATTAATTTATATTTTTATAATAAGTTTATCCTGATTTCGTTACATCATATAAAAATCTCAAATTAGTATCGTAGCAATGTAAACAACCCGTGCAATATGATATTAACCGCTTTTAAATTGTACTGCATTGTCAAGGGTCCATAATAATAAGCTTTTCTCAAAAATAAAAACTTAAATTTATTAGTCAGATGATGTATTTAATGTATCATCATCATCTGTGGCGCTACAGCCCAAATCGAACCTGGGTCTACCGGGTACACCGAGCCGCAGTTTTTACACTGCCGTACTGCCGGTTTTCGTAATCAAATGCTACATTATTTAAGACGTATAAGCAGGGTTCGTAAATATCATGATATTTATAATAAATATCAAAATATCTGATATATAGGATATATATCAGATAAATATCACTTTTTGGATATTTATTTTTTAATTTTAGTTTTTGTACACATTTAGAAAAACTGAAAAATTCGAAAAATTTCACTTTTCCGGAGGCTATATCTCAAAAACTAAACAAGATATGGAAATGCGCTCAACGGCGTTGAATTCCCCGTGTCCGAATTGACTTGTAAGCAAATTTTCATACAATTTTATGCAATTTAATATTTTTAATTATTTCCTAAGGTTTTTTCAGATTTTAATTCAATTTTCCCAAAAATCCTTAATCGTAGGATTATTAAAACGAAAATTTACATACATATGTATTTTGCCCCACTGAATCCAGTGGTGCAATCTTCAAATGCATATGACTTCTGGTTTTCGAGAAAATGTTAAAAAACCGCTTTTTGCGATTTTTTTGGCGGAAAATTGAAAAAAAATAAAAATCGCTGAAACTATGTTTATAAGTTAACTGAAGCACGAGAAAATTAATGCCGTTGAGCGCGTTTTCATATCACATTTAGTTTTTGAGATATAGCCTCGGAAAAGTAGAAAAACTGAAAAATTCGAAAAATTTCACTTCTCCGGAGGCTATATCTCAAAAACTATTTCATATTTTTATATAATGGATATATATGTATCATTGCAAAAATATGACGATATATATCAAAATAAATATCATGATATATATCGATCGATATATATCTTCGAACCCTGCGTATAAGTGACTAGCTTATATCGCCCGAGTGTGATAAATACATGTAACTGTATTTTAAATTTTACGACAAATCACACATTGTTGACAGGCGGATTCGAACTGACGAACCTTGGTTCGGGTGACGTCACAGTATGTTAAGAGATGTGCCTTAACACCTGATGTATTTAATATATCATCAAAATTAATTCCTCCCTTGAAATAATAACCCGTTTACTACTTTATAAAATGGCCGATGGTCTTGTTTTACTGATTTGTTTACAATTGTAACAATGAAAACTAGCAGAGACTATGATTTGACTTAATTCATCAAGGAATTTAATTCGTGTAATTACAAGTAAATTTATTTGTTCATGTTTTACTGCTGAGGTAAAACTATTTATATTTTATTAACTAATCTTAAGTGAATACGATAAAAACAAACCACTTTTACGTCCACAGGCCACAGCGCTTGAGGACGTAGATTTGCTTGGCTGCACAATAATTTTATTTTGTTTTCATATCCTAGTGCCATAAAATTTTAATAGAGTTCATTATAAAATGTGCTGCGCACTCAGTCATTTCCTATTTCATCTAGTTAGTTACTAGTAGCATAACAGTAAACTCTAGTCTTTGATAGCAGTTACAAAAAAATTGTAGTAACTTTTACTTACAAATTTCATCTAAACATCAAAGTGTGTACAAACTAAACATTTATCAAACTACTGCTTTGCATCAAGTAACGAGAAAGCAGATATTAAAATGAAGTAATTTAGCACAAAATTCCAGGAAACATCCTGAATTACTCCGCTAATACCAACCAACATCGACTCACGACGTGCAATTTCCCTAAATACCAGCATACATAACTGCGTTAATCGCGGCGCTCACCGCCGAAAATACAGACATCCAGCAAGCAATCCAGCGTGCTTGTAGGCTGCGTCATTTACATTTACCTCGATTAAAAAGACGTTAGAACTTCATTAGTTAAATGCGACGCTTATACTTATCATTCATTAAGTATTCACAAATAAATCTTCAATTTAACCCGCATCAAGAAGTAAAGTGTTAGCGGTATGGAAAGTAAATATGTAGACGTTCACTTGCACTCACAATAAAGATTGCCAAGTTTGTTTAAAAATAAGTGCAATCACACTCTTAAATAGTCTACTTTCACAGTCTATGAAAGAAGTAAACATTTTATGCAATACTTTCATAAAACGATGGCTCTGGATTGTTAAGAACCTTCATATTCGTGAGACCGATCAAAGTTAAATATTATTTTAGAGGAAATGCTTCAAAAATTTATAAAGACTTATTCCCTTTGTTAATTTCTTATAAGTTTCATGTCTCACTGATGGCATGACAGAGCATCAAAAAATTACGACGAAATGCAAAGAGAAAGAAGTACTATATTTATTTATTACTATGCACAATAAAAACTAAATCCCAGTTACAGTACAGAGAGTCTCCATTTTATAGTGGAATCCGAATCACTCAGACAAGGACTTTATGCACAGAAGGCGATGGTATCCAGCTCCGTAGTAACTTGCGTGGTACATGCATAGTCCTACCCCATCGTGTGTATTATGCAGGGTTCGTAAATATCATGATATTTATAATAAATATCAAAATATCTGATATATAGGATATATATCAGATAAATATCACTTTTTGGATATTTATTTTTTAATTTTAGTTTTTGTACACATATAGAAAAACTGAAAAATTCGAAAAATTTCACTTTTCCGGAGGCTATATCTCAAAAACTAAACAAGATATGGAAATGCGCTCAACGGCGTTGAATTCCCCGTGTCCGAATTGACTTATAAGCAAATTTTCATACAATTTTATGCAATTTAATATTTTTAATTATTTCCTAAGGGGTACCCCTTTGGTTTTTTCAGATTTTAATTCAATTTTCCCAAAAATCCTTAATCGTAGGATTATTAAAACGAAAATTTACATACATATGTATTTGGACCCACTGAATCCAGTGGTGCAATCTTCAAATGCATATGACTTCTGGTTTTCGAGAAAATGTTAAAAAAACGCTTTTTGCGATTTTTTGGCGGAAAATTGAAAAAAAATAAAAATCGCTGAAACTATGTTTATAAGTTAACTGAAGCACGAGAAAATTAATGCCGTTGAGCGCGTTTTCATATCACATTTAGTTTTTGAGATATAGCCTCGGAAAAGTAGAAAAACTGAAAAATTCGAAAAATTTCACTTTTCCGGAGGCTATATCTCAAAAACTAAACAAGATATGGAAATGCGCTCAACGGCGTTGAATTCCCCGTGTCCGTATTGACTTATAAGCAAATTTTCATACAATTTTAAGCAATTTAATATTTTTAATTATTTCCTAAGGGGTACCCCTTTGGTTTTTTCAGATTTTAATTCAATTTTCCCAAAAATCCTTAATCGTAGGATTATTAAAACGAAAATTTACATACATATGTATTTTGACCCACTGAATCCAGTGGTGCAATCTTCAAATGCATATGACTTCTGGTTTTCGAGAAAATGTTAAAAAACCGCTTTTTGCGATTTTTTTGGCGGAAAATTGAAAAAAAATAAAAATCGCTGAAACTATGTTTATAAGTTAACTGAAGCACGAGAAAATTAATGCCGTTGAGCGCGTTTTCATATCACATTTAGTTTTTGAGATATAGCCTCGGAAAAGTAGAAAAACTGAAAAATTCGAAAAATTTCACTTCTCCGGAGGCTATATCTCAAAAACTATTTGATATTTTTATATAATGGATATATATCATTGCAAAAATATGACGATATATATCAAAATAAATATCATGATATATATCGATCGATATATATCTTCGAACCCTGGTATTATGATTTATATAAATGTAAAATCAAGTTGTTGAACTCGTACAAGCAACACTAATTTTTAAAATGATACAAATTAAAAAATGAAATATATAATTAAAATTGCTAAATGAGAAAATTGTGTATTTATATGCGGATTCTTATTTTCTGTAAATATCTTAATTTAATTCTGTAGTTATCGTTCTTTCATGTATTTGTAAAGTAATTTGATATTTATGCTCGCACCATATTTTATTAATAGACCATTTTCTTAATTTCATATTATTTGCAAAAAAATAAGTGCAAAAATTTATATTATTCCTATGTTATAAATGTGGACAAAATAATACGAATATAAGCATGCAAAGCCAATAATTCGCTGAAATTTACATACAAATAATTTATAGTAAAAATTGAATTTGAATTTATTTATTTATAGTTATAGTTCTCCACAATGTATCAGTTATAAAAACGTAAAGAATTGGAGGTGTACATCAAAAGGTTAACTAGAAATGTATCTTTCGAACTGCAATTTCACAATGAAATAACAGATGAAGCACATTTAACTACACGTAACATATGAGAACAGAATAGCAACCATTATAACAAAAAATAATTTAAAATTTCATATAATTGCTTACTAAATATTTTACATCAAACCCAATTTGTAAATATTTCAATAGTAATCCCATTAACTATTTCTTATATCATTCAATAAGCATTCACGGAACCGTTAAAAAAACGGAAGACTCATTCATAATTCAATAATAATATGTACTGTAGACGCAAATGTCAATTTAATAAAATCGTGGTAATACCACACATATCCAGCGCCGCTGAATCATTTACTAAAGCAAAATGGCGGCGTGTTCTCTGATTTAACAAACTGAGGACATTTCCAAGAACATCACACTATCATAAAATAATAAACCGCAAATTGAGATGTCGCTACTTGCAGATGATTACAGCCTGCAGCCCCAAGGTACAAATTCACGTCGAAGTAATTCCGTTGACTGAAACGGCTGGCTCGATTCGTATGTCGTTAGAGTATCGTAAGGCTGATTTGTAATGGAGAAGCAGATATGTCGTGTGATAAAATTACTGGGATTTGGAAATTATAGCGTTGCGTGTCTAACTGAACATACTGTATCATTGTTTAGACTTATTAGCGCGGTTTAAGAAATTTATGTTTAGAGTATTGTCTGGTATTTGTTGAAGAGTCATGCTGCATGGCGATACACTTGGTTTGAAACTGAAAGTATTGCATAAAAATAAAAATAAACACTTGGCTATGTTTCACAAAATTCAGCCTCCAAGTCACCTTATGAGGGCATCGTCAGAGGCTGGCCAGCACAGTTAGTAACCATAGACGCGTTTCGCTCTTATTAGAGCTCATCAGTATGGTATAACTCACTTCTTCACCTAGAACAAAGTTCACGTGAAGAAGCTGGTGACGAAGAACTGTGCTAGCAGATAATAAATGAGCTCTAATAAGAGCGAAACGCGTCTATTGTTACTAACTGTGCTGGCCAGCCTCTGACGATGCCCTCATAAGGTGACTTGAAGGCTGAATTTTGTGAAACATAGCTAAATGTTTATTTTTATTTTTTATTAAACCTTGTTTCACCAAGTGTTGGATGACAATTAATTTTGTCTTTGTTGTTATGAAAGTATTGCTGCTGTGACAGCTACATTTAACATTTATTATGCACTATTTAAATGAATTTCTCTTCAAATTTTTAATTGTCATTTTGTCCATTACTGGGTGAGACATTATGTTAGTAAGTGATGTAAAGTGCTATTATCAATCGTCAAATAACAGCCCTTAAAGATGATAGTAACAAAAGGGTACATACAACTTATAAAATAAAATAAATATATCAGCACATCATTTACCCATTACTGGGAATGGTACTCTGTGGTAGCAAGTCTCGGTAAGTGATATAATATATTTGTATGTTACCAGTCTCCAAAAATATGAATGTAGGAGGAACCAAATTTATAATGTACAAATCAATTGTTAAGTTTTGAAATAGAATTCGGGATTTTAAATCCACAATCCGGCGCGTTGCCTTTGAGCTATCTACTCCGTTATATAATAAAATGCCATATTAAAAAAAAATCTAAATGGCAAGATTATTGATTTTACAAAACCAAATAAATGTATAGTCGATAAAAATCAACAAAAGTCATATCGGACCAGTTTAATATGTTATTTTATTTTCATTATTCGTACAAAAGAAAATGCTTCACAATAAAGTATACTAGAGGTACAAAGAAGGGCTTATAATGAAATTTAATCTATTGATATCAGTTACATTTTTGTATTTTTGATAACGTGAAAATAGCGAAATTTGCGTTAGCGAATTCGGGCTTATGAAGTTTAGGGTCTAGGAAACAGTGTTACTGTGACTACTCGGTATACAAGTAATGGCTGTATTGCAGTTACTGATAAATCGATCGATTTATTAATCAAATTGTGACCTTCAAAACAAAGAAATTGTTTGATTTATTTGTAAAAATCAATCAATACATTGATTAAATAGTACATATTCTATATTTCGTCGATTTTAAGCTATATGGGGTAGGTGGCTCAGTGGTATCGAGTCGACTTGTGGATCTTGAGAACCCTGGTTCGATCCCCACAGCCGACAAACAATTTTCACTAAATTAAATCTACCGCTGTGGTTCTCCCTCCACTAACATCTTTGAGGGCCGTGATTTGACGGATGGTAACCACACTTCACGCGAAACAATATATTACTTACCGAGATCTGCTTCGGCAGAGTGCCACACTCAGTAATGGGTAAAGGGCGTGATGATATATTTATTTATTAATTTCAAGCTATATTTGATATTGTGTAATCTGTAGGATGTATATTATGTTTAAATGTTCGCAAGCTTTCAGTTGTTACGATTTCGGCGTGTCACTTTTAAAAGAAGAATCAAAAATCTAAAATATATAACAAAACCGTGTGACATAATTAAAATAAGACGCTCTTTTAATAAACAAATCCTAAAATCCACTGAATTCCCGCTTTGCAAACTCAAGTCGTTATATTCGGATTTACTCGAACTTATTTTTATATTGGCATTGATTTTTTTTGTAATATTTATATTTGTCGTAATTATTTTATCGGGTTACTTACTAATTAATTTTGTCGTAACTATTACATATTCCTCATTTATTTTTGGCCACTTTAGTTGAGGATTGTATAACCTATCTCTGAAATTATGTATTTATATTTTTTGTTATCTATTCTGTAATACTCACAATAATTTTCATACTTAAAATTGAGGAATAAAATAACTTCAAATTGAAAAATTGAAAGAGATGAAGAATATAAATTTCAAGTTCATTCGCTACACCTAATAAAAATATCAACAACATTAACATAGATACATAAAAATAAAATTTATCAGAAAACATGTAGATTTAATGACATAAAATAATTATAATTAGGTATGTAAAAGATCATTTAGAACAACTTGTAAAACTAGTTAATTTTTTTATGTAATTACATAAAGTACTATCTAGTGTCATATTAACGATATAATAGGTTGTTAGGTAAGTAAATCAAGTTCACGTATTAGTTTATTTTTAAATGAAATAAACAAATAATAACACTAATAATTATGAACTATTATTAGATATCTTATGTACTGCAATAAACGAGAAGTATAAGAATAAAGTTAAGGGTACGTTTTGCTAATCTAGATATAAATAAACTATTACCAACAAATTTAAACTCATAAAATGATTAAACAGCCATTCAAAAAATAAACAAAACCTTACCACATAAGGCTGCTTCACTCATGCATATACCTCGGCATATAAGGCTACATATATAAACCAGCATGCATGTATGCATGTTTGCTTGCATAAAAACAAGCATCTTACTCACACATCCACACCTACACTCACACATATGCTCACACACACGCACACATCAAGCCACAACACGGCTTGCTCGGATCATACATATTTATAAAGCCAACTAAACCTATAATAACGATTCTCTCGATTCTGGCGCGGCGATTTCTGGACCAACCAGACCTCGCCCTGCCACACATGCCCATCCGTGATTGGCTGTCAATATTTTTGGGTGGGGGTTTAGCGCATTAAATTATACATTTTTTATGCATAAATAAAGTTCTTGTGTGGTGTTTGGTCGTCGGATGCGGTGTTTCAGAGTAGCATGGTTCTTGGAAGCGATGGATTAAATATTTATTAGGACCGAACAATGACAAAGGGACTGGGTGGAAATTGAGGATCAAAGGGATGATATGTAAAATTTCTAAGATGTTCTTTATCTTTGAATCTATTTTTATGGCCAACAAGAAGAAGTACTTGCCTGTACAGAACTAACTTATTTTTATTAATTTTAACTGAATATTTAAATATATTTCAGTGCTGAAAATCATGTCTGTAACTCATCCTATCCTGTAAATTTCAACAAATATATATATTTTTTTATTTATATATCGGACCAACTACTTAGGTCATATGCCGATATGTCCTTTGTATGTCCGCCACGGGCGGGACCCGAACCCACGACCTTACGGTTGTCAGTCAGGCCCTCAACCCGCGCGGCCACCACGCAGGACATCAACAAATATATTTTTTTTTCCTTCTGGCTTCCTGGCGGACCAACTACTAAGGTCATATGCCGCCATTACGCCCTGATCCTGCGTTTTAGATCTTAGAGTCAACAACAACAAATATTGAATTGAAAACCTATCGCAGTTAGGATTCGGAAAAGTGTGATATAATTTACGTCTGTATAATTTCATTTCGAAGTCAAATATAAAATAAGCTCTTTAAATATAATAGAGCTAGTTCAAATGTCGTTACCTAATAGGCAACAATTAATAAATAAGATTATTTAATAATTATAATGACTATTTTTTAACAATATTGCTTAATAATTTATTTGAAGTATTATCATTAAACAATGCAACGATAAATATACAAAAATTAATACCTATAACATACCTACTTAAAAATATCTATTTATCTTTAAAATTATAAGAGATACAAATCGGTTAAATTACCAAAATAACAATATTGTAAAATCGATTTTAATCCCGCTTTTTTCTAAAATAATACATGAAATTAAAAAAATATATATCCACGTAAATATGTAATGCAAATAAATATGCCACCGAATAGCTAATCGTGTATTAAGAGCGTAAAGTGATTCTTTGTTACTCGAATACGGTACGAGCCGAAGACGAGAGCTGTAATAGTGTAAGAGGAACAAAGACACTTTACGCTCGTGATACACACATAATTTTTTCTACGATTGCATCTTCAAATTATTGAAAAACGTATATGTACTGAAAATAAGTTGGTTCAATCAACTGTCAATATGACAAGTTTCTGTTTTATTTGTATCCCTGGTAACTATTGAAATAAGCGCGCATTTAATATCATTTTCACGCGTTGCCATTGGAGACACTCGACAAAATAATGTTTCGATTATTCCACAAAAAAACTGAACTTGACGATGACAAATGACAGCGTAATTGTCAACTTTTCATAGCAATCGTAGAAAAAAATATTTGCTTACAAATTGTGTAAAATTAAAAAGTATGTACCCTTTTTATTTGATATTTCTTCCCTTTATTCACTACCATTTTGGAATGAAAATTATTTTATAAGAAAATAGTCTATTTTACATTTTCACTTTTATCTAGTTGTACCTATGAATTATTTTGGAAACACAAATATCTCTTAAGATAACATTACTTTGAAAATTTAATCGACTTTGTATCTTTTACAGTTCTTGAGAAGCCAAATAGATTCAAAAAATTGCACTGTAGTTCCCGTATATACATATTACTATTTACGGGCATGAGTGCTACTAATACTTAAATTGATTTATTAATTGCAATTAGATTTCAGGAAACGCAGAAAATAATTTTCAGTTTCAAGTGATTTGCTATTTAGTAATAACTTTGGACTTTGTTGCTATGTACTAAAGAAAATATTTATTCCGTACATTTAATACTACAAAAATATGTCTATTATCCTACTTGCTAATAATAGTAGTACATAAATTATAATAATATACTTATAAATAATTTGACACAATGAAACAATTATACCCGCATCTATGTATACAATTCATTAACAAGCCACTCAATACCGACGCTTATAAATCATACAGACATATCGCAATAAACACAAATATTTTCGCTAAACAAATTCAAATAAGCAAGTTTATGAACTTAGTATATTCTTGCTCTTGGATAAAAACTCAGTACATACATACATATACAGGGTGGTGAATCGAATTGCGCACCATAGCGTTTTCAATGCTATTTTTCAAATGTTCAATTATTGGCTTCCCTAATTATTTGATGCAAAAAAGCTTCAAATAAAAGTTTTAGGGCATAAATTTCTGCATCTAAATCAATAAACATAATTTCTATTACATGCTTTGTAACGACAGAAATTAAATATTAAAATGTAGAAAGTTGTGTTGAAAATACAGACAGCCATGGAATTGAACAAAAAATAAATAAATGCTTGGTGTTTTATTTGTCAAAACGACAACGTTGGCCGTTTTATCTGTCAATCGTTGACGTTCACTAACCTATCAGAAAGTAAAATTTTCAAAAATAGATTAGAAATTTAGATAAGATTTAATATAACATATGTCGTCTAGATGTCACTATTGTCAAATCATACCGGTGTTTTGCATGAATTCTTATAAAAGAAAAAAATACTTTCTTCTCTATGTTTTAAAAGTACTATTTACCTGTTTTAATTGAGGGAAGATAATTAAATTTTTTCACAGGAACATGAAAAACATTTGGAAATTTATTTATTATTAAAATTCATCATTGTATATGGGTATCTATTATTATTATTTTTATTATTATATATAAAATGAGTATATAACCCGAAAAAAAAAATCATAGCTGGTAACCTTATCTGTTTATATGCAGCTTAAATTTGAGAGAATTTTTTGTTATTTCTATTATAAGGAAGCATTCATTTAATTTCAATGGAGAATATAGTTTAGTGATATTGCATTGTACTGTGGATTTAAAAACCCGAATTTGATACCTACAGCAGACAAACTAATTTTTAATATTAAAATTATGTCTGTAACTTCTGTTCTTAGAGGGTCATGAATTGATGGCTGGTAAACACACTTCATATGCATATGATCCTTGACGACATTCAGTAATGGGTAAAAATCGTAATATTTATTTAACATATTCAAATGTCAAATAATCAGTCTTTATGAAACCTCATTCTAATACACCATCCTCGCTTCAACCACATTCGCAGTTTTCCCCATACAAACTCATTTATTCCTCATACTTGAAACCTAACAACATGCAACAAACCTTTAATCACATACATCCATTCGCTCCTCTACATACATACATACATACATAACATCACGCTATATCCCATTAAATGGGGTAGCACGAACCCGTCAACATTCTCATCCTGACACACGATACTCGATTCGACCACATTAACACTTCCTCCATACAAACTCTTTCTTTTCTCACAACCAAAATCCATCAACACACAACAAACATTCATCCATTCGCTCCTGTACACCAGTTTCGTAAATCTTCACTTACTCTAACAACGAATGTATAAGAAATGAAGGCAGCATTTCCTGCGCTTGTTTAAAAATACATTTAACACAATTGCAGTTACACACTGTATAGTAAAAACTGAAAATGTAGTAAAAAAGATGAGGAAGGAAGGGAGTATCTTCCTGCGCTTGTTTTTGAAACTGAATTCCACACAATTGCAATGGACACTCTATAGTAAAAACAGAAAATGAACCAAAAGATAAGAAATGAAGGGAGCATTCCTCTGCGCTTGTTTTTGAAGGTGAATTCCACACAAATGATAACAGCTAATATTTGATTTCTTGGCTTTTACAAAATTAAGTTACAATACAATTCACCCATTCGCTCCTGTACACTGCGCTTGTTTCTGAAGATGATCTCCACACAATTTCAGGTAAATACTCGAACATCTAACCAATGAATCTAAAATCAAGAATCATACGCTAAACCTTCTTTATTAATATTTCTCAAAATTTACTAACGAAATTAGATGATCCGCGCTGGAACGTTAAACTTGTTTAAACTATTGACAAAATAGGTAACAACTCGTATCAGTTTTTTACATGACCCGTCATAAATGTCCAAGTCTCAACGATTCCACAGCGCTTGAGCTAAGCGCAACCGCGGACACACCGCGAGTACCGCAAACCATTTAACGGATTACGATCGCTTAAAAACTATAAACAACGTCAGGGTTAATAAGCTATGACAGTTCAATTGACGACATGCAACATTTAACAGCCCTGCACTGTACACGTACAGCTATATAGCGCACCGCGTGTTGAAGCAGAGTTTGTTTATTGGTTTATGTATAGTGTGTGTAAGCGGTACGTGGTTTGCTAAGAATTTGTGGAATTTGATATACTTCTACGAGTAATTGAAGTATGTTTTATTGAGATACTGTTAGATCAAATAACATTATTTGTATTTCTTGCAGAAGATTTTGTTATTGAAGTATGAGGGATTATTTATATTAGTTACCAATCATTTTATTACCAATATCTACATATATATTTAGACTAATACATATGAACAAATAGCATATTATTACGTATGTACACATAACAGCTATCGTTCAAAATCGGAACATAGAATCCAGTTACAAATATTGCCTCTGTCATATTTAATAATAATTTATAATTTTGATAAAAATATTCTATTTATAATCTAGCACCTATTTAGCAGTGCATTTTTAACAATTACATGCATTTCAAGAAAGAGTTGGCATAAAGAAATAATACATAAAAAATATTCAGAAGAAATGTGGTATACCATTTTGAACATGACACTGATGATTAAAGCCCGGATTTTTAGGCAATTGTCTAGATTCAAATTTTAATATACTTCAGGCAATTTCGTTTTTCTATACATAGGTAATATGTTTACGTGTAATGGCAGGTTTTTTTTTCGTGCCTTAGAGCCTATTTTTTCTATATTTTGGTTATTGTGCCTATTTTACCTTATACAGCCTATTTTGCCTATTTTTGTTGCCTATTCTAACTTTTATTGAGCAGACAAGGTTTATCATCTACTTCGTTGACTAATTCAGCACTCGACAAAGTGTTTCAACCTAACCTATAATATTTAAAGTACTTACTTTAATCAAGTTTTTGTGTGTGAATTTAAAATGCCGAAAGAAAAAACGTTTTTTAGTCAAAATTTGACGTGGCAATTCAATTGTCTTTGCCATTAATCAATGGAGCTGAGGTAACTTTAGACGATATGGCTAAATATAAGAACGCCCCTGTCACATTTTGTGATGTCGAACGAAGTTTTCAGCTTACAAGCAAGTTCTGACTGACCGAAGACAGTCCCTTTCCGAAAATTTCATAGAGCAATTGCTCGTAATATTTTATGAATTAAAGTATACTACATAATTTGAATTTGCATAATAGTTAATAAAATGAGAACCCTACATTATTATTTTTCAGATTGCGCAAATTTTTGTTTAAAATGATTATTTTTTTCTGACGAAAAGCAGATACGAGTACAAATATTAGAAAAAGGATTCGTTTATTTTTTTTTAAACAAATTATTTACATTTAGACTGCCTAAAATCCCGCCTATTTTAGAGTAATTACCGGCCTATATGCCTGCTTATTTGGGTGTTTTTAAGAGCCTAAATATCCGGGCTTTACTGATGATGATATCAAATTAAATTGTATATCGCCAGTATTTGAACCTGAAAGCTATGAACTTCTAATATTTTTCTAAATATAATTTAATTTACGAGTAATATCATTAGTTGTTAAATATTTATTTTAAATAATAATAACAAGTAACACTACCCAACTGTCACTCACCGATTTAAATGAAACTTGGCACACTAATAGAACTCTAAAAAATATTGAACTCGTTTTTTTTTCTTCCGGAAGTTGCTTTTTAGGGGTACAAACCACTCCTGAAACGTGGTAAAAGCAAGAATCGCCATAATTAAAATTAAATAATATCAAAATATTACGCTTTCAACATTGGTTACCCAGGGGTTTTTGAGATTGTCAAAATCTATTTTCGGAGTCATTTTGATCATATGCACTTTTTTAAGGAGTTAAAAAGGGAATGAGGATGAAATTGCGATATTCAACTGAAATAGAGTTTTAGGTTCAAAACTAGTTACTCGGGAGCAATAAACATAATGATTATAAACCATAAACATTTAATTACCTAATACAATACTCATAATTTATCTTCTCAATAAAAACAACAATCACAACTAATTATTATAAATAACAATGAACTTATTTTGTTTTGTTATTGATCATAGCCTACTGTTTTGTGTCATGTTAAATAAAATTTATCGAAACTTTAAATTGAATTTTCTCAATATTTTTGTTATGTAAGGATATAAAATGATTACATGTTTGAATTCACAAAAAAATAGGCTAACAAAATATGTATAATCCTATTTGAAAAAATATAACTTTGTGTTGTAACTTGAGAACCAATGGTTTAAAAAATTATTTTATTCTTTAAGCAGATGTCCCCCTTGGTCTTCTATAACTTTTCTTCATAATATTTTTTTGTAACTATAATAATAAAGAAAATATATGCGATGGTTGGTTTCGCTGTTACACCCCCTGTATATATACCCTACAATAACATATTTAAATTTGATGAATGATTTAATAACGAATTTCATATAATTTCCAACATTTGTGTTAATTTGCGAACACCCTGTATGAGTGAGTAGACTGTAGTGCAAGCTTGTGCCACGATACGGTATTTGCATGACCGATTTGTGGTTTTAAAATGCTAACAAAACGGTGTAAATTCAGCATGTAATGATCCGTACAGTTGCTGAGTAAACAGTGTAATCACACAACAAATTTGTCTTCGTAATTGTCAATATATTAGGATAATATAGACCATAGTTATTATCAGAAGATTATACAAATACATGAATACAAATTGTGTTATGCACAATTATTAAGAGGTAAATCATTTCTTCTGTATCTGATATTTTTTCTCCATCTATCTTTCCGGTATTAAAATTGTAGGAGCTTCATAAAGAATGTAGTAATTATGTTTTTTTTACTGATTGCAGTCATTGTTAGTGCTAATATATATTGATTATTGAATGAAATATAAAAACAAGTATATATAAGTCTAAGTATATTAGTATAGTTTTATAAATAGAAAGTAAAATTTAAATGATGTGGTAAGACAATATGAGGCTTGCATCTAGGTGGGAATATACAGGGTGTTTCAGGACTAGTGTATCAAACTTTAACAGCTTATTCCTGAGGTCATTTTGAGCCAAAAATGTCATATGAACATAGGTCCTATTCCTTCTAGTTACCAAAATACAAGAGGTTGAAGTTCTATAAATAACACGAAATTTTCAAATTTTTGTAATCAAGATACTTTCGGAAAACAAGAGTTTTATTGAAAAATGATACCCTATTTATCTTCATTAATTTTATTTATTAATATTAACGAATACGATTTAGAGAACAAAACATAAAATGACACAATTAAATAGACACAGAACATCATAACCAAACATGGAATAGGTTAACATAATATGAAATAAGATAACAAATTTTAAAAAAATTACAGCAAGTGTTCAAAATGAGCGCCTTGAACTCGTATGCATGTTAATACTAATAAATAAAATTAATTAAGACAAATAAGCAGGGTTCGTAAATATCATGATATTTATAATAAATATCAAAATATCTGATATATAGGATATATATCAGATAAATATCACTTTTTGGATATTTATTTTTTAATTTTAGTTTTTGTACACATTTAGAAAAACTGAAAATTTCGATAAATTTCACTTTTCCGGAGGCTATATCTCAAAAACTAAACAAGATATGGAAATGCGCTCAACGGCGTTGAATTCCCCGTGTTCGAATTGACTTATAAGCAAATTTTCATACAATTTTAAGCAATTTAATATTTTTAATTATTTCCTAAGGGGTACCCCTTTGGTTTTTTCAGATTTTAATTCAATTTTCCCAAAAATCCTTAATCGTAGGATTATTAAAACGAAAATTTACATACATATGTATTTTGACCCACTGAATCCAGTGGTGCAATCTACAAATGCATATGACTTCTGGTTTTCGAGAAAATGTTAAAAAACCGCTTTTTGCGATTTTTTTGGCAAAAAATTGAAAAAAAATAAAAATCGCTGAAACTATGTTTATAAGTTAACTGAAGCACGAGAAAATTAATGCCGTTGAGCGCGTTTTCATATCACATTTAATTTTTGAGATATAGCCTCGGAAAAGTAGAAAAACTGAAAAATTCGTTAAATTTCACTTTTCCGGAGGCTATATCTCAAAAACTAAACAAGATATGGAAATGCGCTCAACGGCGTTGAATTCCCCGTGTCCGAATTGACTTATAAGCAAATTTTCATACAATTTTAAGCAATTTAATATTTTTAATTATTTCCTAAGGGGTACCCCTTTGGTTTTTTCAGATTTTAATTCAATTTTCCCAAAAATCCTTAATCGTAGGATTATTAAAACGAAAATTTACATACATATGTATTTTGACCCACTGAATCCAGTGGTGCAATCTACAAATGCATATGATTTCTGGTTTTCGAGAAAATGTTAAAAAAACCGCTTTTTGCGATTTTTTTGGCGGAAAATTGAAAAAAAATAAAAATCGCTGAAACTATGTTTATAAGTTAACTGAAGCACGAGAAAATTAATGCCGTTGAGCGCGTTTTCATATCACATTTAGTTTTTGAGATATAGCCTCGGAAAAGTAGAAAAATTGAAAAATACGAAAAATTTCACTTTTCCGGAGGCTATATCACAAAAACTATTTGATATTTTTATATAATGGATATATATCATTGCAAAAATATGACGATATATATCAAAATAAATATCATGATATATATCGATTGATATATATCTTCGAACCCTGCAAATAAGGAATAACTTTTCAATAAAAATCTTGTTTTCCGAAAGTATCTTGATTAAAAAAATTTGAAAATTTCGTGTTATTTATAAAATTTCAACCTCTTGTATTTTGGTAACTAGAAGGAATAGGACCTATGTTCATATGACATTTTTGGTTCAAAATGACCTCAGGAATAAGCTGTTAAAGTTTGTTACACTAGTCCTGAAACACCCTGTATATATATATATATATATATATATATATATATATAATGTAGATAGATATTGGTTATTAAGCAATGTATCGCAATTAATGCAGCAATATTTACTGTCTTATGCTTCATTGTATATTTTAGTAATTCTCATGTGGCTAATAATTATATATCCGTACATTGTTTCCATATATACGCGATTGCAGGTTTTTATGTAAACGAAGCAAATATCTTCGATTAAAAATTTAATTCGGTTCATGTGCCTTCCGGCACGATCCAAATATCTGAGACCTTGAAATAAACTGAATATATAAATATAGGCACACATAAAAATGCAGGTTAAAACAACATATCATTGTTATGCTACATACATTTTAGGAAAACCCATTTTATGTAGAAAACCGTAGACTTTAAAAAAAATGCTTATTTAGTGTTGTTTTAGTGCACAAGAGTCTAGACAAAAACACAATTAGTACACTGAAAATTACCAAGCAGGCGCCATGTTAGCCGATATTAATATTAAAATATTCAGAAACGCGACTCTGTTCTTGGGCAAAAGGAACAAGAGCATCCAGAGAGCGATGTCCAAACATGCTACTTTGTTTTTCGGAGCTAATTTCCCTTCATGTTTATTAAAATGTGCCTCTTTTTGTTCGAAACACCGCTTTTTGGTCCCTTCCGACAACGCTCGTTTAAAATTCTGAATTTAATTATCATAAAGCCCGATTTACACGGAGATCAAGACACGTAAGTACTGTATGACGAATTGGTACATATTCAAATCTAAGTATATGGAATCCTGCATTTAACGAACTACAAATAATGGTAGACGTAAAGTGTAAAGCCATAAATATCGGAAAGTAATTTAAAGCATTCTTACAGCGAACAAAAATTACTATTGACTGCAATTTTAGATAATTGATAATCAGTTTGCTTGAGCAAAGTAGTTAATTGAATAAAGTAAATCTTTAATACAATAAACAATATAGAAAAGCAATGTTTCTGTAAAAGGGAGCAAATATGTTGTCCTTATTTAATGGCTTAGATTTAAACACAACATAATGAAATCTGCAACATACGAAAAATAAATAAATATGTCATCACGCCTTTTACCCATTACTGGGTGTGACACTCTGCCGTAGCAGATCACGGTAAGTGATATATTTCTTCGCATGAAGTGCGGTTACCAGCTGTCAAATCACTGCACCATAGGTGTTAGTGGAAGAAGAGCCACAGGGGTAGTTTTTTTAACGTTGTGAAAATTATTTGTCGCCTGTAGGAATCGAACCCAGGTTCTCAATTTCACATGCCGATTCGATACTACTGAGCCACCATACGAACAGAATAATAATTTTGAAAAAATGAAAATATATGTAACTTTAAAAAGACTACACACCAAAAAATAAATTAGAATAGTTATTTATGCACTAAGGACGTTATTTACATGAAACTGCACAGAGTGCGACGGTATCCAGCTCTGTAGTAACTTCCGTGGTACATGCATACAAGATTTCATTTTACATTATAATATAAAAAATTATATAAATAAATAAATATATCATCACACTTTTTAGCTATTACTGGGTGTGGCACTCTGCCGTTGCAGATCTCGGTAAGTGATATATTTCTTCGCGTGAAATGCAGTTATCAGCCGTCAAATTACGGCCCCCAAAGATATTAATGGAGGTGGAGCCACAGGGGATTTAATTTGGTGAAAATTGTTTGTCGGCTGTGGAGATCGAACCAGGGTTCTAAAGATACCACTGAGCCACCTACCCCATATAAAAATTATTTATATTTATAATTTACAATAATGTGTATAACTATGGCGTTGCGTAAACGGAGCGAGTATTATTAGCAGGTGTTAAAAATTATTGTACCCACATATAATGCCCCGGTCGTTATGGCGTTGTATATATACTTAGTATTAAAGCTATAAACAACAAATAATGTTCAAGTGAAAAATAAAGGGTATATAGTAAAATAAGTATATCATCACGTCTTTTACTTATTACTGGGTGTGACACGCTGCCGAAACAGATCTCGGTAAGTAATATATATAAGCATGAAGTGCGATTACCAGCCATCACCAACATCAAATTTGCTTAACAGTAGAGATAAATAATCTTTTAAAGTATACATTATGAGAAATTGAAATGTCGACCTAACTTGAAAATATGAATCTATTCTGCTTAATTATAGTTATTTTTTTATATTTTTGATGTTTAAAGTCAGTTTTATGTTAATATATACATATAATAAGTGTTGGGCAAGACATTAAAAGATTTGACAAATGCACAAAATTCGTGAATGTAAAATGTCATAGGAACTGCATTCACATTATATTCGTATTTATATATTCGTGTAAAACAGGCTTGAAAAATCACTCACCATATAAGCATCGATGCTTGCGTTGACGAACTATCGATCAGCCGTTTATTGAATTCATAATTTCCGATGATCCGATGTGATGAAGTTGATGAGATACGAAGATATCTGTCCAGAGATCTCGCAGCTACTTGTTGGAAGCTCGTCGGACGTCGGATGTTTCTGCGCCGTAGGCGACGCCACTTTCTGTAAAAAAGGTGATTTTTATTGACGTTAACTGCTAACTTCACTATTAGAATAGACTAGTTAGGTTTTTTCGTTTATTTTCTAGGGGTTTAATGAATCTATATTCCCACGGTATTATCAAAAGATAATGAATTGTTAAGATAAGAACAAGATTAATTTGTGTTGTAGTAATTCCTGAAATGAATAAACTGCAAAATTGCAATGTGTTCTATATGAAATTATAAATACGTGCTGTTTAAATACACTTAAAATTAAATATGTAATTTTATTACAGGTAAATAAAATAAATGTTCCAGGATAATTTACATTACATGCCTTTATTTATCATGTTGAATGAAACACGATGTTTTGGATTATAGTTCAATTCAATATCAAGTCGAATAATATATATTTTTTTAATTCTTCACAATTTTAAAAATAGTTTTAAAACAAGTCAATACTTTAAGAAATTAAATCTACTGTTGATTTTGCAATAAATTCAACCGTACCACGTCAGAGAATCTCAACAACAAAAATTTTAATATTACAATTTTTCGGGTTATTAAATATATCCAAAACAGAAGAAATTCCGAGGACAACGGGGGCTTTGCAATTTTAACATATCGTTCTACAACAATATTTGCAACAAATTCAATAGAACCACGTCAGATAACCTCAAGGAGAAAAAATAATATTACCCATTACTGGGTGTGGCAATCTGCCTAAGCAGATCGCGGTAAATGATATGAGTAACCATACAGATCGTTATTTTAAATGAATTTCTTTTATTAGAAAATAAGTTGTCAAAATGCCATGAAATTAGAAATACATATTAGAAAACAAGAATTTTTAAATTTCTGCAATTAAAAATAGAAACTTTACTATTATTTTTATTACCAAAATATTAAATCAACTAGGAACCAGAATAATCTATATTAGGAGTAAATAGAATAAGACGAGCATTGAAGTTTTTAGATTCAGAGGAAAAATTAATGATCGAATGATATAAAAGTTTAGATAAACTATTTAAGATAAGACCAGAGTCGATATTTTTTCTTGTTCCGTATCATAATCTATTACTGAACATAACTTAGACAACTTTTATTTATGTAAACTAGGATTAATATTTTCTGAACGAAACAGCACCAAATAATGGGAAAAAATAAAGATTTCTTTCTTTTAATAATAATTATATAGAATACTAAAATATAAATTGCTTATTTTGATAAAGAAATCATATAAAATAACCCAGAAGTTCATTGATTCGGTTAGTTCATAGTACGAAAATGTTTACAAAGCAGAAAGTAGACATTATTTTTTCTGCTACATACTATATTTTCTGCCTCAATTGTTTTTTGTATAATATTCAAAAAATTTATGGTGAAACTTTTTTTAATGGTGGCAAGTAAAGAATAGAAATGAGCAGTAAAAGGCGGGCAAGCACAACAAAATAAGTTTAAACTTATATATATATAAAATAAATAAATATATCATTACGCCTTTTACCCATTACTGGGTGTGGCACTCGGTCTAAGCAGATATCGGTAAGTGATATATTTATGCGCGTAAACTAGCCGTCAAATCACGGCCCTCAAAGATATTAGTGGAAAGGAAGTCACAGAGGTAGATTTAAATTGGTGAAAATTGTTTGTCGGCTGTGGGGATCGAACCAGGGTTCTCAAGATCCACAGGCCAACTCGATACCACTGAGCCACATACTCTATAAGTTTAAACTTGATTTAAATAAATTAGAGATGGGCGAATATCAAATTTCTCGAATTCGAATATCGAATACGAATATTAATCAGATCTCGAATATTCAATGTACTCGAATATTCGAATACTCCTAAAAGTTATTTCATTTATGATTAATAATTATTTAATTATATCCTTTCATTATTTGAATGAAATTGTTAAGCAACAGACGAAAACTTCAAATTTAAGGTGAAACGTACCTGCTGATGTTGGCGAAAAACAAATTTGAAATATGGTACGTCTTCATGGTTTTGAAACAAAATATCTATGTTATTAATAATTTCAAAGTATTGTAATAGTTTTAAGTTTATGTACAAATGATAAAGAAAAACATAGTCAAAAATTGAGGTCAACATATGCTGCGATATTCGAGGTATTCGAATGTTCGCTATACTGACGTTAATATTCCAAAATCTCGAATATCGAATATTGTTAATATTCGCGGCATTCGACTATTCGCGGATGATATTCGCCCGTCTCTAAAATAAATATATAAAAGCAAATCAAAGATATATAATACATATAAATTTTACCTCACTTAAGATTTAAATATTGTTCATCTTATAATAACGGCATACTATATTGATTTTACATTCAGCTTTTAATAATTATTAACCATATATAGTACTAAACCATTTGTTGTAAATTCTGATCACTTAATAATAAATGACAAATGTTTTAATATTTTCCACCAACCTTTTCCTTTCTCAAATGTTCTAAATTTGCTCTGCAATCATCCACAAACAATCAAAACAAAAACAAAACCTATTTCTACATCTGCAGAAAACACGTGAAAATAACACATAATCTGTGAAAGTGCGTTTCCGTCGGATACCTGACTTGAGGGCTCAGAACAGAACGTCAGGATGTAGAACTGAACCTGCACTGCAGTTACGAGTGTACTCAACTCCAACTCCTATATTCAGAGGTTCGTGTATAAGAATGTCTTTGTTGCCAAATTATATGTTGTTTCCGTCCGTGCAGTGTGATGATCGGCTTCTGTCGCTGCTCGCTGTTCAAGCTGAAGATTTACGACAGATGTGGCAGATTTTACAATGATTTGTGTTTTGTGTCTTTCTGCTGTTGCTGACTGGTGAGTAGTGTGAAGACTGAAGAAACGTTGGATATTACATGGAATTTATTTTTAAATTAACCGTTTCCTTTTTATTTATTTTGTTATGTGTAAAATTTATATAAATAATGATTACTACAGCCCGGATTTTTAGGCAATTGCCTAGATTAAAATTTTAATATACTTCAGGCAATTTCGTTTTTCTATACATAGGTAATATGTTTACGTGTAATGTAAGGGTTTTTTTTCGTGCCTTAGAGCCTATTTTTTCTATATTTTGGTTATTGTGCCTATTTTACCTTATACAGCCTATTTTGCCTATTTTTGTTGCCTATTCTAACCTTTATTGAGCAGACAAGGTTTATCATCTACTTCGTTGACTAATTCAGCACTCGACAAAATGTTTCAAATTAACTTATGTTATAATATTTAAAGTACTTACTTTAGTTAGTTTTTGTGTGTGAATTTAAAATGCCGAAAGAAAAAACGTTTTTTAGTCAAAATTTTACGTGGCAATTCAATTGTCTTTGCCATTAATCAATGGAGCTGAGGTAACTTTAGACGATATGGCTAAATATAAGAATGCCCCTGTCACATTTTGTGATGTCGAACGAAGTTTTCAGCTTACAAGCAAGTTCTGACAGACCGAAGACAGTCCCTTTTCGAAAATTTCATAGAGCAATTGCTTGTAATATTTTGTGAATTAAAGTATACTACATAATTTGAATTTGCATAATAGTAAATAAAATGAGAACCCAACATTATTATTTTTCAGATTGAGTTAATTTTTGTTTAAAATGATTATTTTTTTTCTAACGAAAAGTAGATACGAGTACCAATATTAGAAAAAGGATTCGTTTATTTTTTTTAAAACAAATTATTTACATTTAGGCTGCCTAAAATCCCGCCTATTTTATAGTAATTACCGGCCTATATGCCTGCTTATTTGGGTGTTTTTAAGAGCCTAAATATCCGGGCTTTAATGATTACTATTAATGGGGAAGGTGGCTCAGTGGTGATCAGAATTTACAACAAATGGTCTATTACTATATATGGTTAATAATTATTAAAAATTTTATGTAAAATCAATATAGTGTGTCGTTATTATATGATGAACAATATTTAAATCTTAAGTGAGATCAAATTCCTCATAGCTATGTAAATTATTCTATGTATCATGTATCTTTGATTTCCTTTTATATATTTATTTGAATCAAGTTTAATCTTATGGGGTATGTGACTCAGTGGTATCGGGTCGACCTGTGGATCTTGAGAACCCTGGTTCGATCCCACAGCCGACAAACAATATTCACCAATTTAAATCTACCCCTGTAGCTCCTCCTCCACTAACATCTTTGTGGGCCGTGATTTGACGACTGGTAACCGCACTTTAGGCGAATAAATATATCACTTACCGAAATCTGCTTCGGCAGAGTGCCACACCCAGTAATGAGTAAAAAGCGGGATGATATATTTATTTTACTAAATCAAATTTCACCAATTTAAATCTACCTCTGTGGCTCCACCTCCACTAACATCTTTGTGGGCGGTGATTTGACGACTGGTAACCGCACTTTAGGCGAATAAATGTATCACTTACCGAAATCTGCTTCGGCAGAGTGCCACACCCAGTAATGAGTAAAAAGCGGGATGATATATTTATTTTACTAAATCAAATTTCACCAATTTAAATCTACCTCTGTGGCTCCACCTCCACTAACATCTTTGTGGGCGGTGATTTGACGACTGGTAACCGCACTTCACGCGAGGAAATATATCACTTACCGAGAACTAGTTACGGCAGAGTGCCACACCCAGTAATAGGTAGAAGGCGTGATGATATATTTATTTATTTATAAATTTAGTTTGTTTATAATGCTAGAAAAAATCTAATAAACCAAGCCCAGGATAAGATTTTACTGTGCTATTTTGGGTCTTAATGTAAGAAATATTAGCAGAGTCGAATTTTTCACAAATCTGAATCAGCTATAGTCTAAAACATCGATTACCAATATTTGGTTTGTAGATCTCCTAGAATCCGCAAGACTTTTTTTCAAACAAATATTTTAGATTATATACTATGAGCTGTACAGATCGACAATTCATTTTGTGTGGTGTGATACTGCATATTTTCTTTACAGTTTAAATGCATTTCCAATTTTTTTCTTGTACACATTTTCGATCCGCAATGAACAGAAGTTGTTCGGGGTTACAACGCGATGTCCAATCTGTGGAATAATTATTCTCATCTATTGCAAGCTATTTGTACAAATGGACTTTTTTTATAGAACGAAAAAGATGTGTAAAATTTATATAAATAATGATTTCTATTAATGGAGTAGGTGGCTTAGTGGTATCGAGTCGGCCTGTGGATCTTGAGAACTCTGGTTCGATCCCCACAGGCGACAAACAACAGCATGAAACTATCTACTAATCCTGCAATTGAACGCTCTCCTAACTTTTTACGTAAATAACTATTCTTTTATTTTTGAAAAACTGTGATGATCAATTTTACTTTTCATTATTTGTATTTTATCAAAATTATAGTTTTGTTGAATGTATTTCTTATCTAATGCAACGAATTCTGTTCTCAAATCGAGATTTGGAAACTTAAAATTTACTTGTTCTAAATTGGACTGATAATATGAGAGAAATATCGCATCTAGTGGCAGCGCTATTACTAAATAAAAAATAAACTCTAATTGTAAATGATTGAAATAATACTTCAAAGGACGAGGCACATAATTTTTGCCATTAGTCACTATTAGTATAATTTGTACTAGATTGAATAAAAAGTACTTTTTCATCATTACAAAAGAAATTAAGTGACAATGGAAATCTATTTATTTGAGATTTTAAGTAATTCATATATGCAATGCGTATTTTATAAAATTACCTGGCAATAGGCAACAATTTAGTCATTCTATAATATCATTTAATATAATCCTAATATCCTAATTACGTTTAAAAATGTACAAATTGTTAAAAAATACATACCAATCTTTATTAAAATTTCTTAGAAATATGCTTGTTAAATTTATTTATTATACTTAAGACTTTGTTTTAAATTACTGTAAAATAAGGATACCGTGCATTTTAAATATTAAGTAACATCAAGACATTGAATCTTGTTTTATAGATGAACTAATTGCAAAAAAATTCAACATGTGCTAGTGTTTCTTAAAATTTCCAAGAACAAAATTCATTCTTGGAAAACATGTGAATTTTTAATTTTTTTGTATATCACCTAAATGCTAGTTCAGAACTTCTAACATTCAAATATAAGTTTAATATAAAAATACTTGAAACTTTTTCGTTATTCAACCAGACAATTATGTCTCCCTCGACAATTTTGTGCAAAATTATTTATCAAAGAAAACCTGACAAAAGTTCATTTTTCATAGCTATCATTAAGAGTAAAGTATGTATCATTATAATTACTTACTTACTTTATCTGATACTCTACACTAGGGAATAATAACTCATTTTAACAATTAATTGCTTCTCTGTTTTTAATTTGAAAGTCTTCTATGATGAATATTATATTACTATGTGTAAGTAATCTGATCTATTATATCAAATCTGTAGTTAACGTTATAATACTTATTTTTATTATGCTTTCACTCATTTGATATTAAATGGATGAATAACATGATTAAGATGGAAGAGATATTTTTTTATCATTTATATTCAATACATTTCAATATATTTCCGCAAAATTAGTTACGTGGGGATTAAGCAGTATTATATTTTTAACATAGATTAGAAGCTTATACTCCTTTTTTAATTAACAAATATAATAAGTAATTATGGTATCAAATTTTTAGGCTATAAATGTACTATCTAAAACGACTTTGGAAAAACTAACAATAATTTCTAACTTATCAAAAACTTCTTTTTTAATAATAGCAGTAATTTCATTTTATCAAAGAAATTTAGTTGGCTAACTTCAAATTTAATCATATTTATGAACCTGCGCTCATTAATAGTGATTAGTATCAATCGAGACAGACAACATTCTTAGTAGATATGCTAAGCATATTTTACATGGATAAAGTGCAAACAATATTTTTTTCAATGATCTGCCAAACTTAATTACTTGGCTGTCAGATACTTTGTCGGGATATTAGAAAACGAAATAAAAACACGATTACAATACTGCAATCCGATAAACAGTTATTTTTGTCTGAAAACATCTCCATGGTTACAAATTCATATTTATATCATGTCGAAATAAAACTTGTAATAAAAATAAAATTTTTTGCGGCCTAGATACACAAATAACTATATTCTACAATCAATAAAATAAAATAAACTAGTCTTTGAAACCTCATTTGGTGACAGAAAACAAATAATTACAGAGCAAAGCTCTTTGCTGACCGTTGCAATTAACAACGTTGCTATTGGCTACACTGCAAATTTTGTTTCGCATATTGCTCATGACAGTCGTATTTTTGTAATGAAAAATTTAAGTCATGTCAGTCAAAAAATGTAAAAGAATTAAAATAAGTAAGCACTACAATTTCTTTGATTTAATTTATAAATATTTTGTTCGGTTGTGACTCAAAGGTATCGGACTATAGAGCTGAGAATCTGAGTTCGATTCCCACCGATAAACAATTTTCACCACATTAAAATTATCACCTTCCAATAACATCTTTGAGGGCCGAGATTCGACGGCTGGTAACCGCGGTTCATGCTCATAAATATATCACTTACCAAAGTACTACATTCAGTAATAGGTAAAAAGTGTGATGGTATATTTATTTAATTTTGAAAATTTAATTTTGCTGTTTTCAACAATTTTTTCTTCTTCATCTTTTTTCACAAATTTAAAGTTTGATGCACAATGGCAAAACCAGATTTATTGCTGTCATTACTAGTTGTACAAATAATTATTGTAGACCACAAATATCGAATTTTTTTATATTTTTGTTTGGTTTGTATTATTTTCTTAATTATCTACATTCAAAGTATGTATTAATTACAATTCAAAATCGATTAATTTGAACTGCTGTTCCACGTGATATTCAAGATTCCTTTGTGTAAAATGCCATAGTTACAAGATCATTCATTCATATATTAGTGATTATTATTATGTAATATTATTGTTTTATCTTGTATATGGTGATTAAAACACCTTACTAATTAATTAATATTACACACATTAATAAGGACAGAAATTAAATTTAATCCTATATATAGATAGCACTAGAATAGTTTTTTTAGCACTAAAACGATCACCCCTATCCCTATACCTAATTAATAAGAATAACTAACATCTGTGACTAACAGGACAGCTGATAAAAGTACTTCTATGTAAAAATTAAGTCATCTATTTGTAATTGCAGTTATACTATAATTATTTTCATTATTAGCGAAAGTCGTAATGAAGGACTTGTATATGTGCCGCCCATAGAACTTTTTCAAACTTTTCAAGTATGTTAATATTTATAGGACAATTCTATACAAAAAATAGAAATGCTTTAAGTGTTTTTTTGTTAAAATCTACGTATAAGACTTTTAAAAGATCGTAACATTTTCGGTGATTCGGCTTGAAAAATTATGTAATATTCTAAATTAATTTAGGAAAAACTGTTTCATAAGTTGAATAAATGGATAAATAGGCTTCGATGTTAATTTAATTTGTCTTTAACGTTTCAGTTTAAGGTTTGTGCCATTATCTAGTCCAGAGAATTTTAGCCGATTTGCCGCGAGACTTCCACATATCTACCGCAACATTCCTTAATTAATGACTTCATTTTATCGGAAGAGGTTTACGCCACAAATAATGCTAAACATATTTGAGTCATCAGTGTATATTTTTAACTGACTGCCTAGAAATGTATACATCGTACTCGTAATGTAGTTAAATGTCTAGCTAATCATAAATCATCGACTGAATCTTCTTTGGTCAGCAAAACACTACTTACTTCTCACAAGTAACACTACCCAACTGTCACCGATTTAAATGAAACTTGACACACTAATAGAACTCTAAAAAATATATTTTTTCTTCCGGAAGGGTACAAACCACCTCTAAAAGGTGGCAAAAGCAAGAATCGCCACAAATGAAATTAAATTATATCCAAAAATTACGCGTTCAACATTGGTTACCCAGGGGTAACATCGAAAATAGATTCAGTGACAACAAAAACCCCCCAGTAACTAGTTTTGAACCTAAAACTCTATTTCAGTTGAATATCGTAATTTTTTAACCATTTAAAAAAGTGCATATAATCAAAAACCCCTGGGTAACCAAAGTATTTAGTTCATATTCTTTAGTAGAAGCTAACGGATGATGTTTCTTTCATTTCAATGGTGTTAAATTTCAATTTTAAACTTTTAATAAATGTGTTAACAAATAATTTTATAGTATACATATAAATGTAGTAAAATAGTTACTTTAAAACAAACTTAACTAAGTAACCTAAAAAATAAATGTTTATCCATTTGATATGCAATAAATAAAATTAATATAATTAGTTGACTTGATCATAGAAAAAATAGTTTACGGACCTTGTATTAAAATTACGCCTATGTAACGCGTTTGTGAAGTTTCAGTTTTTATGAGCACCAGTGATATTCATCCAAAATACGGAAATTACTGTGTAAATAAAAATAAAAGTGTGCGTTTACAGTAAGTGAAAAGTCGTGGAACGCGGATAAGTGAAATTTAACTTTAATACGTAAAATATAAAAACGTTTTCGGGGTGAGTGAAAAGCGAGTTGACAGTAGTGACTTTGACCTGACATTGAGGAGACAATAGCAGTGAGCGACAGAAGCGCCGGCGCAGGCGCACTGTGCTGTAGGGCAGTGGCGTAGCAAAAGGGGCTATGAGCATAAATTTCAGAAGCCGGAGCGACTCTTTAGAAAAGCGGAAAAGAGAGGAAGAGGTCACCAGTAAAACAGGATAACAGAGAAGCAGCGGAAATGGAGGAACTGAAAAGTATGATGATTGGATTGACGGAAATAATGAAAGAAGTTAAAGAGCAAATGGGAATTAATCACGCAGAACTAAAAGAAGAGATAAATAAAAATACGACTTCAATAGATGAACTAAAAAGAGAATATGATGAAAAAGAAAAGCTATGGCAAAAGGAAAAAGACGGAATGAATAAAGATATACAAACATTACGGAAACGATTGGAAGATCAAGACAAGAAAGCCAGAATGAATAATATAGTAATAAGGGGTTTGAAAATTGAAGAAAAGAAGCCAAAAGCAGCAATAAACGATTTACTGGAAAATAAATTAAACGTCAAATGCGCAATCAGATCAACTACGGTTTTTAAAAACAAGGATCAAACCACAATAGTCATAGCGGAACTGGAAGATTATCAAGATAAAACCACGATAATGAAAAATAAATTCAAACTTAAGGGTCAAACTATATACATTGACAATGACTGGACAAAAGAAGAAAGGTATATGCAAGCCATAATAAGGAAGAAAGCGAAGGAGGAGAAAGATAAAGGCAAAAGAGTAAAAATATATTATAATAGGCTTACAGTAGATGATAAGATGTTAATATGGAATGCGGAGACAGAAAAGGTGGAGGAGCAAGACGCTGAAAATGTAATC
This sequence comes from Pterostichus niger, assembly GCA_947425015.1. NCBI lineage: Eukaryota > Metazoa > Arthropoda > Insecta > Coleoptera > Carabidae > Pterostichus > Pterostichus niger. The sequence goes on from OX380336.1 coordinate 40,891,251, forward strand.
GAATCAAAAAACTGAGTTGCGGACAGGAAAGGAGATCAGGAAGGACTCGGCGAGGAACATGGTTAGGGAAAGGGAAACAGAAAGAACTAATTTTAAGTACTTGGAACGTACGGGGTACAAAATCAATAGGGGCATATAAGAATTTAAGTCTAATATTTAAGGATTATAATATTGACATAGCGGCAATACAAGAGACGAAACAACAAGGGAATAATATATCAGAAGTTAATGATTATATAATTTTTAACAGCGGGTTTGAAACAAGGTATATGGGAACAGGTTTTATGGTGAGGAAAGAAAAGAAGAATATGGTAATAGACTTTGAACCAATATCCGATAGAATATGTAAATTAAGGATTAGAGGTATATACAGGAAGATAAGTATTATAAACGTACACGCTCCAACGGAGGCGAAGGAGGAAGATGAGAAGGACAAATTCTATGAAGAACTAGCTAGGATAATGAACAGAATACCAAAATACGATGTTAAAATAATAGTAGGAGACTTAAATGCGAAAGTAGGAACGGAAGAAATTTATAAAAATATAACTGGGGGACATAGCAAACACGAGGAATCCAACGAGAATGGAAAGAAACTGATAGAATTTGCCACAGAAATGAAAATGAAAATAATGAGTACAAGCTTCAAAAGGAAAAACATTTATAAAGGAACATGGATATCGCCGGACGGAAACACATGCAACCAAATAGATCATGTCCTAACAGAAACTAAATATGCCAAGGTTATTAAGAACGTAAGAACGCATAGAGGAGCGGATTGTGAAAGTGACCATTTTATGGTCAAAATTACACTGAAACAGGAAATCCCGCGAGCACAGAAGGATGCCAGTGGAAGAATGGAAAGATATGATATACATAAATTACAGAAAAACGACGTAAACGAAATCTTTAGTGATATGTTGGAAAGAAACTTACGGGAATCAACCGACAATGGAACGATAGAAGATAAATGGAAAGAACTAGAAAATACAGTTGGAATGGTGGCGAAACAGATCCTTAAGAAGAATAAAAATTCGAAAAGTAAAGACTGGTTCGATAAAGAATGCAGGATAGCGATGGAGGCGAAAAACAAAGCGAGAAACCAACTTATACAAAATAGCGATGAAAACAGTAAAAAATCATATGAAGAGAAGAAGAAAGCTTTCAAAAAGTTGTGCAGGAATAAAAAACGAAAGAAAATGGAAGACATGTTAATAAAAGCAGAGGAAAACTATAGAAATAAATCGATAAGAAATTTTTATCAGGACGTTAAAAAACAAAAGGACGGTTGGCAAAGTAAAGCTATTTATTGTAAAGATAAAGAAGGGCAACTTGTAACTGGAGAAAGTAAAACTAACAGATGGAAGGAATATTTTGCTGATTTATTAAATGAGGGAGAAATTTATGAAGAAAACGAGTACACCATAGATAGAGGACATAGAATAGACACAAGATATGAAGAGCTGACAAAAACGCCCGAAATAGAAGAGATAATAAAAATTATAAGAGAACTAAAGAATAATAAAAGCCCGGGGGAAAATGGACTCACATCAGAAATATACAAGAATGGCGGAGAGCAATTGCAAGCACGAGTATGTGACTTAGTTAAAGAAGTGTGGGAGCAAGAACAAATGCCAGGTAGATGGAGGGAGTCAGTAATTTACCCGATACATAAAAAAGGGGATAAAGCAAAATGTGAGAACTATCGAGGAATTGCATTACTTGATGTAGCGTATAAAATATTTTCGATCTGTTTGAGAAATAGGCTAGGTAAGATTGTTGAGGATACTTTGGGAGAATACCAGGCAGGTTTCCGAGGTAATAAATCAACAACAGACCAGGTATATATACTGAAACACCTGATAGCCAACAGTTATGAGCATAAACTGGAGCTAGACATGTTGTTCATAGATTTCAAACAAGCGTACGATACAATAAACAAGAGAAAAATGCTGCAAATATTAGAAGAACTGGAAATACCCGCAAAACTAATTAACCTGATAAGAATGACACAGTATGATACAAGCTGCAAAGTGATAGTAGAAGGACGAGTATCGGAAGGCTTCAAGGTGGAAAGAGGATTAAGACAAGGTGATCCGATATCTCCCATACTCTTTAATCTAGTCTTAGAAGGTATAATAAGAAGAAGTGGACTGTACAGAACAGGAACAATTAATCGTCAGAAACACCAACTATTGGCGTATGCGGACGACATAGCAATCGTAACAAGGAGTAAGACAGAAACCCGGATCGTTTTTAAGAAACTAGAGAGAGAAGCAAAGATAATCGGGTTAAAAATAAATGAAGAAAAAACAAAATTTATGCGAGTGAGAGCAGGAAAGGAATCAAGAACAGAGGAGCTAAAGATAAAGGTTGAAGACGATAAATTATACAGTTTTGAGGAGGTGAACAGCTTCATTTATTTGGGAGTATCTTTGTCTGGCGAAAATGAAGAACATACGGAAATCAAGACTAGAATACTGAAAGGCAGTAAATGCGTTGGGGGTTTGTACAATTTTCTCAAGTCCAAATCAGTGTCCAGGGCAGCGAAAATTAAAACTTATAAAACAATTATACGACCAACAGTTCTGTACGGTTGTGAACTATGGGTGTTAAATAAAACAAACCAAACAAGTCTAGAGATCTGGGAGAGGAAAATTTTAAGGACAATATATGGTGGCAAACAAGAGGGTAACTTAATGCTGCGTAGATCGAATGCGGAAGTAATGGAACTGTTCGGTGACGCGAATATAACCGGTGTGATAAAAGCACAAAGACTGAAGTGGCTGGGACACGTAATGCGCATGTCCGAGGACAAAGTGGTAAAGACAGTGTTTAAAGGAGGTGTAGTGTCGAAGAAAAGGAGAGGGCGTCCAAAAGAAAAGTGGCACGCGGCGGTTCTAAAAGACATTGAACAGTTGGGCATCAGAAGATGGGAAGAAAAAGCCACGGACAGAATGCAGTGGAGAAATGTGGTACTCCAAGCCATGAGCCTACAAGGCTTGTAGAGCTGTTAAATATATATTAAAATTGTCTTTATTACACTTTCAACACTAGTTGCATAAATAAATATTTTATTTGTTAAAATTATTATCCTAATTCTTTTCTACAAAAATGCGTCACATGCAAGTGATAAAACACTTAATACTTTGTTTTTTTCTTTAAATACGAGTAGTAAAACATATTTTAAAAATAATAATACTTGTAAGTAAAATGATTGTATTCCATTTACAAATTAAAATTATATATTTTACTTTATTTCGCAAAAAATAAAGTCACAAACTTTTTTTTTCTTTTGCAAGAACAACGTTTCAACAAAATAGATATTATATAGTTACTTTTAGAGAGAAAAAGACTAGATTTTTTCATATAAAGACAAGAAAAGAAAAATTAAATTATCTGTAAATTCTTACTGGTTTTCAAAATTATACATTAATATCCAGCATGAAAATATTATTATATACCTACATTCGAAACCGATATGGTAGTGAACCATCATACATGCAATTATGCTGACACACTCGTTTCAGAGTTAAATATAATATTGCAATTTTTAGGTACATAGCGGACAGTAAATTAGTGTAAAAATTATGCGACATATTTATTCAACTCACTGAATCAGTTAAAATCTGGGTAAACTAAATTAAATATAATGGTTAAATACGTAACTGTGTTCACAGAAATTAGATAGAAACGGAGACCCATCATTTTGAATTTAAAGATGTATTACATGTCATATTATTTACTTATACATACCTACATTAAAACGACGGATGTAGACTGCATTCTTTTCGAAGGTAATATCACGAGAGATCTAATTTTTATTTAGGACAATATATTTATTTATTTATTTATGTTACGCTGTACAACAGGAACTTAATCCCACTTACAGTACAGGGTCCGCACTCACCGAGCCGAAGTGTGCTAGTTCATATAATTTTAGCTTGAACTCGGAATCTTCGGATTCGAATTCCGTATCGCTATCCACATCACCGTACTGACGGTGCTGGTAACAAATGACGAATGTAATTGACATGAAAGAATCGCGACGCTGAATACTTAAGCTATTATGGACTTTGACTATTTTAGAAATGAAAAATTATAAAGTAAACACTTGGCTATGTTTCACAAAATTCAGCCTCCAAGTCACCTTATGAGGGCATCGTCAGAGGCTGGCCAGCACAGTTAGTAACCATAGTCGCGTTTCGCTCTTATTAGAGCTCATCAGTATGGTATAACCCACTCCTTCACCTAGAACAAAGTTCACATGAAGGAGCTGTGTGACGAAGAACTGTGCCAGCAGAGAATAAGATCTCTAACAAACTAGTAAGATGACATGAGATCTTATTCTCTGCTGGCACAGTTCTTCGTCATCAGCTTCTTCACATGAACTTTGTTCTAGGTGAAGAAGTGAGTTATACCATACTGATGAGCTCTAATAAGAGCGAAACGCGTCTATGGTTACTAACTGAACTGTGCTGGCCAGCCTCTGACGATGCCCTCATAAGGTGACTTGGAGACTGAATTTTGTGAAACATAGCGAAGTGTTTATATTTTTTATTAAACCTTGTTTCACCAAGTGTTGGATGATAATTAATTTTGTCTTTGTTGTTATTTTAGAAATGGACTAACAATTTTTCCAAAATGCAAAAACAAATAACTGTGTATTTATTTGTCGAAATATTTTCTGTCAACAAATACAACTGAACCGAGATAGTACAAATTGTATATATTCAAAGGTGCTCATAAGTACAAATTTAATAATACTAGATGATCTATGGAAATTTGTATACGGAATTATAGGTATAAATTTCATAAGATCACTTAAATCTAAATGTTACAAAATGTCCTGCAAATGACATATTTTCCAATTCTACATAATATCCAAGCTAAAAATGGCAAGTGTTCCGTGTTTCATGACTTGAATTCGTATCACACAAAACAATCAAACGACATTCCACCATGAACCCTCCGAGCTCAGATTCAAAATAGCCTAGGAATTGATCCAAGGCGGCCAGACCTCAAACTATCCATTTCACACACCCACCCCGTTACCCGTTACAGACCTAATCTAACCCGAACTTATCATTACCACAAAACCAGAAATATACGATTTTAATGGTCACATGACTGAAGTACATTAACACTGCCGCCAGTGGCAGCGGAGCTGGGGGAACACAGCGTTCTACCCCCGATGCATTATTAACCCGCCGGCAGTCTGCAACCAACACGTGTTTTTACGTCAGTATAAAAATGTTAATGATATCGACAGCACTCATTAGCTCCACGCAAATAGAAGAAAGGTTTGGTTTCTCCCGATTGGCCAATGGACCAGAAAAGTCCAGACAGATAGAATAATATCGAAACTGGTTTCCGCGACTGCTGAACGCCAATTAGAGGCACACACGCGCTGTTGTTAGGTTTACCGTGAAGATAATTAATTGGGTCGTGCTGTAATTATTGTTTTTATTTATTGACGGACAGCAGAAGGGAAAATTGTGAGTGCGCGAATTGTTTGTCAAGTTTCTCTTTATTTTTGATGAGGTGCGTCTGTTTGTTGGGAATATTCAAAATATGAACAACTACACTAACTGGAATAAGGTGTTGAAATCATTAATATTAAATTGCTTTGGTGCAGTTTTACAATATCACGTTACACCTGATACAGAGAATGCCAGGATTAAAGTGGCATCAATTACGAATGGATTGCGAACAACTGACAGTTAGATAATTATATTAAATATATAATTACTAAGTAAAAATTAATTGAGATACTGCGAGACGAAACGAGACGAGAAATAGGCAACTTTCGTCGCATTGTCTAATATTCCCAAAAAGTTACATACGTAATATTTAATAATATTTGTAACAAATGTAATAGGAAACGTGTTTTCACTAGATGAAAATGTTTCATTTCTGATCACATGGCGTCGAATAGATAGCTTAAATACTGTATTTATGCTTTTATGTAAAAGCACAGAGACAAACTTCTTTTTATCATTCGTCGCAAATATGGTTATGTTTTCTCTAAACTGGATGCCATCCATAAGTTATTTTTGTCATCCAAAAGACTTTATAAGTTGCCCAATTTTATCAAATTTTTTATATAAATTTCGCGGATGTGACGTGTACATCATAAATCCAAAATAAACGAACTTATCAGTTCTCTGGTTCTTTCATCTAATTTCTTGTTAACAAAATTGATCTTAAAATAATAATTCAAATTAAGTGCATTTGGATTGAAATTTTTAAAAGTCTTAACGCGTATTATAATACATATATATTTGTATAACAAAATAATTAAAATCTATAAGATTTTTACTACTTTTGTACGTAAGTACCTATGAAATACGACCCATAAAATGTAGTACCTATAGAATGAAAAATAATTCATTTTGTATTAAGTATAAAAAATTGTGTTACCTGCCTAGGCCGGCAAAATGTTATTTTTCTGACTAGGTATGCAAAGCAAAGCTTTCCTGAGTCTTAAAGGTCAGGCAAATATTTATTTTCCTGTCAGTTTCAGGTTAAACTTTTTACAGAATGTAGCAAAATATCGCGGTTATGCTTTTAAAGACGTTTTCTTTTAAGAACTATTAAATATGCGCAATTACTGAAAGGTAGATTGACAATGTAAAATTTATAAGAATAAAATAAATAAATATATCATCACGCCTTTTACCTATTACTGGGTGTGGCACTCTGCCTAAGCAGATCTCGGTAAGTGATATATTTTGTGCGTTACCAGCCGTCAAATCACGGCCCTCAAAGATATTAGTGGTAAGGGAGCCACAGGGGTAGATTTTTAAATTGGTGAAAATTGTTTGTCGGCTGTGGGGATCGAACCAGGGTTTTCAAGATCCACAGGCCGACTCGATACCACTGAGCCATCTACCCCAAAAAAATTTATAAGATTAGTTATTATTTAATTCTTATATAAGTAAATGTTCATTTGTTATTTAGTAAAAATGAAAATTTATATGAAATAACTGTGCTTACGTTTAAAATTGCTAATCATTCGATTAGTTTACATTACATTAATATTTAGACATATTCAATCAACTTCATTTGATCATTAATTATCCTCTTACCTTTTTTTGTTCAAATCAATTTTTTTCAAAATTATAATGTAAAATCTTAATATGTAATTGTAAAATATAAATGAAATACTGCACTATTAACTTAAAATAATAATAAATATTTGTATAACCTTTTGTTTACTTGTTACATGAAAAACTAATATAGATAAAGCAATGTTATTTGATTTCAAAAACACTTGTTTAAAAATAATTGAATAGCTGTTATAAACTGTATCAAGACCAGATCGTCAATACCTATGTCAATTCATTCTTCGAAGTGAATAATATTTCTATCCACAATACGCGACATATCTGACAGATACATGAGTTAGTTTTTCTATTTCATTTATAGAATTCCGATAGCAAATACAAAACACATAAAACATTTGGTTTGCCTTGGTAACGATTTATAGCGGGTATTCGTTCGTGTGCAGAGAAATGTAAATAAATTACCGTAACAAATGAAGCGTAAACCTGACCTTGGTAATGTAATCAATTTCATTTATTACGAGTCTTTTATTTGCTTGATCGAGTTGATCCATAGTCTGCGTTGATGTAAGCGGATTTATTTCTATTGTGATTTTTATTGTATCGTAAGTTTTAATTCAAGTATTCAAGGTATTTGTTGCGCTTTTCATTTCGATATACTTATTTACGAGTATATTCGCGGTTGTAGAATAAATCAACTTATACAATTATATATAAACAAATACAACATATATTATCATTTGTTACCGACAATGAAGACTATTAATTACGTAATCTTTTATTTTCAAGATTAAATCTTGAGTAACAAACAAACCCACATTTCATTCAACTTCTCACAGTACGAGTAGTTGGTGTAGTTCATTTATTTATGTTATTTGATTATTTCTTTTTAATGAAAGAATTACAGATTTTTCCGCAGACGACTCTAGTGTCAAGTCATTCAATTTATTATAGTCATGGGATCGAGGCTGCTTATGAAAAGTGGAGAAGTTGGTTAAAGCTTATGACCGGAGTCCATAAGATGCGAGGTTCAATAATCAGTATCACAATGTAAATCTGTGACTTATTGAATGCCATTGAATTACAGATAATATATATTTAATAAGTAAATTTAAAATACTAACAATAAATGAATAAATAAATACCTATCCTTAAATAAGAGAGGAAAACAGTTACTATTCTTCTTAGGAAGGATAATATTTACTTTTCTATCTAGGGAAAGAATAGCTTTGATCCAAACATGAGAGATGCAAAACCTATTTTCAGCTAAGGTTGTAGAAAACACAATTTTTGGTTTAAATTCTGATCTAATCATGTTTTAATTATTTTAAAACATATTTTTCTGTAGTCTTTGCTTTGTTAAATTTTGTATTATCTTTAAAACTTATTTTATAGTTTTTTCTATATTTACGACAAGAATTAGGATACAGTTGTTAAATGGGTCATATTACACCACAAGAAAAACAAAAAATACATAAAAAAAATTGACATCAAGAAATTCGAGGGATTCTTGCAGAAACTAAAATAAGTTTTAAAATAAAATCTAGTAAGAACATTTAAGGTTTTTTGCACCAGGATTTAAATATGATATACTGATACAAATGTATTAAATAAAATTTATTCTATTGACATTTATTTAGATCTAATAATTATTTCTGCAATGTTAGCATCCAATGTATATATTAATAAATTAAAATAAATTTAGTGTTTGTTTTGATGTCCAATGACTTTGTCTAGTTTGAAGATGAACCGGATTATTTTAGTATCATCGAAATATTTCAATATCTCGAATGCATTTAATGAAATATGAGTTATGTTAATTTCTGCCTTGTTAATGATAATCTATTATTTGCATTTGTTCCTATAAATATATTACTCCAATAATTGTCAGTTCAGTAAAACGAGTAAAGGCTTTCACAGGCATCTACAGTCTAATCTAATATCAAGCAGTAAACTTGAAGATAAAAATAAAAAGTCGTCAAATAATGATTGTAAAGAAAATGCAAGACCTAATGTTTTATGTTAGACATAAATGTAGCAACTAGCAACCTAATTAAAATGTAAAGACTACGAACAAAAAAAACGACTTGGTCTTGATGATCCGGGATCAGTTACATGTTAATTTACTGTGTGACAACATGATTAAAAAAACAAAAACTACTTACGTGTAAAATAATGCGTGCAATTTAACCAAGAATATCCGATTAAAAATAGAGCCCGCATGCGTGACCAATTAATTTTCAATCCGTTGTTGACCATTCCTTGCGAAGATTAATCTCCTCTAGTTTCAAACAATATCATGATTTTAAAATGATTCCTCGTGAACATCTTTCTGATCAAACTATTTATTAATACCAATAATTTGAAAAACAAAAACGCTCTCCGCCAGCCTTCTGCGATTAATTTCGCGTTTGGCGCGCGTTATCCATACGAAAAACAGAAATTACACCAAACACGCCCGATCACTGGACATGCAAAAAAAATTAAATAACAATGTAATAACAGACCATACAGTATTGTTCCTTTAAAGATAAACATACGTTCAACATTAATAGGAGACTTAGTATCACGGTTTTCAGTTTTGTAATCGATTTCAGACAAATTATGGTAATCTCTGAAATAATCACCCGCCATTTTGAATTTTTACATTATTATAAAGTCTGTGCTCAAATCCCAAGTGAGCGGTGCTGAAATAAACATAATCATGATCTCGGGTAGTTAACTTTGCCGTTCTCTACGAAAATGAACGGGTCTTATAAACGTTAAACCAAAAACTATATTTTTCGTATTCACGAACCAAGTTTATATGATATTAAATGCCGCTTCACTTAATCGTCCGATTAGATGAGGCAATTTAGTCGGCCGGAGCAGACATCAGCTCTTACCTTGAATATTCATAGATCGCGACAAAATTCTTAGGGACCCTGATGGGCCTTCTGGTCCACAAATTTATTAAAAATTATGATTCTCTGAGAACATATCATTTAGGAAATTATTCTAGGATCAACCATTATAATAGTAAAAGTAGAAGACGGCTTGTATAATTTTGTATCTTTTTTAAATGATTATTTAAGAAACAGGCGCGGGTAAATCGTTGGAGAATTAAGAAGGATGAGCACAGAAACGCCGAGCCGGACACATATGGCAAATGAATATTAACCGAACGGACGTGATGCTCATTTTTTACTCTGTGGGGTTTTCTGGCGCCTAGAACAGATATTTAAATATGGGGTAATTCTCATATTCATAAAAATTAAAATTCCTAGAAATTATTTACAAAATTATTGTAATTTCTAATTTTGTATAACCATATTTTGAAAAACCACAAAAACATAGCAGAATATTTCTGACAAAGCCAAAATAATATATGAATAATATGAAGAATAAATCATACTAATTTTGAGCTAGTGATCAAGTATTAGACTTATATTAGTACTTTCAATTCAGCAACTGAAAAATCTAGTTTCTAGTCTGCCCACATCGAAATCATCCATATTATTTAAGTTCGGTATTTGTTTCACTAACATCTTTGAGGGCAGTGATTTGACAGCTAGTAATTGCACTTCACGCGAAGAAGTATATCACTTATCGAGATCTGCTACGGCACAGTGCCATACTAAGTAATGGGTAAAAGGCGTGATGATATATCTTTATTTGTATTTTACTATTATGTATTCTGTTCTCGTATGACACTGGAAATATAAAAATACAACTTTTTATTATAACTTTGTTATGAATTTGTCAATGAGTTGTGAATAATTTATTAATTTATGTAAATAAACAAAATGCATTAAAGTAATATAAAAATATAAGGATAAATTGTTCTGATACAGAGTCATGAAATTAGGATAATCTATAAAGTAATCAAGAAATAGAAAAAATCGTCAATTATACACAACGATTCAATTATAAAATTAAAGAATTATCTTTTATTTTCAAAATGTAGTTGGATCCATATATTTTTTTGCAAAATTTATTTTGTCGTCAAAATTTCGGCTCTTCCTGTCCGATTCACAACAAAAAGTATTAGCTAATCCTGAATTTTGGATTAGCTAATCTTATTTTCATCATCATCATCTATGGCGCTATAGTCCAAATCGGGCCTGGGCCTATCGGACACACCGAGCCGCAGTTTTTACTCTGTCGTAATTCCGGTATTCGTAGTCAGATGCTACATTATTTAAGGCGTATAAGTGACTAGCTTATAGCACCCGAGTGTGATAAATACATGTAACTGTATTTTATATTTTACGACAAATCACACATTGTCGATAGGCGGATTCGAACTGACGAACCTTGGTTCGGGTGACGTCACAGTATGTTAAGAGATGTGTTTTAACACGCTCGGCCACCGCGCCTGTAATCTTATTTTAGTCTGATATTAAAAATCACTTTTCGAAAACCAAATGGTAACAAAGTTATATTAGAGATTATTTAAACTTTTTTTAGAATATGCTTTAGCTTAATTTGAGTAACACAAAATTCAGGATTAGCTAAAACTCTTTTGATAATTAGGATGTTCTTATTTAGCAGAAAGTTTGCACTCACAGAACATATACCCGACAAATTGGAAACTTATGCCTTTATACTAGATTTTAAATTGAAAGTAAGTACTATTGTCAATGCATTTTTAAATAGACACTACCAATACTTGTCAGGAGAAGTATTTCACTAAATAACTAGGACAACAGAATTTCCTTCTAGTAAACTGGTCAATAATTTATCGATTTAATTTTACAAATTATTTAATTGATGTATTTACATTTACATCAATTTGTTTTATTTAGAATAAATGTTTAAATTTTTTGTCAGTGCTTTAAATGATTTCTACCCTAAACTTTAAAGTACACCTCAACATTAAATAAAACATCATGTTTTCATACTTAAAACACACAAGCAATAATTTTAAGATCGCATTTATATTACCCACTGTTTCCTTTTGTACCCCAGAAAGCAAAATATATACTTAAGTTGTTTGTTTGCGCACGCGCGCAACTAACTATATACACAAACCACGCGCCATCTGTTGAGGTGACTGCAAGTCTGTATGCGCCTAAATATTCTTTAAAATAAAAGTCAAAAATTGCAGTTATTTACCTCCGAGTAGTTAAAGAGAAGCTCTCGCAGTTTCGTTTTTCTTCGTCGCTTGACATATGCCGCGAAAATAAGCAGGAGACAGAAGAGTTTAGTAATTTTGTCATCCGCTAAATAATAGTTTAAAATTGATATCGTTCTGAGTTCTGCCGTTTGAAGAGGAAATATCTGCTGTTGAAATAAGTATAGACGGTGATCTGTTACAGTGTGATATGTGTTATTTACTCGTGAAGAAATTGTGATGTTATGATGATAAACAAACAGATGTTCTAGATTATATTACTCGGTTTGATGGTTTCATGAAAGGAAGGAAAAGTGGATGCTTCTGTTGAAATTAAATTGTAAAAGTTCGTATAATAACTTCATATACTTAGATGTATAAAATATAAAACAGGTGTTTTATATGAGCTTTATATTCAGGTAAAATAGAAAGATAAAAATGTGCTGTTTTATTTTCACCTAATGTTAGATTACTCAAATGATAATAGAGGTAAAACATGAAAAGGAACTGATAAAAAATATACTCGCAACTATGGTATAGAGTTCAAAGTTCTAGTTTATTTATTATTCACGGAAAGTAAATAGGTTTAAACAGAAATTATTAATTTTTAAGACGTATTTGTCGTTTATCTTAAACAAATATACATATGTTCATGCTCACGTATTATATCGTTAGTATAAGGTAGATTATGAATGTAATTTTTGGGGTCGATAAGAACTAACATTTCTCTTACTTATATAGTCTACAGGTAATTTGTTAGGGCATGAATAAATCTATATATATATATATATATATATATATATATATATATATATATATATGTATATATTCCTGGTTTTCAGATAAGAAACACAAAACACTAAGAATGTTTTCTTAATTGAAAGTGTCTAGAAAAAAATTGTAAACACTGTTTGTAATACATTTAAAATAAATATTTCATCTTATATATATGGAAATATGATGTTTAACAGACATAATGTTTTATATAAATTATTTAATAATATATTATATTCGGCATAATATCATTCTTTAATATTTATACAATATGTAAAATAACAAGATCTAAAAATCTCTTTCTACTCCTCTTAACAAAAACAAATAATTTTAAAAATTCAACGTCAAACAGAAGCATGTATACTTATGATACCAAGTTTATCTATATTGATTTGTTCCATCTTCCCCTAAAGAGCTTAAACAAGCTGTAAAAAATTGCACTGACTTCATTATTATTATTTATCATTCTAAACTCAATGTGTTATATTAAATTAATTGTACTACTCTAAATTTAATGTATTATTCTAAATTGAATGTACTTTTATAAATACATATTGAACTTTAATATGTCTTCTGTGAACTATATTTTGTATTCTATGGTTTATCTGTTAGAACCTATTATTGGTATTGTTGGTTCTGTTATATAAATATATATATATATATAATGTACAGTGGCTTATAATACCCCAATGAAGCAGCGTCGCTTCAAGTGGAGCTTTATAAATATATTATAGTCCCCATTCCTATGTATTATATCCTTTATGCCTATGGCACACTGGTCGATGAGCATCGATGAGCTCTTCGATGAAACAACAGAACGCACTCATCATCGACGAAAATTAGAGGCTCCTCTATTTCCATCGAAGAGCTCATCGATGAAACGAACGTATCTCATTTCACTCGTATCTTTTGTGTCTCACTTCACGTTAGCATATTTTTGAAATTTAGTTTTTCTTTCTCAACTTTAGAAGCTTTTATTGTTTATCAATGAAGAGTGCGTTCTGTTGTTTCATCGAGGATTTCATCGATGGTCATCGACGCTCATCGACCAGTGTGTCATAAGCATTATATTGTCTATCTTTTTTCGTCATTTCTTGCCAATTTCTGATTTTAACTTTTCTAATATTTTCTTTCACGCCATATCGATTTTTGCCTTCCTCTACTTTTTCTTCTTCTTTTTCAGCCAAATTCCCATTGTACTATTGATTTTATTTTGTCTCCATCATTTGTTCTTTATATGTATCTTAACCACCTTATTCGCTTCTGTTTTATTTTACTCATATGTCTTTGACCGGTTGTTGTTCTACCTTGTAATACATTTTTCTTATACTACAAACATTTAGAAACATTGGTCACTAGCACGATTTAAAAATAAAAGTTTATAAAAGAAGTGATAGTAAAATCAAGGCTCTGCCTCATTTATTTAAAATATTTTTCCTTCAATTATTTAGGAACACTGATACATTTCACATACAGAAAATCATATAGAAAAGTTACATTAGGGATGACGAACTTTTTGTATGTGAGTATCAATTTTAATTAAATAGTTTATTCGGTAAATGATTTCTATAAATATAACTCAAAGTTTAGTTTATCTCAGGCTACATTTTAATTTATTTTAGTCCAATTTACTTGCTTTGCAGTAAAAAGACTTGAGAAATTTGACAGACAAAATCTCTCCACCTTCGGTGTCCAATTTTTGCATGTCAATTGCTCACATTCGTTAATATCAAGCAACCATGTCCTTATAAATTTCTTCAATAATTTTCGTTGACTTCTTCATAGTGGAAACATTTGAAAATTAAACTAATAAACAACTAATAATTTATACCAATGCATTAGCGTGATATTTCACTAATTTCACATAATCTCCATTCAATTTAGTTTTAGTCTCTTTCTAAATTTCGTGTAGAGAAACCACTATAGTTGGATAAATGTTGTATATCACACCATCAGTGAAATGTCATTATATGCTCTTGAGAATTATCATAATTATCTCACTCCCATATAATGACTGACTTCACTTACTTATAATACAGTTATACAGGGTGTTTCAGGACTAGTGTAACAAACTTTAACAGCTTATTCCTGAGGTCATTTTGAGATAAAAATGTCATATGGACATAGGTCCTATTCCTTCTAGTTACCAAAATACAAGAGATTGAAGTTCTATAAATAACACGAAATTTTCAAATTTTTGTAATCAAGATACTTTCGGAAAACAAGAATTTTATTGAAAAGTCATACCTTATTTGTCTTAATTAATTTTATTTATTAATAATAACATGCATATGAATTCAAGGCGCTTATTTTGAACACTTGCTGTAATTTTTTTAAAATTTGTTATCTTATTTCATATTATGTTAACCTATTCCATGTTTGGTTATGTTGTTCTGTGTCTATTTAATTGTGTCATTTTATGTTTTGTTCTCTAAATCGTATTCGTTAATATTAATAAATAAAATTAATTAAGACAAATAAGGTATGACTTTTCAATAAAACTCTTGTTTTCCGAAAAAATCTTAATTACAAAATTTTGTAAATTTCGTGTTATATATAGAACTTCAACCTCTTGTATTTTGGTAACTAGAAGGAATAGGAACTATGTTCATATGACATTTTTGGTTCAAAATGACCTCAGGAATAAGCTGTTAAAGTTTGTTACATTAGTCCTGAAACACCCTGTATAGTGTCAATTTGACACAAACCTATTTTATTTTTATAGGATTAAATTAGAATTTCTGTAAATTGGTGAAAATTGTTTATCGGCTGTGAGGATTGAACCAGGGTTCTCAAGATCCACAAACCGACTCGATACCACTATCCTAATTTAATCCTTTATATTATCTTTCAGCTTATTGAACCCTTCAATTATTTTATTTTTGATAAGATAGGTAGCACAGTGATATCGAATCGGCCTGTAGATTTGAGAACCCAGGTTCGACTCCCACAGGTGAGAAACAATTTTCACAACATTAAAACTACCCCTAATATATTTTAGAGGCCGTAATTTGATAGATAGTAACCGCACTTCACGCGAAGAAATATATCACTTACCAAGATCTACTAAGGGAGAGTTCCACATCCAATAATGGGTAAAAGGCGTGATGATGTATAGTTTTTTTATTTATTTGTTTATGCTGTCAGTTTGAGACTATATTACTTCATTTTATTTGTCTCGGGAAATTATTTTTCCAAATAGCACGCGATCGCTCAGATCTTTTCTAGATACATTTTTGTTTTCAAGTAATCAAGCTTTTTATTTACAGCTGCTCCAATACAGAGCATCTTTGGGGACAATGATGTGACGGTTAGTACCTACTCCTATTTCTTGCGTATATCAGTAAACGAGAAAAATTAATTATTTCCTGTCGAACTTGGGTTCTTGTTTCCATAGTTCAATGAAATGGTTTCTATCATAATATTAAAATATGAAAAGTTTTGTTTGAAAATAAAAAGTACTTTTAGTCATGTAGACTCAAATAAAATATACAAGCTTATCAAGAAAGTCATCACAAAACGTATTAATCTTTCCTGTCCTTCAGTAAAACTATTTACAAAGTCCTAATCGTCCATGTCATCATGCACAATTAATCCAGATAAAATCTAATCAAAAACCAAACAAAAACACTCTCCGTTCATTTTCACATTCCCTCGGCACTAAAAAGCTATCCTATCCGATAAATTTCTAATAACTCCCGAATGCATGATGCATCATGCATCCAAATTAATTACTTACAATCCCGTCACGTCTTACATTGTGCGCGCACGCATGTACACACATACACGTACGCGCACGCACATGCAAGCATTTTGATTCGAGATTCAGACCCAGGTTCAGGGGGTTAGCATGTGTGTACGAACCACGCCATTAACCGCGTCTTCGCCCCGCGTTGAACAAAATATACATTTCTGCGGCGACCAATAGAAAGCCCCGAATAAATTAGCTGCACACAAAACCATCCAGTCATATTGCTTTTCTGTTATCAACTTACTTCGTGGCAATAACATTCAGCCAGCTTGAGCCGTCAACCTATAATCATGTCCAATGTTATCGCTATTCTGTTGGCCGACTGGGTACGCGGTACTGCTATGTAATTTCCTATGCACAAGCACACCCACTAAAACAACCTCACCTTAGTAGAGCGTTAGTCGGATGTTTACACTTTAACAAAATGGCGGTGCTGCGGTCACGATATTTGTTGCAAAATGGATTTGCCGATTTGCGTTTTGGCGGAATGAAACACAGTGTATGGTTTCGATTTTCGCGGAATTTATAAATGAGAGTGATATGTTGTATTTGTTTTTGTTGCATTTTTTCTGTTCAGTGCTTCGGTGGTTTATTGTTTGCGGAACGGATGTTTATCGATGTTGTTTTGTTTTTGTTATTGATTTATTGTTGGTGATGTATTTTTTACGGTATTTTTCTGGTGATTGGTTTTTGGTATTAAATAGATATTATACGCTTAATATAAATTTTTTTTTTTCTAAAATAAATTTAAAATATTATTATTTTTATGTATAAAATTTTATGATTAAGAAAATTAATCTTTAACAATATATGTTTTTGCAGTTTTCGTTTATGACTCAGACTAAGTATTGTCGGAAAATTATTTTTGCCTCACCCTAACTCATAAATGTGGTTGAATTTCTTAGAATTTTAAATTTACGTAGCAGGAAAAATGTCGGTAGTGGTTAAGTGAAAAACAGAACTCATGTGATTGCAATTTAACAGAAAAATATTTTTTAACTAATTATATAATATTTTTGTACAGAGAAACATACAAACTAGATGCTAGTATAATTTGCGCGCATAGAATAAAAATAAAATAAATATATCATAACGCTTTTCACCCATTACTTTGCCACAGCAGATCTCGATAAATAATATATTTCTATACGGGCAGTACGATTACCAGCCGTCAAAGATGTTAGTGGCTTCCCCTGAGCTACAGAGGTAATTTTAATTTGGTGAAAATTGTTTGTCGGCTGTGGAAATCGAACCCGGGTTCTCAAATCCACAGAGCAATTTTATACCAATACAACAGTTTACATTCCTGTCAAACATTCGATTTGATATTTTCAATCTCAATTTTGTAAATTAATTTATAAATAAATAAATAACTGAACATTAATGCTTTTAAAATCTTTATGTATGTTTTTATCCAAATTGAATGTGTCAAATTTAGATTAAGTAGATTTTATATTGCTAATAATAAGCCATGAATATAACTAATTAATAACCTTCTTAATAATTATATTTTATGTCTACGTCAACAAATATAGATAAAAATACAGGATGTTTCAAGACTAGTGAAACCAAATTTAATAGCTTATTCCTGAGGTCATTTTGTCATAATATATCATATGCCACGCCTTCTGTTATCAAATCACACGAAGTTTATGAATAACAGAAATTTATTAAATAAATATAAGGTTGTAATTCAACAAATTAGAGAAAATAAAACACGATGTGGACAATAAAACATAAAATAATAGCATAACAAAACATGGCAGAAGACAGGATAACTCATTATGATATTGCAAACGATTTAAGGCAAAATGAATGTTACTATTACAAAATTCATACACAGAAACAATATCTGCATATTCCGCTGAACTAAGTTCATCCATTGTGAAATAAATTAGATAATGACAATTTAAATCAAGGTTTAAAAATCTGCTGATTTAAAAAAATTAAATTTGACCTTTCGTATTTAGTTTATATGGCATTTTTGCTCAGAATGACATCAGAAATAATCTTTTAAACTTTGTTACAATAGTTTCAATACACCCTGTTAATTTTACTGTGTAATTAATAAATGTACCTATATTAAATCAAATTTATGGGGTAGGTGGCTCAGTGGTATCGAGTCGGCTTGTGGATCTTGCGAACTCTGGTTCGATCTCCACAGGCGACAAACAATTCTCACCAATTTAAATCTACCCCTGTGGCTAGCTTTCCACTAACATCTTTGAGGGCCGCGATTTGACGGCTGGTAATCGCACTTCACGGGAAGAAATATATCAGAAATGGGTTAAAAGCAGGATGATATATTTATTTTACTAAATCAAATTTCATCTAAAAATCCATGTTGATTCCCTTAATTCCTTGCTAATCACCACACCACCACATTACTCAAATTTAATTTGTTCTACAATAAATATTTACCCTCAGGTCGGTAATAAACATATGTAGGTAGCGCCAATACAATGCCAACACATGCGGGTAGGATAATAGATTGTAATGTTGTCGTTCTCTACACGTGTGCTAGGAAATAAGCAGCCGGGTTGACGCGCACATTTATAGATTCCAATCAGTTCAATCACTATCCGGGCAATACATTACAAACCTATCTTGGGATTGTTATCAGCAACATTTTATTTGGGAAATGTCGTCGAAAATGTGTCAATCCATTAGTGTAATGTATTCGTAATAAGTAGACAAATTGATGTTTATTTTACGAATGAGAAAGATTTGTCTATGTTTGGATTAGTATAGTGTACTTATGGGTGATAAGTAATAAAATTTCGGTATCTACATTTTATATTAGACATACCAACGAGTATAGCAAGACTTATTTATTGTGAATTCTATGTCCTATGAACAGCTTATTTTGCTCCTTATTCATTTAAGGTATGGAGTCTACCTATGCACACTTAAACAAAATTTAAATTATAAATAAAACAAAAAGACAACAAATTGTCATTGTTGCTAATACATAGTGAAACCAGTTCAATAATAAAAATTAAATTAATAACTTTTGTAAGTACCACAGATTTCAGCGTCTAAGTCAACCTACTAGGTATATCATAATTCTCGGAGGCCGGTCAGATTTAAATTGCAGAAAAAAATTGTAAAACTACTAATATATATATATATATATATATATATATATATATATATATATATATATATATATATATATATATATATATATATATATATATATACCGGGTGTAACATGAAAACCTGGCCATAGGCGTTTAACATGGGAAATCAGTTTTTCCTTGCGCAAAAGTGGCCAATTGATTTTAGGCAAAAATGCTTCAAATAAAAGTTGTAGAGCTTGAAATTATGGATCTAAATCAGTTTTCAGATTTTGCACGTTTTGTAAGCGAAATAATCGCATTAATATTTTATAAGAATTTCTACTTTATAGTGATAGCCATGGAATTGAGACAAAATGATAAACAAATGTATGACGTTTTAACTGTCAGAAAAGTTTAGTTTTAAATGGATTTGTGATTTATTTAAGTGACAAAGGTGATTGTTGTTATATCATTATTTGTGTAAAAATTCTATTATTTATTATAATAAATATTAAAAAATTATAAAAATCCATTTTCAATAATGATGAGTTTTCAGAAGAAAAAATATTTAATCAGTTTTAGTGTCTTAATTCCCGAGGGACAAGAAACGCAGGCGAGGCAGACAGCTAAAAAGATGGGAAGATGACATTAAGAGGACAGCAGGAAGCCTATGGAGCAGAACGGCGCGACAACGCCAAGAATGGAAGCATCTGGAGAAGGCCTGTGTCCAGGGGGACACGTTTTAGGCTATTATTATTATTAGTGTCTCAATAATACCATTGATTTTATATACCGGGAGTTTTTCTTATCAGTAAACATAGGGATATATCATTACCATAGTTACAGTTAAAAAGTTTGACAGCAATACATTAGAGCGTTTATTTTAAAAGTAAACATAGGGAAAATAATATTTTCAGCAATGCATTGAAGTGTAATAGTCTATAGTCTAAAAGAAACATTTTAGGTTTAAACAAATTAAATGAATTTGAATTACTTTAAATTACATTAACTAAACGTTAGGTATAAATTTAGAACCTCAAAACAATCCAAAAGTTCTTTTGTGTAGAGGTTTGTTCGCAAATTCTTCGTTTAAGAGCTCGTACATGTGCTACTTAACTGGTACAGGTATTTTGAAAATTTTGAGAATTTTTAAATTTTTTTCAAAATTTTTCGTCCTCAATATTTCAAAACCTTGAAAAGATAATGAAAATCTGAAAACTCCAGTGAATTTCTGGCGTGAAAATACATAAGTATACAATAAAATTCGCACGAATAAATTTTTTATTACAAAAAAACGAAAAATGGCCAAAAATCGTAAAAATCTTAAGACTAACCTCTTAAGAAATTTTCAAAAAATGGCCATTTTCGATTTTTTGTAATAAAAATGTGTCCGTTCGAATTTTATTCTGAAAATTTGCATACCTACGTATTTTCACGCGAGGAATTCATTGGTGTTTTCATATTTACATTATCTCTTCAACTTTTTGAAATATCGACAAAAGAAAATTTTCAAAATTTTCAAAATTATTTTTTATTTTCCTCAAAATCGAATTTAGGTAAAGTAAAAATTTACCGAGTTTTTTTATTATTATCATCCTATAACTATTTTTGAGAAGTTAAATGTTAGTTTTAAAATAGTTTTCTATTTATTATACTTTCAATCTTCACCTAAAAATATTTTGTTTCAAAGAGAATAATAGCATGATTCACCCCCTTAAAGAACTACTTAATAACGTTCTTGTAACTGTAAAGAATTGTCAAAATGCATAATCATAAAATTTGACAGTATAATTTAAGTTGAATTACAGAAGTTCCCTCTTGCATACACTACACTCAATTCTTCTTTCATTCCATCTACCGCACCAGAAGGAGCACCACAGATGCAGCAGGATCCTCGCAGGGCTGTCGTCTTCACCGGTCGGAGCTCGGCGCATTCACGCCGCATTCAGGCTGTGACATCATGCGTGAAACGAAATCGATTCATGCACTTATATCGTGTAATTGCTCGAGTACAATTCACCTACACTCGTACATCGCCGGCTGCAGAGAGCTCTTCTGACTCTTCTGCTCTTTAACTTATATACGAGTGACGTACAGTGGCAGTAAGGTTTATATGGAGGCTTTAGAAAGGGGATGTGATATTGTGGTGACAATAAAAAATATTTAATTGAAATGTTTTAGATGATATTAAAAAGTACATACTGATTTTTTGAACATTAAAAAGGAAATTTATTTATCACTTATTAATTTCACTATCAAAATAGTTTTCTTTCATTAGTTCATTTTCAAACATATTCGCGATTCTATTGGTTGCCACAATTCTCATATATCATATTACCAAAGCTAGTTCCTTTTTATAAAGTTTTTATTAGACGTGGGCGAATATCAAATTTCTCGAATTCGAATATTCGAATACTCCTAAAACTTAATTTATTTATTATTAATAATTATTTCCTTTTCATTTTTTGAATGAAATTGTTAAGATAAAATTAAATTAAAACAAAAAGTACAAACAAAAAAGGAAAAGACGAAAACTTCAAATTTAAGGTGAAACGTACGAGCTGATGTTGGCGAAAAACAAATTTGAAATATGGTACGTCTTCATGGTTTTGAAACAAAATATCTTTGTTATTAATAACTTCAAAGTATTGTAATAGCTTTAAGTTTATGTACAAATGATAAAGAAAAACATAGTCAAAAATTGAGGTCAACATATAGCACGATATTCGAGGTATTCGAATGTTTGCTATACTGACGTTAATATTCGAAAATCTCGAATATCGAATAATGTCAATATTCGCGGCATTCGACTATTCGCGGATGATATTCGCCCATCTCTAGTTTTTATATTAATTAAATTTTGCAAATATCTAAATAAAACCTTGCCACAAATATATTTATTCATGTCTAATTGTGCGATATTCTGCATATTAGTGCATATTAATTTCTAATATTTATAAGAGAAAATGAGCATAATGTTTTCATGACGCACTTGTTACCAGAAAACATACTAAATAGTTTACTCGAAAATTTATTTTGTTAAAACAATGTAAATAAATAAATGTATTAAATAAAGTTTGTAAATATATCTAAAATTAGCAGTTCCTTTTATTTGCTATAACCTATCAAATACAATTAAAATGGCAGTACGGTGATGTGGATAGCAATACGGAATTTGAATCCGAAGATCCCGAGTTTGAATTTCACTCAAGCTAAAAAATTATATGAACTAGCACACTGCGGCTCGGTGAGTGCGGGCCCTGTACTGTAATTGGGATTAAGTTTCTGTTGTACAGCGTAACATAAATAAATAAATAAATAAATATTTTACAAAAATCTGCTTATATATATATATATATAACGTTTTTAGCCATTAAGATCTGCTGTGAAATTAAATTTGTGTACTTAAAATAAAGTAGCATGTATTTAATAAGATATATGAATAGATAGATCTAGTATTAGCGAATTCTTTTTATTTGCAAAAAAATGATTTCTCATGTTAATCGGCTATAAATTGTTAAATACAATTAAAATAGCATGTTTTACAAAAATTTTATCTATCTGTTTCTAAATAACATTTTATCCATTAAGGTCTCAAGTAAAATTAAAGTATTACTCAACACCTGGAGCTTGATCTTAGTAGCAAAAAATATGACTGTCCTTGTACTAACAGCACAAAAAACATTACAATGTTAGATGTATACATGAGTTTTTATGGCTTTTTGCACACCTAATTTATTCATAATTAACCCATGTTGTGTTGTGTAAATGAGATTATTGTTGCTTCTCGTGTTTAATGTTAATTTATGATCACGTGGTCACTGGTGATCTGCACGTCATCAACCACAAACACTTGCATCTACTTCAAAATGTATTTCATATTCGCTATTATATTAACAAAAGTAAATAAACAAATATATCATCACGCCTTTTATCTATAATTAGGTGTGGCATTCTACCGTAGTAGATTTCAGTAAGTGATATATTTATACGCGAGAAGTGTGATTACCAGCTGTCAAATCACGGTCCCGAAACATAGTAAAGGAGAGCTACAGTGGTAATTTTAATATGGTAAAAATTATTTGTTTGGATACCACTGACCTACTTACTTCATATATGTCAAATATATAGTATTTATTTAAAGAAACAAAATAAAATATCTGATGTGGACACCACATGACTTCCTTGTACGCGTATTAAACTATAGATATTTTTTTAATTGCACATATTTGACATAAAATCTTTTATTTTTTATTTTTTGTTCTAATCCATAGCAAACTTAATTTAAAAAAAAATATATATAATATTTAAATTTAGATATCTCGCTTATGCAAAAGGCTAATTTAAAAATTCTTAATGTGCTAGACGCAGAATTTAATTATCTAAAACTTTTATTTGAAGCATTTATTTCTAAAATTAAAATAATACCATTTTTTTCAAGGAAAACTGTTAGCAGCTTCATGTAATGTGTCACTTTCGGTTAGTGTATTTTAACCAAAATCTATTATGTTATTTCCATTGATATAGTAGTCTTATATACCAAATTTGGAAAGTTTTAAATTATATTTGAATATAGTTTTTCATGAAAATCTATTATAGGCTTCAAGTAAAGTACCACTTCCGGAAGTTATATAATGACTAAAAAGGGAGGTGCACAACTAGATGTTATAACAGTCCTAAATATAAAATTTCAATTTCCTACGGCTTACCGTTTTTGAGTTATGCGAGATACATACGTACGTACGTACGTACAGACGTCACGACGAAATTAGTCAAAATGGACTTAGGGAGGGCCAAAATGCGTATTTTCACTGAAATCTGAGAACCGAAAATTTTCGCGATTACAATACTTCCTTTACTTCGTACAAGGAAGTAAAAAGATATTAGATAAGCTATTTGATATTTCTTTAGATTTAAGATAATAGTTATTGTCATCTAAATAACATTTCATATAATTTTATCCTAATAACTCAACAGTCTTTTGTTTCTGAAATCTTCGTTCTGGAAACAAGTTGATGTACACCAAGCCAACTCAACTCTTGCTTCGGTAACAACATTTTCATGTACATTGCAGTGATTAGTTAATCGAATCACTCACATGACTTCTGACACTTATATTCACGGTATATTATTATATTGTACTACACTTTTAATTAATATTAAATAAATAACTAGTTTTTAAAATCACAACACACAGCACACACATCCATCGTTTATAAATTGGAGGAATAAAATATTTTGCAATGACCCGGCAAACGTTAAATTGTATACTGCTTGAGATGTACAATCGGTAGCGCACAGAGGTACAAACTTGTTTGATTAGGCAACTCGTTTGATTAATTTGTAAAGAATTCAGTATACAATAAACGATATAAGGAGTTACAAATAATGATCACTCAAGAACTTCAAAAGTACAGACATTTTTATTTATGAATTTTTATTATTTATCGTTAGTTTTGTATAAATTATGAATAGAAATAAATGAAAGAAATGATTATTATTCTTTTATATTATTTTATTATGATTTTAAGATTTTCGTTAGTATTCAAATTTGAAAACCTTTCTTTCAATTTCCACAGTTGACAAACTAATTTTCACCACTTTAAAATTATTCCTATCGTTCCCTACCAATATCATCTTGAGAGACCGTAATTTCACGCTATATCCCATTAAATGGGGTAGCACGAACCCGTTAACATTCTCATCCTGACACACGATACTCGATTCGACCATATTAACACTTCCTCCATACAGACTCTTTCTTTTCTCACAACCAAAATCCATCAACACGCAACAAACATTCATCCATTCGCTCCTGTACACCAGTTTCGTAAATCTTCACTTACGCCCACTTCTCTAACAACGAATCTATAAGAAATGAAGGCAGCATCGCCTGCGCTTGTTTAAAAATACAATTGCAGTTACACACTGTATAGTAAAAACTGAAAATGAAGTAAAAAAGAAATAAAATTAATAGGTATTATATATAATAGAAAAGGTATAATGTACACTTCTAGGTGCCCTGCTAAAATATTTGAAAAGCAAACTAAATTTATCTTGTACCAATGCTTCTCTAACTAATTAATAGTTATTATTTTATAACTTAATCAGTTTACTTGTGGCCATTTTCACCAAATATTGAATATTGAACATGGTTTAAATAAATAAAAGCAAATTGAATATTAATATATGACATGAAACTTCGCTATTCTTTTATTTATTTAACCCAAATTAAAATTGAATTTTGGCGATACAACTAACTATTAAAAATTAATCCTTCACTGCATCATGTTGTATATCTACAACAATTTACTTTTTTGTAAAATAAATAAATATATCATCACGCCTTTTACCCATTACTGGGTATGGCACTCTGTCGTAAGCAGATCTAGGTAAGTTATATATTTCTTCGCGTGAAATGCGGTTACCAGTCGTCAAATCACAGTTCCCAAAGATGTTAGTGGAGAGAGAGCGACAGGGATAGATTTACTTAAATTGGTGAAAATTGTTTGTCGCCTGTGGAAATCGAACCAGGATTCTCAAGATCTACAGACCAACAATACCAATAATAGGATCTCACGGAATACAATAACAGTTCAATAGGTATTTAGAATATTTATAGCTTTTTGTCTGCTGCTATAGCTCTACAACACTGTAGTAAATTATTAGTTATGACAAATTTTTCTTAGATGACTCTGTATGTTGTTTAGTCTATTACTGTTATTCAGTTAGTTGTTTTTTACTTAATTGTACGAAGTAAAGGAAGTATTGTAATCGCGAAAATTTTCCGTTCTCAGATTTCAACGGAAATAGGTATTTTGGCCCTCCCTGAATCCATTTTGACTAATTTCGTCATGCCGTCTGTACGTACGTATGTACGTACGTATGTATCTCGCATAACTCAAAAACGGTAAGCCGTAGAAAATTGAAACTTTATATTTAGGACTGTTATAACATCTAGTTGTGCACCTCCCTTTTTGGTCATTATACAACTACCGGAAGTGGTACTTTACTTGAAGCCTATAATAGATTTTCATGAAAAACTATATTCAAATATAATTTAAAACTTTCCAAATTTGGTATATAAGACTACTATATCAATGGAAATAACATAATAGATTTTGGTTAAAATAGACTAACCGGAAGTGGCACATTACATGAAGCTGCTAACAGTTTTCCTTCAAAAAAATGGTATTATTTTAATTTTAGAAAAGAATGCTGCAAATAAAAGTTTTAGAGAATTAAATTCTGCGTCTAGCACATTTAGAATTTTTAAATTAGCCTTTTGCATAAGCGAGATATCTAAATTTAAATATTATATATATTTTTTTTTAAATTAAGTTTGCTATGGATTAGAACAAAAAATAAAAAATAAAAGATTTTATGTCAAATATGTGCAATTAAAAAATATCTATAGTTTAATACGCGTACAAGAAAGTCATGTGGTGTCCACATCAGATATTTTTTATTTGAAATTATGTACACAATTTTTTAAAATTATTTTATCATTTATATTTGCGAAATTACCTACATACTAAATACATATTTCTTTTGGTAAAAACAAAAAATCATGCAGTGAAGGATTAATGTTGTTTCACATTTCTTGCGCCAACAGTTAAACAAATCTGCTACAAAAGCCACTGTACGAGTAGAATGAAACGGAATTCCTGCTTTAATTAAATCATTTTTCATTCTTCTGAAAGATATAGAGTCTAAATATTAATTTCCGTCATATTATTTCGTATCAATAACAAACAATCAAACAAAAACCTTCTGCACAATAGTAAACATAACAAGAGCACAGAATCCATTCAAAAATCAGTGATTTCATCCTACAGGTATCACATCTATATAATTCGCACAATACGATCAAGTTAACATATAATAGGTGTAATTAAACAGTAGTTCTCCACAGGTGGTCCAGGGGCCCGGAATGAGCCCAGTGGGGTGCCACTGGGCGAGCGCCCTGCCGCGTTCTGCTTATTACATCACCGCCACCGCCAAAGCGCAAAGGTGGCTCTGACATTCGATATGCTCATCACAATTGCTTTTCTCTTGTTTCTTAACACTCTTAGATTCAGTTTTTTGTCGTTTGTTTTCATGGTGTTTTTTGTTAGTTTTTTATTGTTTAGTTTGAGTGATGAAAATTTTTGTTTGATTTATGACTTTTTGACGAGTTTTAGAGAAAGCGTGGAATATTTTTTTTCGTTTCGATGGAAAAATGGTATTCATTTTTACAAAAGGTTTATTGCATTGTATTTAACTGATACAGGAATTCAAAGCAAAACCTGTTTCAATTTTTTGAAATAAATTTTGTAAGTAATCCAGACTTTGTATGTCAAACTAACGTATAAGTAGTGCTAACTCTTAAATAATAAGTATAGCATTGCTAAATCAGAACAAGAAAATATATGTAAATAAATAAAATAAATAAATATATCATCACGCCTTTTACCCATTACTGGGTGTGGTACTCTGCCTAAGAAAATCTCGGTAAGTGATATATTCTTTCGCGTGAAGTGCGGTTACCAGCCTTCAAATCACGACCCCCAAAGATATTAGTGGAAGGGGAGCCACAGGGGTAGATTTAAATTGGTGAAAATTGTTTGTCGGCTGTGGGGATCGAACCAGGGTTCTCAAGATCCACAGGCCGACTCTATACCACTGAAAACATTTAAAAATATATCTCTTATTTTAAAACAATTTTTTTCTTTTCGATAATTCGAAAATAGATGAAATTTATTTTTGTATAGATTATATCAATAAAATTCATATACGCAAATTATTTTTTTTCATATGAAGATTATTTAACCCTGCTGTTCTATTCGAATTTAATATATCCCTTGTGTTGTTCAGATCATAGCATTTAAATCTAACTTTACGTAAGACAAAAATATAAATGATAAAGTAAATGAAATTTGAAAACTTTATGAAACGAATAATGTAATATTTTAATCAATTCTGCATGCACAATAGTATATATTTTATTACAATAGTTATGCTTTTTATATGATTACATATTATGCTTATACAGCAAAATTTGATTGTTAGTATAAGAACCTTAAATGAATAAATATTGTTTATTGCCAGATCTTTAGTAAAAATAACAACAAAAATTAATTGTCATCCAACACTTGATGAAACAAGGTTTAATAAAAAATATAAAGTAACATTTTGTGAAACATAGCCAAGTGTTTACTTTATATTTTTTATTTAGTAAAAATCTTTCAGCATTAAAACAGACATTTTTTTTCAGTGTGTTTTATTTTACTAAATGTTGTCGTGCTGTAAAGGCAAATATTGAACACAACACTACATTACTTAAATATTTGTTAAGAAATTTAACTTTCAATCTCTGCCCTCTCCCCTTATTCGATTTTTTTTGCACCCCCCCCCCCCTAAAAACATTCTACTGGTGCCTAACAAAAGTAACGAGTATATAGGTACTTATAAAGTTGGTTCTTTTGTAAGTAATAAAAACAAGACAATAATTGGAGATGAAGTATACAACATATAAGTCACGAGAAAGAATATTTAATGTCAAAAATATCATTAAGGCAATAATATATTCAACGCAGGTTCAAGGATTATGTTAACCAGCAGTAAAATATAGAAATAAAATATTCCTACAACATTTCATTGTCCATGAGAAAGTGAGAGATAAATATCCCATCTGTCATCACTGTCAGTCATATTTGTAACACTTTTTTTCAGCATCGTTACATAGCAACATGTTACAGCAACATGTTACAGCATCCAACTCTAAGCAGGGAACATTTCGCTCAACGCTCGATACTGTTAACAGTACTTTAGAGCTTTTAGATGTTCAAGTGTTTTAAGCTCGACAAAAGAACAATGGCGGTGAGCGAGCGCGCAGTCGAGCGTGAGCGTTCGTGGTTAGGGTGATAGAGGGAGCGGTCGGTGAGGGAGGGTGTACAGAGTGTACACAGGGGTATACAGCAAGGGTTGGGGAGGAAGATGGTGAAATATTGAAATTGTGGATACGGTGGAAAGGAGTGCAGATATATAATATATTTTGTGTTCATTAAAAAGTCAAAAAATATAAATATATTATCACGCTGTTTACCCATTACTGGATGTGGCACTTCATTATAGCAGATCTCTGTAAGTGATATATTTACTATCAAATCATGGCCCTCTAAGATGCTAGTGGTGGAAGTGTCACAGGGGTGAATATTATTTATCACTTACGAGAATCGAAAATTAGTATTACAATCTACAGTCCCAATCGAATACAATTTAAAATTATATTATATAGCCATTTTAATTAAAATAATAATTATATGTAATAATTATATTGAAGAAGATAATATAATAAATTGTTTCCACTAATTATGATGTATTACATTACATAAAATATTATTTACTAAACACTCGAAAACCGAATAGTAACCGAATAGTTTCATCACATCTCTAATAATTTTAATTTTATGAAACTAAACTACCAGAGATAATTTAGGTAAAGCAATTTTGCAGCTTAATAACTTTAGATACTCATATAGGGCGTTTTTAAATTTGACGATCAAATTTTAAGGGTATATATAAAATGATATACTTAGTCGCGTAAATAAGGGTGGTTTATGAAGTTGATATTTTTACTATCATTGATTGATAGTTATTTCTAATATATTAAAAATTAAATTATAATTGGAATTGTGAATATAATATAATATATACACAGGGTGTTTCTATACCTCTGTACGAAATTTTAATGACATATATAATTTGATATACTGATTATAGAGCAAAATATATTTTTTCGCGTGAAGTGCGGTTACCAGCCGTCAAATCACGGCCTTCAAAGATATTAGTGGTGGAGGAGCCACAGGGGTAGATTTTTTAAATTGGTGAAAATTGTTTGTCGGCTGTGGAGATCGAACCAGGGTTCTCAAGATCCACAGGCCGACTCGATACCACTGAGCCACCTATCATATATTTTATAAATTTATTCATGTTATTAATAATTAGAGATAATTTATACAACAAACAAAAAACTGGAATACAATTCCACATGTAATTGCCATTTAACTAATATTTATAATATCATATCTATTAAATTGTATCTTATCTAATACTACTTATGCATGTAAATTACCCATTATAGATGCACCTTATGTAGCCTATTACAACCATTCAAGGTGTCGCTGAATTTTAAAGAAATTTTCTTCTACACATCTATTTATTTAACTCCTAGTTTACCACCCTGTTGTTCATACTGCCCGTCAATCTTTCATCATTCAATGAAGTATAAAACGTATAAGAAAAGATTGCGATTAACTTTTAAAACTATATCATTATTAAAACTATCAAAATCATATTTAGTACGCACATGCACCACTCTTCTTCAACCACCATCAGGTCATCCCCTTCCCCTTTCGCCCCTCTAGCTAAACTCCAACAGATGTACAGTCTAGAAATGAATTTTTGATGTCTCCAGCAAATTGCAGTGCAGAGCTTCAGCAGCGTTCGTTTTTCCTCTTTCTTCCTGGATAATTCAGCGTAATTGCCGCCTCTGTCGCCACCACCACCGCCATACGAACTGGGGGTCGTGCATTAGTTGCATATTGTGCCGCCACGTGCGAGAGGGCTCTGCTATGGTGCACGTGGGATGACGACTCGGCCGGTAACGATGATACCATTGTGTGCGACTGGGTTTCATGTTAGGTTATTGTTAGAGATTTTCATGTAGGTGATTAGTCAAGTGGATTAATTGTAGATTAAAGAGGTGTTGGTTATTTCAATGCATGTAGTTTCAAAGTAGAATTTGTAGTTATTGTCTTCTATTTTAGATAGAGGAGGGTGCAGTAATTGTTGATGTCTATTATAAACGCATGTACATATTTAACTATCATACTCTATATATTGTATTAAAGAACACAACTCTAAATAAGATCATTTCTGTAAATTTTACAAAAATTGTTTGAAAGATAAGACAAAAAAATCTGATGTGGACACCACATGACTTCCTTGTACGCGTATTAAACTATAGATACTTTTACATTGCACATATTTGACATTAAATCTTTTATTTTTTGTTCTAATCTATAGCAAACTTATTTTTTTTTAAATCTAAAAATATATAATATTTAAATTTAGATATCTCGTTTACGCAAGAAGATAATTTAAAAATTATTAATGTGATAATTCTCTAAAACTTTTATTTGCAGCATTCATTTCTAAAATTAAAATAATACCATTTTTTTACCCTTGTGGCTCCTCCTCCACTAATATCTTTGGAGGCCGTGATTTGACGGCTGGTAACCGCACTTCACGCGAAAAAATATATCACTTACCGAGATCTGCTTAGGCAGAGTGCCACACCCAGTGATGGGTAAAAGGCGTGATGATATATTTATTTATTTATCATTTTTTTCAAGGAAAACTGTTAGCAGCTTCATGTAATGTGCCACTTCCGGTTAGTCTATTTTAACCAAAATCTATTATGTTATTTCCATTGCTATAGTAGTCTTATATACCAAATTTGAAAAGTTTTAAATTATATTTGAATATAGTTTTTCTTGAAAATCTATTATAGGCTTCAAGTAAAGTACCACTTCCGGTAGTTGTATAATGACCAAAAAGGGAGGTGCACAACTAGATGTTATAACAGTCCTAAATATAAAGTTTCAATTTTCTACGGTTTACCGTTTTTGAATTATGCGAGATACATACGTACGTACAGACGGCATGACGAAATTAGTCAAAATGAATTCAGGGAAGGCCAAAATACCTATTTCCGTTGAAATCTGAGAACCGAAAATTTTCGCGATTACAATACTTCCTTTACTTCGTACAAGGAAGTAAAAAGATAAAGTACAAAAGGACTGAACGACGTTTAATGACGACAACTGGATCTTGCTTCACTCGATGGTTGAACTTCTTTCGTTCTTAAAGTAAAATGAAACAGTATTTGAAGGATCTTAGAAATACAATGAAACCCCCATTTCTTTCATCAAATTTAAGATGATAGATAATATTTAAAAGTGTCCTAAAATCAATCTAAAGAGCATTATAAAAACATGTAGCCAAATAGGGTCCTCCACTATAGCACAAACTAGTAAATGTCATTTATATTGCAGTAAAGTAAGAAGTAACGCAAGCGAGTTTGATGATTTACACTAAACGCACAAGTTATTAACAACAACTAATCAGATAACATGATTGAAATTCGACATCTTTGACGTCTCTTATTTGAACTTCGGTACTAATATTTCAATTGGATAACGTTGCATAGTAAAAACCTTTCCACGATTTATCATATAAAGAACACCAAGCTAAACAAGTACATCTTCAGATCTGACAGATAATAATTGATAATATTAATAATCACCGATTACTAAAATATTAGATGGCATCTCCCAGGTTACGCAAAAATGCTGATTTTTGATTGGCTAAAATAGGTATTTTAGGTAACGCAAAGCAGAAAGATAAAAGTTGGTTATCTCTTGCTTTCCTGCTTCCTTTACTTTATTATAAATTATTACTAGTTGTAGTACATGCTCAACTTTTATTGTTACTGATCCATTCGCGTTACTTCAATATAAATTCAGCTATATAGTTTACTTTACGGGATCTCATTTATGACATATTAATTCAGCAAATTCCTATGATATTTATCAATAGTCGCACTGATAATAAAATAAAATTATAAACAAGGTAGTTGTATTAAGACTCCCAAATTTACATTAAATGAAAGTATAAAATTGTCGTACAATTATAGTCAATGGCTGTTTAATTATCATAACACTCCTAAACACGAGATTTATGATTTAAACCAAATACCACTTATTACTCTTGCGCAATTTCCCTATAAAAACCACAAATTACCAGCACACATGACAATAAATAACACAGTAATTTAAAGTCTCGTTAGCGTCAACTATCAACCAACTCCAAAACAATACACTCTCTGCTAGTTGTATGCTAATTCCAGTAACAATAGTTTTAAATCCGCGCGCTTAAACACCTGTCAACATTGGAGCAATTTCATTCTATCGTTCTCCATCTAAATCATTATAATTTATCACAAATAATTAAGTTTGATTATCCGACTAAATGGTGATTGCCCTCCTCGGCGATGAATGTGAATGCTGAACGAGTGAATGCTAACGGATTGGAAAGAGACGAACGAAGTGAAGTGAAGTGGTCATGGCGTTCATTCGCTTAAGGAAATCTATTACAGGTTTCCTGTCCCTGTCCGAGTTACATTTTAAATGTAGGTGTAATCCGAATGTCCGTGTGTCCGTGCGATTATGAGATGAGGTGCACGGAAATGGAGCTTATGCGATAGCAACAGGACCGTACTTATTCTTTTTTCTTTTGGGAGAACACATATACTTATTAAACAAAAATTTAGTTCAGAGTTGTAATAATTCATGATTCCAGGGCTGATTGTTATATTTATTATTTGTTTTACAAATGGAGAACTGTCATTCTCGATAGAATTTAGTAACTAAAGTTAGATAATAAATACAGCAGGAAATAAATTTCTCTACAAGCATCACTTTTTTGGTTACTTTAAAGTTTATAGAAAAAATAAAATAAAAATTGTGCATACAAGGGCCGATAGTATAAAGGCAGTTTAAATTTTGAACTTTATTTAGACAGTTCGCACCCATAGTTACCTACGTAATCTTGTTACGAAACCACTTACATTTGAACCTACTTTAAGGTCGTTGCATTTTTATATTCAAAATAATGTACTCGTACATAATTATGTAGTAAATTTTGAGCTTTTTTATATTTTGTATCGTCACTGTAAATAGGTAGGGATAGCTTTGAACAAATTAATTTGACATTATTAAGCATCTTCCATTATAAAAATTACAGCAGTAGATAAGACGAAATAATGCATCATGTCAAACAGGCTTTACACCGATTTATTTATTACTTTTCTCTTAAATGTTTTGCAAAATAAAATATAAATTTTGAAGTAATTTTCCACTTGTAGGTCTCTTGTCGTCCATTCTCACTAAGTGTCTTACCTACTATTTTAATTATTTTAATGATCAATTTAATGTTTTCAAATTTATTCCAATACTTTTAACCAGGGTTCGAAGATATATATCGATCGATACATATCATGATATTTATTTTGATATATATCGTCATATTTTTGCAATGATATATATCCATTATATAAAAATATCAAATAGTTTTTGAGATATAGCCTACGGAGAAGTGAAGTTTTTCGAATTTTTCAGTTTTTCTAATTTTCCGAGGCTATATCTCGAAAACTAAATGTGATATGAAAACGCGGTCAACGGCATTAATTTTCTCGTGCTTCAGTTAACTTATAAACATAGTTTCAGCGATTTTTATTTTTTTTCAATTTTCCGCCAAAAAAATCGCAAAAAGCGGTTTTTTAACATTTTCTCGAAAACCAGAAGTCATATGCATTTAAAGATTGCACCACTGGATTCAGTGGGTCAAAATACATATGTATGTAAATTTTCGTTTTAATAATCCTACGATTAAGGATTTTTGGTAAAATTGAATTAAAATCTGAAAAAACCAAAGGGGTACCCCTTAGGAAATAATTAAAAATATTAAATTGCATAAAATTGTATGAAAATTTGCTTATAAGTCAATTCGGACACGGGGAATTCAACGCCGTTGAGCGCATTTCCATATCTTGTTTAGTTTTTGAGATATAGCCTCCGGAAAAGTGAAATTTTTAGAATTTTTCAGTTTTTCTACTTTTCCGAGGCTATATCTCAAAAACTAAATGTGATATGAAAACGCGCTCAACGGCATTAATTTTCTCGTGCTTCAGTTAACTTATAAACATAGTTTCAGCGATTTTTATTTTTTTTCAATTTTCCGCTAAAAAAAATTGCAAAAAGCGGTTTTTTAACATTTTCTTGAAAACCAGAAGTCATATGCATTTGAAGATTGCACCACTGGATTCAGTGGGTCAAAATACATATGTATGTAAATTTTCGTTTTAATAATCGTACGATTAAGGATTTTTGGTAAAATTGAATTAAAATCTGAAAAAACCAAAGGGGTACCCCTTAGGAAATAATTAAAAATATTAAATTGCTTATAAGTCAATTCGGACACGGGGAATTCAACGCCGTTGAGCGCATTTCCATATCTTGTTTAGTTTTTGAGATATAGCCTCCGGAAAAGTGAAATTTTTCGTATTTTTCAGTTTTTCTACTTTTCGAAGGCTATATCTCAAAAACTAAATGTGATATGAAAA
This sequence comes from Pterostichus niger, assembly GCA_947425015.1. Classification (NCBI taxonomy): domain Eukaryota; kingdom Metazoa; phylum Arthropoda; class Insecta; order Coleoptera; family Carabidae; genus Pterostichus; species Pterostichus niger. The sequence goes on from OX380336.1 coordinate 40,927,228, forward strand.
CGCGCTCAACGGCATTAATTTTCTCGTGCTTCAGTTAACTTATAAACAGGGTTCGAAGATATATATCCATTATATAAAAATATCAAATAGTCTATAATAAATACAGTATACCTCTCATTATTACTTTCATTAATTCTGTTAAAATTATATTCTAAAGATAATTCTTAGTTTACTAGCTTTTGACTAACTTTACATCAACGACATAAATCCAAATTGTGTGCCATTTGTGATGTCATTAACGGCAAAGTCTGAACCATTTCCAAAATTTTTATTTGGTACTCATTTTAGAAATACAAATACAAAACTATCAATGAGTCAGAGTGGCCAAATAAAAGTACATTTATTGAACTATGTGAACAGTTACACACTGCTGTAGCAGGCACAGCAGGGCTGGAACGATATTTCTCCACTTTTGGCATTGTCCAATCCCAATTACGTAATCGTCTCGGTAACGACAAAGCCGGTAAATTAGTTTTTATGTTTAAATATTTAAACCAAAAAGAAACTACAAAAAAAAAACTAATTTAGATTGGATTTGGCTAAGTGCAACGGTATGTTCAGGAAGTTCATCAGAAGATGATGATTTGCCCCTATCTTGGATATAGGATTATTTAAATATTCTTACTATTATTAGTACTATATAATATTTGTGTATCCATTCAATGTATATTTACTTTTTTTCATTACCTATGTTAATTTTTTATTTAGGAGTAATAATTTATTTTGTATTTCCTATTGTGATAATAAATGAGTACAAAAACTAAAATTAAAAAATAAATATCCAAAAAGCGATATTTATCTAATATATATCCTATATATCAGATATTTTGATATTTATTATAAATATCATGATATTTACGAACCCTGCTTTTAACCTCTACCTTGAGAAATCGCGATATATTTTATTTATAATAACAATAATATCTTGTTTCTAAAAGATTATTGTTCAAAGTGTCAACTTTAGATACCTTAATTTCGGTATTAATGAAATAGATAAATTAAAATATCTATGCAGAATTTGATTCTTTACAAATCTTATTTGAAATTTGTCCTTATAAATTAATCAGAAAAACAATATTAGTGGTAAATTAAATTTCCAAATTAATATTGTTACACAAAATGTTCCCGGGTTAAGTGAGTATATTTGTTGAACCTCAAAACAATACAAAAAATACTTTAACGTATGCCCGATACACACAAACGATATTAACATATAAATATGCAGATAATAATGAATTACTAATTACCAATTGATTGTTTACAGTATTTATTGATTGTTTAAATCCGAGAACAGTCTGTATACTAATAAGTTCTGAAACTGAAAGTGCTCAGTTATTGGAATAAAATAACAATAAAGGCAGCAATCCGTCCCTGTGTTTGCGCATACACCATGCTCATAGCTCGTGTGGGATTTGATTTATATGTAGTGGACATTGTAACGTTACGTTGCACTGGCACCGGCAAGAAGACGCTCTCACGCTGTCCGAGTCTCCGAATCCCAGCACCGCTAGCGCAGCGCTTCACAACACAGCGCAGCGCGGCGTCGCTTGACCGAGCGCTGAAATGTCACTTCCGTCCGCTGCGCTGGGCCCCAGTGCCGTGGACACGGCGACATGCCCACGAGACGAGCCCAACTCGCAGGGATAACTGACGACCTTGCCGATGGGCTTTGTTAGAGGTGATTGATAAATGTGTGAATGTGTGATATGGTGTAAAGAAGATTTCTGAAAAAATAAATATATCATCACGCCATTTACCTAATACTGGATGTGGCACTGTGCCTTAGGAGATCTCGATAAGTGATATATTTATGCGCGTGAAATGCGGTTATCAACCGTCAAATCATAACCCCCAAAGATGTTATTTGAGAAGGAACCACAAGGATAATTTTACATACATACATACATATATAACATCACGCTATATCCCATTAAATGGGGTAGCACGAACCCGTCAACATTCTCATCCTGACACACGATACTCGATTCGACCACATTAACACTTCCTCCATACGAACTCTTTCTTTTCTCACAACCAAAATCCATCAACACACAACAAACATTCATTCATTCGCTAGTGTACACTGCGCTTGTTTCTGAAGATGGTCTCCACACAATTGCAGGTAAACACTCGAAACATCTAACCAATTAATCTAAAATCAAGAATCATACGCTTGTCTTCATTCATCATATTTATCCAGCAATTAATTTTCTCCAAACATTCCTATCCTGACACACCACTTTTGCTTCAACCACATTCATAATTCTTTTCATACAAGCTCGTTTATTCTTCACGCTCAGAATCTTTCGCTCACGCAACAACCCTTCAATCATATTCATCCACTTGTTCCTAGGCCGTCCACGCAAACTTTCACCCTCAATTTCACCAACATACACCTGTTTCAGCAATCTGTCATTCGACATACGTTCTACATGACCAAACCATCTCAACTGACTTATTCCCACTCTTCTTACAACATTCTTCCCAATCTCACATTCATCATACACCAATGTATTCCGGACACGATCTCTTCTAGTATATCCACACACACCCCGCAAATATCTCATTTCCACAGCAGTTATACGCCGTTCATGTTTCTTCATCCATACCCAACATTCACTACCATACATCAACGTAGGCACTAACACACCACTATAAACACTCAATCGAGCATCTCTGGATACATTCACGTTCCGAATAAAGGTTCCCAGAGCACCCAATATCTTACATCCAGCAGATACTCTTCTTTCAATCTCTCGATCAATAAATAAATATATCATCACGCCTTTTACTCATTACTGGGTGTGGCACTCTGCCTAAACAGATCTCGGTAAATGATATATTTTTCGCGTGAAATGCAGTTACCAGCCATCAAATCACGCCCCCCAAAGATATTAGTGGAGGGAGAGCCATAGGGGTAGATTTAAATTGATGAAAATTGTTTGTCGACAGTGGGAATCGAACCAGGGTTCTCAAGATCCACAGGACGATTTGATACCACTGAGCCACCTACCCCAAAAAGAAGTTTTATTTTTCTGAAAATTATCGAGTTGAAATGAATGAGCAAATTTTCTATATTTACTAGTTTGTGTAAAATATAAGCTTGTAGTTCATTGTTTTAAAAAATGAAAGCATAAATTGTAGTATGTCATAAACATATCATAATAATTAAATCTGTAATGTGACGTGAAGTTAACTTAATAAAATTATGCCATTCTACGTGTACACAACTTTTGTTAAATTTTGTTGCTCGTAATTTTTGTTTGTTTTCCACGGAACATAAATTTTTATACCACATAAAATTGTTCTTGTAAAGGATATGCGCAAACCGTTAAAATCATATACTCGTATAATGTACGCAAGCAATATTTAGTGAATCAAGTTTTCGACTAGGTACTTCCTGAATTTTCAAAAGACAAACTTTATTAGTAGCTATATTTCGTTCATGACATTAAGTAGGTATAAAATTTTATAGTTACTTAAATTCATTGTCTTTATGTTGCTAGGTAGCTACAAGAAGAAGCAATTATATTAAACTTACGGTTTTTCAGTAGCGTCCGTCACTAACACTTTCTCAAGGCAAAGAGTTTCGTCATTTAACAGTATTTTAATAATTATTTCATGGTGTAAAATGTCATAATCATACATTCATCTTATACGTCTACAAATGCGTACAGAAATTATGCGCTTTTTGTTTTTAAGTCTTTTATATTCAATAAAAAGTTGCTTTTAAACTAAATAGTAAATTCTAATTATTATTTTGCTATTAGATATCTTAAAAATAAAAGATCAACGAAAATATTAAATTCCATTTGTAAATTTAAACAGGATGTTGATACCTCGTTTTACAAATTTCTAGAGTTATGTTTTTACGAGCCTGAAAACTCAGGTGATTATTATTATTATTATAACAAATCTAGTATGTGGAAATCTATACCTGTAGTTGTTTTTTCCATTCAGTTTTTAAAATTCACAGATCAAATTCGAGTTAATCCTGAGATTTTTAAATGCACAAGACAGCCAATAATGTATGAGTAGCCGTTCGTGGCAAAAATTTTAAACATTTGTTATAAAGACAGTTTTCCAAAGAAAAAATATTTAATCAGTTTTAGTGTCTTAATAATACCATTGATTTTATATACCGGGAGTTTTTCTTATCAGTAAACATAGGGATATATCATTACCATAGTTACAGTTAAAAAGTTTGACAGCAATACATTAGAGCGTTTATTTTAAAAGTAAACATAGGGAAAATAATATTTTCAGCAATGCATTGAAGTGTAACAGTTTATGGTCTAAAAGAAACATTTTAAGTTTAAACAAATTAAATTAATTTGAATTACTTTAAATTACATTAACTAAACGTTAGGTATAAATTTAGAACCTCAAAATAATCCAAAAGTTCTTTTGTGTATACATACAAATAATGAGAATTTTGGGTTGAACCAGTTCAAAAATAGAAAATTAATAAAATGTGGTTCTATATAATTCAGACCACGAGAAATCGAATGGCGCAAGGCGCATCTTCATATCTTTTTTGGTTTTTGAGTTACAGTGATTTTTGACTTTTTTTAAGCTCAACTTTGGAAGCCCATAACTCAAAAACTAAAAGAGATATTGAAATGCGGTTTGAACGAGTGTATTTCTCGTGCGCTACTTACCTTGTACAGGTATTTTGAAAATTTTTCAATTTTTCAATTTTTTTCAAAATTTTGTCTGCCTCAATATTTCAAAAACTTAAAAAGATAATAAAAATCTGAAAACACCAGTGAATTTCTGGCGTGAAAATACATAAGTATGCAAATTTGCACAATAAAATTCGCACGGATACAAAAAAACGAAAAATGGCCAAATATCGTAAAAATCTTAAGAAACGGCTATTTTCGATTTTTTTTGTAATAAAAAATGTATCCGTTCGAATTTTCTTCTGAAAATTTGCATATCTATGTATTTTCACGCGAGGAATTCACTGGTGTTTTCATATTTCCATTATCTCTTCAACTTTTTGAAATATTGACAAAAGAAAATTTCGAAAAAAATTGAAATATTGAAAAATTTTCAAAATACCTGTACAAGTTAAGTAGCGTACCAGAAATACACTCGTTCAAACCGCATTTCAATATCTCTTTTAGTTTTTGAGTTATGGGCTTCCAAAGTTGTTTACTTTTAAAATAAACGCTCTAATGCATTGCTGTCAAACTTTGTAACTGTAACTATGGTAATGGCATATCCCTATGTTTACTCATAAAAAAAACTCCCGGTATTAGTAATTCATTTCATAGTATACACAATCAATGTCCTAACTCAATAAAAGTACATATTCTTAAAAAATAAATTCAATTGATTTTTTTAATATAAGAATATAATAATAATAACAATTGTTAAATACGAAAATTAGCATTACATTTAAAAATGTTCATTTAAGGAAAATTCTAAAAAAAACTAGACAGAAATGCAATCTCATGAATAACTAGATATACTAGGAGATAAAATACTTAGACAGTATCATAATAAAAATAAACATAAAATTTAAAATGATTGATAATAGAATAGCAGTTTAAAAATAATACCTATTAGATAAAAATTATATTAATTTATGACGTGTTTTATTAATTTAAGATATTTGTACATAATGCACGTATATAAGATATAATATTGCATCGGTATGCGTCAATTTAATATAACTTGTACTAAGCTATGGATAAATTACAAGTTATCTGGTTATAAAATGTTTTACGATTATCGTAGATTAATTATAATTTTTAATTTACTTCACAAAAAAAATACATTAACATTTTACGATCTGCACGACCTTTCTATAATACGAGAGAAATATCATAAATGACTAAATTTATTATGTTTTTACCGAGAAAATATGAATACACAAAAGGCGGTAACATATTTGTGATATGTGCCACATTATTCGATTTAATTTCTAGGCCTGTTGCAATATTTATTATATTTACTCTTTCATCTGAAACGATGTGAATATATGAAAAACATCATTTCGTAATGTAAACAAAGTGTGACGCATGTTTTTTAAGGTATCAGCAAAAAATACATTAATATGCTATTTATTTGTATGTTTATGACATGTATTGTTGGTATATGTATTTAAATAACTATAGATTTTTATTTTTATGTTGAAAAATATATTTGTTCGACATTTCAAATCAGTATGTATTACAAATACATTCATAAATGATAATATTGATATCAGAATTTCGAGGATCTATATTTTAATTAATGTATTAGAGGCAATTGTGAAAATTATATTATATTATTTATATGGTAAAATTTTCATTACGCCATAAAGATTTTCACTTGTAGTAAATGTCTCCATTAATTTAATTTGAATGAAACCAAAGTAACAATTAAAAGAACACAAACTGTCAAACTCAAAGAATACTAAACAATACTATTATTTGTTTTATTTTTCATGGCACTCTGTAAACAGTTTAAAGATGAAAATTTTAATTTATCTGTATCTCGTGACAAAATCGTCGTATATCAATAATAAGGATTCGTTGGACGCAGTTTTTAATTCTGAACAACTTTTGTAGTTAATCTTTTGTTCTAAAATTAATAGGGCAAAATTTATGGCGTAATGAAAATTTTACCATTGAATTTCCTATATAACAAAAAAAAAGTAGACACCCAGTATATTGTAAGCAATTATTTCAATTTATAGTTTCCTTATTTATAAAAAAACATAAATAAAATATATCATTACGCTTTTTACCCATTACTGGGTGCGGTAATCTGCCGTAGCTCTCAGCAAGTGATATGTCTTCACGTGAAGTGCGACTATCCCCCAAAGATGTTAGTAAAGAGGGAGTCGCAGGGGTAAATTTAATTTAATGAAAATTGTTTGTCGGCTGTTGGGATCGAACCTTGGTTCTCAAGATCCACAGACCAACTCGATACCACTGAGTCACCTATCTCATAAAATGTAAAGAAGAAACAACTTTTCTCCCAAATTTTCAAGCCGATTCCGTCATCGTTGACACACACATTCAAACAGATGAGAATTGCTCAAAGTATTGCTGGTATAAAATAAAATAAATATATCATGCCTTTTACACATTCTTCTTCTTCTGATGGCACTACAGCCCAAATCGGGCCTGGGCCTACCGGACACACCGAGCCGCAGTTTTTACACTGCCGTACTGCCGGTCTTCGTAGTCAAATGCTACATTATTTAAGGTGTATAAGTGACTAGCTTATAGCGCCCGAGTGTGATAAATACATGTAGCTGTATTTTATATTTTACGACAAATCACACATTGTCGACAGGCGGATTCGAACTGACGAACCTTGGTTCGGGTGACGTCACAGTACGTTAAGAGATGTGCTTTAACACGCTCGGCCACCGCACCTTTTACACATTACTGGGTGTGATACTCTACCGTAACAGATTTCGATAATTGATATATTTATGCATGTGAAATGCAGTTACCATTTCTATATTATCTAATATTCTTCTTTAATTTAAATATAATCATTCCTTTTAAAAACATGATATATAGTAAGCTATGCAACAAATACCACAAACAAATTCTTCGGTATAACAACCTTTTTCTCAAAGCCAGACAATTTTTTTACAAACCATTCTTAATATTTACGAGTTTAGAAAAACGAGTAAGAAAAAGTACATTTTCCACGTGCCAGATTTTACATCCGTAATCATATATGCGCCACGTATGCCGTGCTGTATGCGGTGCCAGTTTGTTGACATTATCAAAGTGATTTTTTGTTTGCACACTTGCGAAACAATACATTAATTTCACGGAATTGGGTTGACGTACGTTACTCGCGAATCAAACACAAAAACATGTTCATTTTAATCATAATGCAGTTTGAAATAGACATTGAAGAAGTGTGGTTAGGTTTATCTCGGTTTTAATAGTATTTTGTTGGATTTAATTATTTGTTTACCATACCTAAGTTGAAGTAGAAATAGGTAAATTAATAAATATGTTTTTACTTCCTTGTACGAAGTAAAGGAAGTATTGTAATCGCGAAAATTTTCGGTTCTCAGATTTCAGTGGAAATACGCATTTTGGCCCTCCCTGAGTCCATTTTGACTAATTTCGTCGTGACGTCTGTACGTACGTACGTACGTATGTATCTCGCATAACTCAAAAACGGTAAGCCGTAGAAAATTGAAATTTTATATTTAGGACTGTTATAACATCTAGTTGTGCACCTCCCTTTTTGGTCATTATATAACTTCCGGAAGTGGTACTTTACTTGAAGCCTATAATAGATTTTCATGAAAAACTATATTCAAATATAATTTAAAACTTTCCAAATTTGGTATATAAGACTACTATATCAATGAAAATAATATAATAGATTTTGGTTAAAATACACTAACCGGAAGTGACACATTACATGAAGCACATTAAGAATTTTTAAATTAGCCTTTTGCATAAGCGAGATATCTAAATTTAAATAGTATATATTTTGTGTTTTTTTTTAATTAAGTTTGCTATGGATTAGAACAAAAAATAAAAAATAAAAGATTTTATGTCAAATATGTGCAATTAAAAAAATATCTATAGTTTAATACGCGTACAAGGAAGTCATGTGGTGTCCACATCAGATTTTTTTTTTAATTTAATTGTTGGAATATGATATAACTACAAAACTACAAAATAGAAAAATGGCTTGAAAAAATAGTTATTTTTGTATTAAGTACGGAAAATGAGTGTTTTTGTATTCGAACGCAACAAAAAACAAGAATTTTGCCTACGAAAATACAAATACATTATTTCTAAAACTGAAAATAAAGAATAATACAATAATTATTGATTTATTTATAGGTAAATTGAAGGGAAACAATCAACAATAAAATGAATTTGATCTGTAGCAACTAATGGAACCTGACAAAAAATAATTTGGGAGAGTGAGCGAGATACTCATTTTGGGCACTAAGATGCGAAACAGTGCTTAAGATGCTCATTTTGCGCTATAGGGTGCAAAATAATGCGCAAAATACGCGTTGGCATGGTAATGTAAATGATGAAAATAATCACGTATTTCGCGTATTGTGGTCGAATCGAGTATCGTGTGTCAGGATGAGAATGTTGACGGGTTCGTGCTATCCCATTTAATGGGATATAGCGTGATGTTGTGTATGTATGTATGTATGCGTATTGATATAAGTGAAAAAAATGAACATCTTTTGACAGTCGTATAATAAATATATTTATTTTGCAAATACCTTAATTAATTTCTTGATTTGAATTGTTATATTACGTAAATATAATAAAAATTGTATTATTTTCCAAGAATATTTTAATTGAAATCGTGTAGGTTTTGATTTTATATGAAGCATTAAGCTCTACCTTTAAGTTTAAAACTATAACTTTCAATAATAAATTAAACAAAATAGTAATTAATTTATCAAACTAATCATTTAATATTTACCAAGCAAATAACCTAATCCATCATCAGAACCACATATTCGAACCCATCATGCATCCATGGATCAAGAAGGCGCGGCTCACAATCTTCCTCGGTTCGCTGCTCGCATTCGATTGTTTCTCTGGCGCGTCGCAGAGCCGCGCAGCACGCCGGAAGCAGCGACTCTTTCAACTGTCACCATTGCTTCCCTCGCGCCCTCGCACAGGTCCCAGGGGGGTGGCGGGGAGGTGACTCGGGTTCGGCGATCAACCCAGCAGCCGCACCTCGCGATATGACCTTTCTGACACACTCATTGGAGTTTATTGTCAGTGTGGTGTAGGAGTTGAACTGATCTGATGACGATGATGGTATTGAGATGGGGGTTTGCCATTTCGGTTACTACCAACTCCACCACATACAATTGTTTTTCCGACAATTTATCTTCAATCCACTAAACACACTTTTTTATTGTTTACTGCTTATATTGTCTGTCAGTACGGTGGTGTGGATAGCAATATGGAATTCGAATCTCACTCAAGCTAAAAATTATACAAACTAACACACTGCGGTTCGGTGAGTGCGGACCCTGTACTGTAATTGGGATTAAATTCCTGTTGTACAGAGTAACACAAATAATAAATAATAATAATAATATTATTCCAACGCTGCTTGTGCTGCCACCATATTGGCTGGCAGCACAAGCTCTGTTTTTGTCTGTTTTAAGAGCTGTATATTTGGGTGTTTTAGCTATCTCTAACAGGGGCGGATCCAGAGGGGGCATGAGGGTCATGATCCCCCCTTCTACGCATGGACTTTTTTTTTAAATGTTGGCCCTAATAGTTAATTGGCCCTACTACATAATAATGATGTCATTATTTACGATAACTCAATTTGTTAAACAAATTAAATAGAAAATATTATCTAAGAACTTGAAATTCTAAGAAGAACTATTGTTTGATTTATTATTCTAATAAATAGTCAAAAACCAATATTTTGTGGGGATATTATTTCGACCCGCAGATGGGAGAGGTATTCTATTTAAGACCTAGTCAAGTATGTGACTACCGATATTTGCACTTAGAAAATCAACTTCTAATTCAATAATTTTAGTATTCTATCGAAGAACCGTTTAGATATTAAAACTTTATGATTTAAAAAGTGTTTGTCGTTCTAAGGGGAAATTTTTGAGGTGAAAAATGATTTAATGTGATTTAATGCGATTCCAAAGACGATTTAATGTGATTTAATGTGATTGTAAAAATTATTTAAAGCAGGAATATAATATGAGCAAATACAAATGTTTTTTTATATTTAGATGATGGGCACTAACCCCCCCCTTCCTCCGGAGGTAAAATAACTCCATGACCCCCCCCCCTAATTCGAAGTCTGGATCCGCCCCTGATCTCTAATATGTTAAAACCGTGCTCTTAGAACACCCTAAAACAGAGTTTGTGCTGTCAGCCAATGTATTTATTTTTTGTATCAACTTCAACTAATGAGAAAACTTGTATTTATTTAAAGATATTCAACAGGCTGACAACTCAGAAGCAGGAGAAGAAAAATACCAAAAAATAATTTAAAAAAAGTTGAAAATACAAAAGGAATGAAATAAACAGAGATAAATAACTAATGCAGTACTCTGATGTGGTTAAGGTAAAATAAATAAATATATCATCATGCCTTTTACCCATTACTGGGTGTGGCACTCTGCCGAAGCAGATCTCGGTAAGTAATATATTTCTTCACGTGAAGTGCTGTTTTCAGCCGTCAAATCACGGTCCCCAAAGATATTAGTGGAGAGGAGCCACAGGGGTAGATTTAAATTGGTGGAAATTATTTGTCGGCTGTGGGAATCGAACCATGGTTCTCAAGATCCACAGGCCGACTCGATACCTCTGAGCCACCTACCCCATAAAAGGTACGGTATTCAAATCCGAAGATCCCATTGCAGATCAGTGATTTCGAACCCTGTACTGTAATTGGAATTCTGTTGTACAGAGCAACATAAATTAAAATCAAAAATTAGTCATTGGGATTATGTTCCTGTTGTACAGCGTAACATAAATATATAACTACTTAAAACACGTAGGAACTTGCAGTAAATATAAGTAAATAATATGAATATCTCTAAAAATCGTGTAGGTAATTAAATGATTCACACACAACAAATTAATTATATAATGCCCTAAAATACTACAATTGAAATGATAAATAAGAAGATAGCTTGATATTTGATCATCATGGCATGGTAAAAATAGACGTTGCCTTTTTAAATTAAAAGAAAAAAATGCAAATAAATGATTCAGTAGCCGAGATAGAAATGGGCGAAATGTTGAGGTTATGTATATGTGAGCGGTGAGGTGTACAGGACCGTATCGGTTTAGGTTTTGTAAGCAGTGGGAGATTTATATAATGGGTAATGAAGTTCTGGTTTGGGATTAATGTTCCATGCAGAATCGTGAACTGAATTTTATAGCGTTTGTGTTTGGTTAGATTGTTAAGCACTCGTACATGGTACGTGGCGCCGTGTTGTATTATTGAAAGTGAATTTGAAAATGAAATACTACTTGATCAAATCTGTTTGATTTGTTTTACATGCTGTTAACTTTACCGATAAGTATCATCGAGTTTATATGTTACTCGTTCTTTTATTTATCATTGTAGAATAAATCAATTGTTGATAATTATGTACACATCTAATGTATGTACATCTATATACAGGGTGAGTCTGGGAAGACGCCCCCCCCCTTTAACTTTTTTATTATGAGTAATAGAAAAAAATGGTTCATATGAAAGTTTTATTATTTTAAATATACTATTTGATGGCAGATGTAGATATTTTTTATAAAGTCAGGTTTACAAGATACGACTATCAACTTTTATTTTTTAAATAGCAACCTATAATTATTTTACTAAAATAAAAACCGCCATTTTTTTCTCTTTTCAACGGTGTATTAGTTTTTATTAATGTATCTGAAAAAATTCGAGAAAAATAAGAAAATTGAGAAATACTAGAAATAATTTTTATACAAATATTATAGGTGGCTATGTGAAAATAAACAAAATGTAACAGTGTTAAATTAATGTCAAAAAAGTATACATTTGCTGGTTACTTTATTTAACATTTTGTTTATTTTCACATAGCCACCTATAATATTTGTATAAAAATTATTTCTAGTATTTCTCAATTTTCTTATTTTTCTCGAATTTTTTCAGATACATTAATAAAAACTAATACACCGTTGAAAAGAGAAAAAAATGGCGGTTTTTATTTTAGTAAAATAATTATAGGTTGCTATTTAAAAAATAAAAGTTGATAGTCGTATCTTGTAAACCTGACTTTATAAAAAATATCTACATCTGCCATCAAATAGTATATTTAAAATAATAAAACTTTCATATGAACCATTTTTTTCTATTACTCATAATAAAAAAGTTAAAGGGGGGGGCGTCTTCCCAGACTCACCCTGTATGTATATATATATATATATATATATATATATATATATATATATATATATAATAATTTAATGCATATTAATAAAAATATAATAATTGTAAAAGAGAATTAAGTTCGCTTTATTGTAATTCTGTTTATAAAATAAATTAATTGAAATGTACAAATGTTACTGCACAAATAAATCAATTATTTACGCCAAACAATGTTTCTATATACATACATACATACATAACATCACGCTATATCCCATTAAATGGGGTAGAACAAACATTCATCCATTCGCTCCTGTACACCAGTTTCGTAAATCTTCACTTACGCCCACTTCTCTAACAACGAATCTATAAGAAATGAAGGCAGCATCGCCTGCGCTATATCTACGTATAATTTAACTTGTTGGTATCCACTGTTCACTTGATTAAAAATAAAAAATACTAATTGCATTTTTGCATATACTTAGAAATAAAAATTACATAATTTTGTTATTCATATATTGTACAAGGAAATAAAAATGCATTAAAAGTATCATTTGTATTTACTAAATGAGTACGAACAATTCAAATAACTATTTATGCTAATTTTATTGTAATCTAAAGCTATTATGATCAAAATTTGATTCCCATGCTGTTTAATTTATAAACGTGATATACTCGTACACATTATGCAAATGAAATTTATTTTTAAAATATATAAAATGACGCCCTATTAAAAACTAATAATATACATAATAAATTAAATAATAATTCACAGTGAATACTAATTAAACAGCAATATAATTATCGCAAAAAGTATTATTCATCTAATGCAAAAAGTACAACAGCACTGCTACTTAAATATCATATAGGAGAATCAACTGTGCATTTAAAACAAGCATAATAGTTGCAATTTAAAGTAATTGCATTTTAATAAATACCAGAACGAGTATATTAACCCTTCTCTTAACAATCATTTATGTAAATAAGTACATCAAATATAATTATTCCTTAACCAATATGGATAGTCCTGAATTTTAATTCATAAATAAATAGCTCGATATTAACTTCTCGCATGTAAGGTGAAAGATTCACCATTATCACATTTTTGCAGTCTTTGCAATAAGAACACAAATAGCACTAAGGCAAAGAAGTTTTCTATTTTTCTGCGGAGAAGTTCAAAATAAACAGCTTTGCTTCTGATTGGTTGTTAACTGTACGGATCGCCTAATTAAGGAAGTCTGTTAGAACCTTAATTTGCCGGCAAAGAAACTTGTTATACAGAGCTCAGGGCAATTGCTTCTTACTCACGAGAACGTGAACTAGAATGTAACTAAGAGACCGCAGAAATGTAGAAAAATGGATAAAAGACTACCGTCATTATAAGATCGCGTCTGCTGTCTTAGATCTTCAATTAAAGAGGGATGAAATCTTTAATTATTACCATCTAGAAAAAAAATTATGAGCTATGACTAGGGTTGTGCATTTGACCAGTCAAATATTTTTCGGTCAATTGACCGACTATTTGACCGGTCAATTGACCAGTCAATTAACCAAGAAACATTTAATAAAAATCACAATTAAAATTGTAATTTATTTATATAGTACTGTTTACTACATCCAAAATTATTGAAAATGAAAAACCAACAACAACTAATAAACAAAACCACATCAAATTCAAAATAAAGGGAAAAATAAAGTAAAAGACGTAATGAAATGAAATAATATGTATTTATTTTATTTGTAAAGTAAAGTAAGCAAATTCTCCAGAACCCAGAATATCCAACTAGATATAATAATAGTAAGTAGCTATTTCAATTGAACAGCAGATGTCGTGGCGGTTTCATTTAGATTATTTGACCGTTTTTTTTTGGCCGTCAAATATTTTTGGTCAATTGACCACGGCACAACCCTAGCTATGACTATTGCTAATGCATTTTGGTATCTGACAGTATTCACGAAAAGGAGAAAATTTCAAATATTATTTTTTAAGTTTCATACTAGACTTGAATTAAACGGGACAAGCGATTTAATTAAATTTTACAATATTTTTTCGGACTGAATTCAATATAATAAATTATTACAAATACAATTACTTTGTATCGGTATTGACGTTGACAAATTAAACTCATTATAGCTTGAAAACACTCTTCATATATGTATTACTACACATATTTGTGTAGTAATTTTTATATGTTATTCGGAATATCTAAAAAGGAAGAAAAAGAAAGACAACACTAAGCTTTTATGAGTGGAATGTTGAATATAATGCCTATGTCATATTTGTATGATTCTGTATGATGTACGATGAAACTCGTGTACAATGAAAAATAGTTCGCTCTTCATTTCATTTCATGTATTTGATTACTTACCTAAATTCTGTTTTATTCGATATTTAAGAAACTTAGATGAACGGTTTTGGTGGACATTTTATATTTCTTATCTTTGTTTGTAATCTGTTAAGTATTTTATTTACACCATACACATTTTGTTAATAGTTTTTTATATATATAAAAATATATACGTAGATATTTAAATATTATTTCCTTTTTTATTAGATTTTTTTAGTTTTAATTAATACTATTTTTCCTAGCACTATTTATACGTATTTAAATCAGGAGTTTTATTTTCTATATTAAAGATGTTAATATATTTTTTTAACTTTGTAACCTTACGGTTTAGGGACATGTTACATCTTTGGAAAAGTAATATTTCGGACTATCCGTTCCAGTAGAAAAATTACACCTTTCATTTAAGAAAATATAACTTTAATTCCTCCCGCCAAATCACCCTAATAATTTTATTTTACCAACCATACAATTATATCTCCCTCCTTGCTGTATAAGCCTATGTATTTATTTTTCTCTAAAGTTATTAGTTATCCAGCAAAACTTTTTGATTCCTTTAAAAAACTTACCCTGTATAATAATTTCCAATTACTGCTTTAGTTATACTTTAGAATCTGTTGGTTATTATTCTTTGTAGGTTTTATTACGAATAAATTTTATCTTTTCAAATCATTGTTATTGTTAAATGTTATTTAAATTTTATTTCGCCTATTGCTATTACATAATAGATTCGCAACGATTCAGCCCCGTGATTGCACCCTGTAGAATTCTAGAGTAAAAAGCAGACGATAATTTAATTTTTTTTTTTAAGTTTACCTCTATTATACGAGATTCCATGATACAAAAAATCGTCGATTATATTGAACCGTTTTGAAGAAAATTATTATTTTTACTTGACAGATGACAGAGATTCTGTTGTCATAAATATATAAGGCGCAACCCGGAATCGGATTTTATAGTTTTTAAATAAACAGTAATAGAAACACTTATAGGTTAAGGGGTAAGGCCACTCTAAACAAGGAAAAAAAGGGTCATTTTCTAGATTTTTTTAACGAAATCTAAATGTGCTGCGTAAGAACTGTTTTTGGATCTTTATTTAGTGGTCTTTAAACTTTATTTAAATTTTTTTTTAACAAAAAATTCAAAATTGTCGTCAGAAATTTAAAAAAATGGCGACTTCTCTGGGCGCGAAAACATTCCGGGAACAGCAATAGACCTGGATCAAAAAGGGATATGTTTTCTTAATCTCTGATGTATACTCTAAAAAATTACGGGCTGGATTTAGAAAATTTTGATTTTTAACAAAATGGCGCACGTTTGAAAAAAAAGTTCATTATTCGGGACTAAATGTCTGTATAAAAAGACCATAAAAAACGAATGAAGCACTTTAAAAAAAAGCCCCCGTAGGTTTTGAGTATTTTATATCTAGAATAATAAAATAAAATGATTCAGCATGATCCATCAATTAGTATTTCAGATTTCTTTTCGCCCGATTTTGAAAATATGATTTCGAGGAAAACGCGTTTAAAGTTTCGAGTCATATATACATATATATATACTAGTACTAATAGATATATGCTTTTTTCTCTCTGAAATACTTCCGCGCGGCATTTAAATTAATTGTTCCTTATTCCTAAAGGTTTAAACTATAATTGAAGCAAATTTAAAAAAATGCATTTTTTAAAAATTCTAGAGTGGCCTTACCCCTTAAGCTCGTCGATTAGTTGAGTAATATTTAAGTTTTCGTCAAAAATTTACAATGTTTACCAATATTAAACTTAAATTTGTCATCCATAGACTATATCCAGAATTTATATATACTCTTACAAATTTTTAATTATTACCAAAAATACAGATAACATATTAATCACTTAAGAGAATTAACGACCTAAAAATAGAGTCCAGATAATTTCACTTGTTCCAGATAATTTTGTATATAATAAATTCTCAATTTAACTAATTAAATGATAAATCAAAGTTTTTATTTCCAAAATTATAGTTAAGTTGCAAAAATCTTAAAGATTTTCTTGTTCAAAATATCGGAATATATAATGAATCGTTAATTTACGAAACTGCTAAGCAACGACTAATTTATTATCGCAGTTGTATTCATGTATCTTACATACGAGTATTATAACTTGTTGCAGATTAATGTAAATATCTACCTTTTTAAATAAGTGAATGAAATAATTATTGTTTGTTTTGAAATGAAATTAGATTCACTATTTAGAGAAAATCAATGAATATTCAAATTTGATAATAGAATAATTATGTTTGATAGGTAATGGTATGAAGATGTCGACAGTAAAATAATTACTGAATTTCTCATATATCTAAGTATATAAAAAGTTTGACGAACATGTTTTCTTATTATTTACAAAACGTGATCGCAAAGTAAATATATAACTATAATTCATGCCAGCAGCTCTGAATAGAATATTTTTTTCTCACTATTCACAGCAAGTTCTCTTCCCATCATAAAATCTAACCTCCCCAGTTCCCTACAACTACGATTATGATGTACTCATTGATAAAACACATCAGGTGCTTTTCATCTCTTGCATTACATTCAACCAGAATTCTGATTCCTCATTCTGATAGTGATAGCTTCTGTATTGATAGTATTCACTTACAAACAGTTTGTTAAATTGAATATAATTTTACGTTGAAATTCTTAAACACAACTAACAATTAAGATTACGAAACTTATTCTATATACTTGTAAAAACAAATAATTTCGCTAGCCTGTATGAAAATTATAAGACAGTGTTGCTTCGAAACTCGAAACCAAACTTAGTCTCGTCTTGTTTTTTTCTTAGTTGAGTCTCGAGACTGATACGAGAGCAATATCGAGTATCATTTCTATTAATGGCTTTTAACTAATTTTACTTTACCTTTCTAATTTTAATTCTCATGGAAAAATGTTGTATTATGTAACATATGATTTTCATAAGTTATACAAATTATTTTAATATTAAAAAATATAGTTTTTTAATTGTTCATTTCCATTAAGATAAATATTTAAATTTATAACTTCGAGGGAAAGAAATACAGATAATGAAATATTGATTCGATGATATAAAACATAAAAATTTCAATGGAAAATTAATATAAATGATACAACATAATTTAAAATAGTTTTTATCAGTAGCTAATGAGTTTATTTTTTTGTCTACTGTCATTTATCAAATGTAATATTTATTTACGTAATTGAAATACTATTTTATTATAATTATTAAAATAATTTGTTCTTGAAAAGACGAGACTTAAACAGTCGAGACCAACTAAGTTGAGACCATTGTATTCGAGATCAAGTCAAGGCCGAGACAATAATGTCAACAACTTAAACTTATCTCGACTCATCTCACATCTACGATATTTCAATGTTATGTTCTCTTAACAAAATAAATTTCTCAAAATTGACCAGATCTCATGTTTATTTATTTATTTATGTTACGCTGTACAACAGGAATTTAAACCCAATTACAGTACAGGATCCGCACTCACCGAGCCGCACTGTAGTAGTTCATATAATTTTTAGCTTAAGTGCGATTCGAACTCGAGATCTCCGGATTCGAATTTCGTATCGCTATCCACACCACCGTACTGACGTGCATCCGATTAACAGACAGTTCGCTTAACAGTTTTTTTATTGTTACCGCATAACAGGAATTTAATTCCAATTATAGTACAGAAAACCTATAGCTTATAAAGGAATTCGCACTAGTTTGGGATCTTCAACTGTGAACAGATCACAATACGTCGTCAAACGAGATACACTTTTAGTTGGTCACTTGTATCTTTTAGTTTTTTCTTTTATTTTGTATTTGCAAGTTTTATCTTTTTAATTCATTTATATGGAATATAGTTATGTGTTCTCATTATGCCTATGGCACACTGATCGATGAGCGTCGATGACCATCGATGAGTTCATCGATGAAACAACAGAACGCACCCGTCATCGACGAAAATTAGAGGCTCCTCTATTTCCATCGAAGAGCTCATCGATGAAACGAACGTATCTCATTTCACTCGTATCTTTTGTGTCTCACTTCACGTTAGCATATTTTTGAAATTTAGTTTTTCTTTCTCAACTTTAGAAGCTTTTATTGTTTGTCAATGAAGAGTGCGTTCTTTTGTTTCATCGAAGAGCTCATCGATGCTCATCGACGCTCATCGACCAGTGTGCCATAGGCATTAGTTGTAGTTTTAATATTAGTTTCATTTAGCTTTTAGATAGAAATGTAAATAGTTCATCGGTTGTTTTTAGTAGAAATTAGTTGTTTTAATAATATATTAGTTAATTATAGTTTTATTACATTCTTTAATGTAAATATTAGTTCTATTATCATTAATTTTTATTTATTATTCAAGTACTTAGTTATCTACCAAACGACCCCCAGGACGCCCCCCAAAACGATGGAAGGAAAGCTGGGTAACCACATCTGAGGACACCCCATGACCATGTGAAGAAGAACAGGCGACAGCCTAATAAAAGAAGAAGAAGAAGTACTTAGTTATTAAGTTAGTAGCGTACTGTTTCTTTGTTGTAGTTATAGCCATGTTTTTTTAAGTTGAAGCCGACGATCTATCCATAAATAGAAGGATTCGCTTAAAAAAGATGTCCATTATAATTCACTGAATAGTAAACCTACCTATAATTTATTGTCTTGTGTCTAAAAACAAAAACTCAAAGTTTATTGCCCTTAGGAAAGAAACATTCTCTTTCGCACTCCGGAATCCTGCATCTTCGACTGATTGACGGCGAGTGGATGGACAGGACAGCGGACAGGGACAGGGCTACAGAACTACATTTAGCTTACGGCTCACGCTCCACGCTCGTCGACACGAGAACACAATCGTTACCACGAATGACGCATCAAAATGAGAAACAAAAGCACGCTGAAAACAAGAAACCAGCGGTTCTCATCGTGTCTGTCTGCTGATTGTTTCTCCTGGTTGCCATGGTGCTGCTGAGTGTGAGTGTTGAATGCTAGGTGCGATAGTCGTGGCTACTGACTTTTCGCTTTTCGGGTTTGACTCTTGAGTTCTTAGTACGAGTAAGGCTTGGTTAGGTTAGGTTTTGTGGTATCATGATGTGAACTACTGACGTGGTAGAAATACTGTAGGATTTTCCCAGCCCAGATCGTGATGTTAACAGCTAATTGTTATGTTCACACATTGTTATATTTTATTTCTTTAACTGTACTTATTCTTTACATTTTCTGTTTATGTGCATTCTCTTCATACTAAGATCTTATATTTATACATTGTTTAATATTTATATGCATCAATGTAAATTTACTGGTAAAACAAATCATTCTAATAAACGTCGGTTTTGGGAATAAAGTAATAGATAGATAATTCGTTAGTCAGATAAATGATATAGTTATTTGTGTATTAAGAACATAAAGTGTTTTTTTGTTACTCGAACACGGTAATAGTGCAAAAGGAACAAAGACACTTCACGCACGTGATACACACATTATTTTTTACTACGATTGCATCTTAAAATTATTAAAAAACGTATACGTACTAAAAATAAATTCGTTTTGTCAATTACAAGTTCCTGTTTTGTTTGTATCTCTAGTAACTATTGAAATAAGCGCGCATTTAACATCTTTTTCGCGCGTTGCCATTGGAGGTTCACAAAAAAATATATTTTTAGATTGTTCCATAGAAAACGTCAACTTTACGATGACAAATGAGAGCGTAATTGTCAACTTTTCAAAGCAAATCGTAGAAAAAAAATATATCAATATTCCATAGTTAATAAAATTTCTGTAAATGAACAAATATTTTAGAGTCAAAGATTCAATCGACGCCGGGATTTAAATCCAGGACATATTATACCCGATATAGAGATTTCTCAGTTAGATTACGCAGACCTCGGTTTCGTTATTCGAATTTTACTCTTTATTTGTTGTACATATATAAAAGATACCCGCTATCCTATGACTTTTCATTCTAAATAAATGACTTCACATAAGCCTGCGTAATCTATCTAAAGATATACTTTACCAAATATAGAGTACCGGATTCAAAACTTGGTATCGTCCGAATTTTTCTCTCTCAACTAATAAATTATTTAATTAATTGATAAGAATTTAGTTAAAAACAATGTACGTGATTTGTGCTATTATTATTTTGATATAATATAATTTGACTTATTTGACAAATAAATTTTGTATTTCTATATTTGTTGACAGGGTCTTAAGGGACGTTTTTACTATCG
Organism: Pterostichus niger; assembly: GCA_947425015.1. NCBI lineage: Eukaryota > Metazoa > Arthropoda > Insecta > Coleoptera > Carabidae > Pterostichus > Pterostichus niger. Next base: position 40,948,651 of record OX380336.1, read on the forward strand.
TTGATTAAATATGTATTCCTTAATTATTATTACTGGATCTTAAATCAGATGGGTTACTTTAATCTGTGAAAAATTAAAATAAATATATCATCACGCCTTTTACCCATTACTGCCGAAGCAGATCTCGGTAAGTGATATATTTCTTCGCGTAAAGTGCGGTTACCAGCCTTCAAATCACGGCACCCAAAGGTGTTAGTAGAGGAGGAGTCACAGGGATAGATTTAAATTGGTGAAAATTGTTTGTCGACTGTGGGGATCAAACCAGGGTTCTCAAAATCCACAGATCGACTCGATACCACTGAGCCACCTACCCCATTATTATTATAAATAATTAAATGTACTATTAAACTTAAATTTTTAATGAAAGTTTAGTTTAAATTTTTCAAAAAACGATAAGAAAATCAATATAAATATATCATCACGCCTTTTACCTATTACTGGGTGTGGCATTCTACCGAAGCAGATCTCGGTAAGTGATATATTTTTTCGCGTGAAGTGCGGTTACCAGCCTTCAAATCACGGCACTCAAAGGTGTTAGTAGAGGGGAGACACAGGGGTAGATTTAAATTGGTGAAAATTGTTTGTCGACTGTGAGGATCAAACCAGGGTTCTCAAAATCCACAGGCCGACTCAATACCACTGAGCCACCTACTCTATATAAAAATTAAATTGACATATTGACAGTACATACCATAAAAATCTTTTTGGTTAATTTCTAAGGTTACATTTAATAGACAGTGATATAATAATTACACTTAATAGTAAATAAGTAACATATTGGTAGTGACATCGGTATTTGTAGAGCAGCTGCATTTATACCTTATTTCATGTAGGAATCCAGTAGAGTGGTAATTATAAATAATAGAGATGGGCGAATATCAAATTTCTCGAATTCGAATATCGAATACGAATATTAATCAGATCTCGAATATTCGAGGTACTCGAATATTCGAATACTCCTAAAAGTTAATTTATTTATTATTAATAATTATTTAATTATGTCCTTTTCATTATTTGAATGAAATTGTTAAGATAGAATAAAATTAAAACAAAAACTACAAACAAAAAGAAAAGAAACAGACGAAAACTTCAAATTTAAGGTGAAACGTACGGGTTGATGTTGGCGAAAAACAAATTTGAAATATGGTACGTCTTCATGGTTTTGAAACAAAATATCTTTAATATTAATAACTTCAAAGTATTGTAATAGCTTTAAGTTTATGTACAAATGATAAAGAAAAACATAGTCTAAAATTGAGGTCAACATATATGGCGCAATATTCGAGGTATTCGAATGTTCGCTATACTGACGTTAATATTCTAAAATCTCGAATATCGAATATTGTTAATATTCGCGGCATTCGACTATTCGCGGATGATATTCGCCCATCTCTAATAAATAATACCTCATTAGTCACAGCAATCGACATTTCTTTCAATTTACAAAATATTTTTGTAGATACTTCTCTTCATTTTACTGCTTTAATAGGTAATTGAAATCTGTCAGTCGTGCGTTTTAATACAGTTCAAATGACTGCATCCTTTTTAAAAATTATAATTGGGTGAAAAATGTTATAAGATATATATTTATATCTCAAATCCACCATATAGTAAAATATCCTTAGATCATCACCTCCACGTCAAACATCATGCAATATATCTTCACTCTCCACTCTTCGCAACGTCCCCACAATATTGTTTTTACGTTTGCAAGAGCAAAGTCTTGACGATGTCACATGGACGGATCACCGTTGACCGTGGACCGCAAACCACTCGATCCCGGCCGTGTGTGAAAACAATGGCACATCGCTCCCCGGCCGCATTCTGACTTTGATCCGTGCCGACGCGAGTGAGAGCGATCGGACGACGCGCAGGTATGCGTGCGTGGCCGCGTGCACACGCATCACACGCTCATGCGTGCGAAAGAAACTGTCATTGGTCATTGATTCGAACAAGGGATGATGCTTAATTTGATATTTGATTCAAGATAGAAATAGGAATGTTCAGTAATGAGTAATGACTAAAGCCCGGATTTTTAGAAAATTGCCTAGATTCAAATTTTAATATACTTCAGGCAATTTCGTTTTTCTTTACATAGGTAATATGTTTACGTGTAATGGAAGGTTTTTTTTTTCGTGCCTTAGAGCCTATTTTTTCTATATTTTGGTTATTGTGCCTATTTTACTTTATACAGCCTATTTTGCCTATTTTTGTTGCCTATTCTAACTTTTATTGAGCAGACAAGGTTTATCATCTACTTCGTTGACTAATTCAGCACTCGACAAAGTGTTTCAACCTAACCTATAATATTTAAAGTACTTACTTTAATCAAGTTTTTGTGTGTGAATTTAAAATGCCGAAAGAAAAAACGGTTTTTAGTAAAAATTTAACGTGGCAATTTAATTGTGTCTTTGCCATTAATCAATGAAGCTGAGGTAACTTTAGACGATATGGCTAAATATAAGAACGCTTCTGTCACATTTTGTGATGTCGAACGAAGTTTTCAGCTTACAAGCAAGTTCTGACAGACCGAAGACAGTCCCTTTCCGAAAATTTCATAGAGCAATTGCTCGTAATATTTTGTGAATTAAAGTGTACTACATAATTTGAATTTGCATAATAGTTAATAAAATGAGAAGCCTACATTATTATTTTTCAGATTGCGTTAATTTTTGTTTAAAATGATTATTTTTTTCTAACGAAGAGTAGATACGAGTACCAATATTAGAAAAAGGATTCGTTTATTTTTTTTAAAACAAATTATTTACATTTAGGCTGCCTAAAATCCCGCCTATTTTAGAGTAATTACCGGCCTATATGCCTGCTTATTTTGGTGTTTTTAAGAGCCTAAATATCCGGGCTTTAGAAATGACTAATGAAACGAATAGGGTAGTTAAACTGATTTATTACAAAAGGAATTAAGTTGATAGCTGGTGGAGTTTGACATCTCAAATTCAAAGTACATCAAAATCATCTTTGTACCTACTTGGCATTTGATTTTATTCCATTATTTCTGAAATACTATTATAGGAAAGCTATAACATAGTCAGGACATTAGAATTGGGTAAATGTCATGACAAAATTAATATGAAATTTAATTAGTATTTTTCAAATGTAAATACTAAACATTTGATGAAATCAAATTAATCGAAGTTCAAATGTTCCAGATTCACTTACTGGTGGTATTCAAAATTAACCTGTTTTAGAGTTTCCATTGAAATATATTTATAAATAAATACGCGTAAAGTGCGGTTACCGGCCGTCAAATCACGGCCACCAAAGATGTAATTGGAGTAGTGAGAATTATTTGTCAACTGTAGGAATTGAAACTGGATTCTAAATCCACAGTCTGGCGCGATTCTACGGAGCTATCTTCCGCATAAGACATACATTTATTATATATCTATGTTAGGTATATTAAAATTAAACAAATATATTATCACGCCTTTTACCCTATATGGTGTGTTACTTACCGTACCAGATCTCGATAAGTGATATATATTTTCGCGTGAAATCCAGTTACCAGGTGTCAAATCACTATCTCCATAGATGTTAGCAGAGGGAGAGTCACAGGTTGAATTTAGTGAATATTGTTTGTCGGCTGTGGTAATCAAACCTGGGTTCTCAAATTCACAGCCCGGCTGAGCCACTTACCCCATATTATATATTAATTTTACTTATTTATTCTCAGCAAATTACAAGATGGTACAAAAATATCCATATCAAATTTTAAAGTTATTAAGTTTTGCTATTAGTGAAAAAACCTTTTCTATTATGTTTGTTACCAATCATTTTAATCATTTATTTCAAAATAATATCTAGAACTCAAGATGAAATAAAATACAGGAATTATTTATATTCCAATGCTCTAATAGTCTAAAGAAATAAAGTAGAATTCTGAATTCTTGAGAAATGTTCGACTCGACAAAATTTCTTTTTCTTATCTCGAAAATTTGATTTACAAAATAACTGTTAGCTATTTGGAGTCTTGAAGTACTAAATTATATTTGTAATTTTAGTAAATTCTCATACTGGACTCTATCTAGGATTGAAATGCAAAAATTTTACTAATTGGTATGAAATTTGTTTTTGTACTGAAGAGCTGAGGAGAGGAAAATGGTAATTAATATAATATGCTATTTATATCATTTATTCATTTATTGTACTTTATATAACAGAAACTTAATCCTTATTACAGTACCTACAGGGTGCACCGAATCGCATTGTGGTAGTTTATATATTTATAGTATGAGGGAGATTCGAACTCTGAATCTTCGGATAGAAATGTAGTAACGTTAAGCACACCATCGTATTATAAATTAGATATTCTAAAGATGAGAAAAAAAGGTGAACAAAATATTTGAATAATTATGTTTGAAATACCATTAATTATGATAAATTTTGGGTACAATATGAAATAATCTTTTCTGCAGATACAATTAACACCAGAAAGTACCTTGTATTCGTACATGGCCAAAGAAAAAACTAACATTTTTCAAAACATATCTAACTTTCTTATAGAAGGAAAAATTGAGATACCGTCAGGATTTGAACCTAGGACCTCTGACTTCCTGTTTAATGCTGTTTAACTATTACAATCTCCATGTAATTCAAAGCTAATATCTTATTCTCATTTTTCTCTCTATTTTTGTTTTGCGTCAAATGCAACCTCGTTTTTGAAACTCTTTCATATACAAAAATACTGGACATACAAGTAGTATATTATTTAAGGATAATATTACCAATTAAAATTAAATTAATTTTGTGTTATAAGAATTTAAATAATTTCATTAATTGTGAAATATTTATTTAAAAATACTAATTAAAATTGTTCAAAAGAATTTGTAATTCCAATTTTTACAGCAAACATCAAATATATCACGAAATAACCTTAGCACAATTCAAGAAATATTTCAAACAATCAACGCAATTCAGTTTAAATAACAAAAGAGGGAAAAAATTCTAAAATTCTCCGCATGCAGTATGCAGTAGCGCGATCGGGCAATGCAGCGATGTTGAACGTTTAGGAATCCGTCGCTCCAACAGAGAGCAGCACCGGCCACCACATGTTCACATGTTCACGGGAATCCACGGCCTTCTCTGCCGCGATCACGAAAAAACACCACATTTTCATTTATTTTCTCATACCTTTGCAAAATTCCAGGCTGTTTCAACATCCAACTACATTAGTAGGAAATATCAGAAAACAACAATCCTTATTTTTCTCAAAAATTTATTTTATTTCATTTGAAGATAATTTGTTTATAAAAGTGTGAAATTATCTAATCCTACAATTGACAAATATTTTGTATAATACAAAAAAATATTATCCATATGTAAAATTCACTAAAATTATTGTGTTTTTATATTTTACAATGTCAGACAAAAATTTAAAATCAAATGTATAAGTAAAGTACATAAATAAAGTATCATTATTATTTTTTATTGATATAATCATGTTTGTATAAATATAAAAATAAATTGAATAGTTTTTCTCGTATATTTATTTAGAAATAATGAGATGTGGCTTTATTTAATATGTTTGTTATGTTCGTGTGAGTTAAATCATTTTAAAAGAATAAAAATGCAATAACATTTTATATGAAACGGAAATTATGCGATACATTAGTTAAATAAATAGCAAATATAACCATTGTAATTTATAAAACGTTACACAGTAAAATTTAGTTACATGCTGCCATCTCTGAATGACTAGCGGCATATCCTGGAGCTCGTCGGTGGAAGGATCGGTAAGATAGGTAGTATAAAGTAAGTTATTTTTAATTGGCTTGATTGATTAAAATTATAGCAATTTGAACGTATTTAATTATATACAACAGTTTTCGAGTATAAATTACTCCGCTATCAACTCTCAATTGTTCGATCGAACGTGTCAATCCCTCAATTATAACAAATGAATAATTTTTAAACGATTTGTTTAAGTGTTTTGTTTAATAACATTTATTATGAAAATAGTTTACGAGTTTACTGATAGTTTTTGATAGTTTACGTTGACGCACAGATTATTGTAATTTTCAGTCATTTACCTGCATTATGAATTCATCTTGTTTGTTAGTGAAATTGCTAATATTATCTTTGGACACTAATATATGTTATTTACTTAATTTGTTTATACATGTAATGTATTGTGTCGCTTATGTCTACTTAGAATAATGACTCCATTTTGACTACTGTACGGTAAATGCTTTAATTATAACGAATTTTACACTAGTGATTTCTCATTCATATATTTATAACACTTTGTTGATGGTTTCGTATTTACGTTACTATAATTGTTCAACCCAGCATGTTTTTTCATACACACTTAAATTTAATTATGATTATTTATCTAATTTTCTATTTTACACACGAAATTAAGTATTTTGTGTTTATTTACATCAGTAATGGAATAATCATCGTTGAAAATATATTTTTTACTCTTTTTCTATTAAAATTATTACTAATGTATTATTCAAGGATGTTGTAAAAGCCTTGAAAATAATAAATTACATTTTAATTTTATAAAAGACAAAAAATAGAATACTTACTACTTAAATTTACTACTTGAAACTTGAAAAGTAATACCTATAATGCTCATAAATGTTTTAAAATATTGTAGTCAAGAACTAAACATAGTTATAAAGAAAATTATATTTATTATAAATACAATTTACTTTTACGACTTTAATAAAATAGTAAGGAATTTTGCGTTCATATTAAAACAAGTTAATAAAAACTCCCATAAACACTAGCTAAGCTGTATAAAACATCTCTAACAGGAAATATTAAATCATAAATATTATATTCCTTTATAAATAATATTCCTGACGACATTTTACTACCTAAATTTTTCTTTTATTTGGTAAATTCACTTACAACCTGCAATAAATTTACATTATTTATTAAAAATTTAAAATATTCAATAACGATAATTTAAAACTAATATCGGACATTGTCGGTAAATTTTAATTCATTCATATTATTAGTACCTATAATATTTTATTGGTCTGTAGCTAAGAAATGCTTTTACTTGATACCCTAGTTTATTAGGTATTGAAATAAAAATTATAAATGAATACGAAATTATTCTGCTATTATCAAGTTAAAGAAACAGACATCCGTTATTATTTTGTCATCTCGAGCTAACTTTATCACATTTTTCAAAATGACCTCTGTAAGAAACGAGTAATTGAATTTTACAAAATTCTTTTGGTTAAATAGATATCTTGGAAGGCATAACCAAAAATGTGATCAATTCAATGTTTTATCTTAATAAGAGCAAAAGATGATTGCAGATACTTTTGGACAAATGTTGCTTTCTGTTGGTTAAAGTTGATATACTTGCGATCATTTAAATCAAAGTTTTGTTTCACGAATTTCTCAAGTTGTTTAGTTTAAATTTTGTTAGAGTTTGCTAGTAAGCAGTTCCTTTGTTTTGAGCAACTAAAATTTATTTTCTATTAATAGCCAATTTTGTTTTTACTTAAAACTAAGAGAAATAACAACAAAAAATATAGTACTTTATCACAAAACGCAATAAAGTGCATATTTCAAAAAGGTGACAGACTTACCCCTAATACTGGGTAACATTGTCATACTAAATTTTCGAAAAAAATAGTCAATTTAGTTCATCAAAATTGATTTGAAGTGATTATCTACGTATATGATACAAAATTTCGCTAAAATTTGACCCCGGTAGCCCCGGTTGAACGTACATTTTTCAAATTGAATATACATCATGTACATATTTTTTTTTTAAATAATAAAAATGTATTTAACTAAATTATTTTTATTCTACCTACACAGTCAAAAAGAATATTATTGTTATATGCAAATAGGCATGTATTTTACTGAAAGGATTACTTGGAAAAGATGCATCTTTTAATTTTTTCTGTGAGAAAATAATAATTTAACTTCAAAATAGTGGCTTTACAGACATTTTGGTATTTTAATTATTTTTTTAGGAATTATTTCATTTCGGAGAAACAGTACCGAATACCAATATTAAAACGAGTTATAATATTGCATTTTATTATTTATAGGTAATTGTAACTATCAAAAAATAAGTATTTATTTTAGACGAAAATATTTGTACTTCTATTTTAGAGATGGGCGAATATCAAATTTCTCGAATTCGAATATCGAATACTCCTAAAAGTTAATTTATTTATTATTAATAATTATTTAATTATGTCCTTTTCATTATTTGAATGAAATTGTTAAGATAAAATAAAATAAAATCAAAAAGAACAAACAAATAAGACAAAGACGAAAACTTCAAATTTAAGGTGAAACGTACGGGCTGATGTTGGCGAAAAACAAATTTGAAATATGGTACGTCTTCATGGTTTTGAAACAAAATATCTTTGTTATTAATAACTTCAACGTATTGTAATAGCTTTAAGTTTATGTACAAATGATAAAGAAAAACATAGTCAAAAATTGAGGGCAACATATAGCGCGATATTCGAGGTATTCGAATGTTCGCTATTCTGACGTTAATATTCGAAAATCTCGAATATCGAATAATGACAATATTCGCGGCATTCGACTATTCGCAGATGATATTCGCCCATCTCTAATCTATTTCATTTCAGAAAGTGTTCTCTCGTATCTAGAGTTATTCATAATAAAAGAGATATTCTCTTTTTTAATAGCGATTTAATTTATTTATATTCTTTATATCACAGAACGTTATCTTTTATTCCTCGTTTTAAATACACTACCGGACACACCGAGCCGCAGTTTTTACACTGCCGTACTGCCGGTCTTCGTAGTAAAATGCTACATTATTTAAGGTGTATAAGTGATTAGCTTATAGCGCCCGAGTGTGTGATAAATACATGTAGCTGTATTTTATATTTTACGACAAATCACACATTGTCGACAGGCGGATTCGAACTGACGAACCTTGGTTCGGGTGACGTCACAGTACGTTAAGAGATGTGCCTTAACACGCTCGGCCACTGCGCCTGTATATGTCATCACTACATTATTTATTAGTCTTTAACACACTGTCAACTTCAGCAAAATAAAAACAACAAACTAATAAACAATAAAAATAAAACGTAAACAATCTATGAAGTAAATCTTCATATTTAAGTGATTTCTAGATTGTACAATTTACAACCGTCAGCTTGAAGTGCGACAAATGAACCAACAGACAAGCGGACAGTCGACAATCGACAAGCCTGCAGACAGCAAACGTATCTCCTGGATCTTTTACCTGGATTTATCGATCCTACAGATCTAATACGATTATGTGCGTTATTACATTTATTAACTGATCCATTCACTTCGACAAAGACATGATAAATTGAGGTTATAAACTATAAAAAGCTTGAAAAGGTGCTTGATGTTTAATCCTTGTTGCGTGAAAGATCTTGAATCGTTAATTATAAATAGTAATAAGAGCAGTTAGGTATTAACTCGTTTTTTAAGTAATTATGATTTACCTAAGACTATGATATATGGGTTTGAGTCTAAGACTTCTTTTTCATTTCACATTCATTTTTAGTTTTTATATAAACTTATAAAGAAGGCAAAGTATTAGCAAGAAACAAAAAGGAATGGAAAAAATTCGTACACAAAAAATTAAGAAACAATATACCCTACACCACAAGCTGGTAGAAGGGATATATATATATATATATATATATATATATATATATATATATATATATATATAAACTTATATTATAAATGTCTTATAATTGGTTATTAATAAAATAATGTTCGGCAGTACGGTTATGCGATTAGCGTTATGGCATTTGAATCCGAAAATCTCGAGTTCGCATTCAAACTAAAAATATACTAAAGTAAATTAATTTGTATATATCTTGTAATGGCTAAAAACTAAAAAAAATCGTGGCTATCTTTAATAGAAAACTTAGAATATCTGGGTTACTATATGATTCTTAGTTACAATTTTTAGTTACTTGTTTACTTATGTTTGTAATCCTGATGAAGATGTTTGTTCAGTACACCGAAATGTTGAATTAATTTCAAATTCAAAACTTAAACCAAAAGTGTATTTAAAAAAATATTAAATAAAACTCTAGGCAAAGTCTCACAAAATTCAGCCTCCGAGTCACCTTATGAGGGCATCGTCGGAGGCCGGCCAGCACAGTTAGTAACCATGGACGCGTTTCGCTCTTGTTAGAGCTCATCAGCATGGTATAACTCACTTCTTCACCTAGAACAAAGTTCATGTGAAGAAGCTGGTGACGAAAAACTGTGCCAGCAGAGAATAAGATCTCTAACAAACGGTAAGATGACATGAGAAGTTCTGTCGAACCATTAATGCCATCTACCGAAAAAAATGAAAAGCTACGCAATAGCAATTTAATAACAACAAAGACAAAATTAATTGTCATTCATGCACTTGGTGAGACTAGGTATAATAAAAAATATTAAATATTTATTTAATATTATTTATTATACCTACCTAGTCTCACCAAGTGCATGAATGACAATTAATTTTGTCTTTGTTGTTAAAAGTGTATTTAATTTAAATCTGTAGTCGAGTTATTTTCTTTTAGTAAATAGGCACCAAACAAATAATAAAACAAAGCATGCATTTCGCATCTCAACCCTATTCTTATTTTGTTTTGTTTGACGGCTCAGTTCAGAGTAGCACTCCAACTCCAGCTCCAGCTCCAGCTCCAAGTCGTAATATAAGAGTGTGTGAGAGATGATATGTTATAATCTAGGGTAATTAAAGTTGGGATTAATTATTGACGATCCGTGAGAACGTTGTGCAGCATCCCAGGCGGCCATGGCTCCGCAGTCGGCGCATCACACGTTACGTTCGTTTGTAATTCTCGTATTTCACATGGCACAGGCCTCCATGGCAAGCCACGATGTGTCTGTGAGTCCGACTGCACATATATCATAAATACGTGCCGTGGTCATAATTGTGGTGTGTTGCCGTTGCGTATAAGCAAGTCTATGGGTTTGATACGGAAGAGTTATGTACGAAATGAGAATTCAGAATTATGTGATTGATGAAGTTTTGTAATATTTTGTAGGGATTAACCAATTTTTAATTCTTCTCTCTGCATAAGAGAATTATTTTTACTTTCAGAAACATTTTGATGAATCATTACGTTCCAAACCCTTTCAATTTTCGATAAATAATCACAAATATTTGAAATAAATAATAATCTATTTCCTCAAAAATATTTATGATTTTTATTATTATTTTAGAAAAAAAAACTTGAACTCGAGGCTCTGTAATTTTAGCAAAGCGTCTTGTTAAATAGATTACCTGTAATTATCATTGTAACGTCATTTAAATTTCATTCTTTATTTTAGTTTTTGAGAAAGATAATAAATATATTTTTATTTATTTATTTATTTTATAGCATAACATTTCTGTCATTTGAATAAATAAATTTTATTAATTTGGAAGTAAATAATTATTATAAAACCGCCTATTAATCAGTTAAGTATTAACTTTTTTTTAAATATGAACCAAATTTGGATAAATTTAATTAAGAAAAATATACACAAAATTAATATTTAGTATTTCTCAGTTGTTTTGATAAATAATATTTAGATATTTGAGAACCCTGGTTCGATCCCCACAGCCGACAAACAATTTTCACCAATTTAAAATCTACCCCTGTGGCTCCCTCTCCACTAATATCTTTGAGGGCCGTGATTTGACGGCTGTTAACCGCACTTCACGCGACAAAATATATCACTTACCGAGATCTGCTTAGGCAGAGTGCCACACCCAGTAATGGGTAAAAGGCGTGATGATATATTTATTTATTTATTTTTTATTTATATTTGAATATAACAAAATTAAAGAAAATACAATTTTAAGTTCGATTTTCCAATTAATTCAGGGAAATATCACAATTTGTAATTTGTATTGAGTATAGATTTACGCTCAACTTGGTAACTGAAGTGATAAGTACATAATAAAAATGAGTATCTTATAATCATTTAATTTATTGCAAACAATATATCCCTGAAAATTTGTTCCTGAAAATTGGTTCTTCACTATAATCATTTTTAATAACTTGATTGAGCATCATTTGTCAAGGACAAATGAGAATAAACTGGCAAGGACGAATTGTAGTAGACAAATTCTCTAAAACCGCAAATTTCCTAGAATTTATAAGGTAGGTATATCAAAAATAAAATTAAGCATTTTATGTAAAAGTGCATAAATCTGTTAGTCAGTAAACACAAAACTATTTACCTAGATACTTAGTTTATTTATTAATGTTTATCTGATCACATACTTATGTATTTATTTCTGTATTATTATCTAGCGATTATGTAAAATACAAATGTTGCCACATTAGTAAATAAAACGTTATTATTACTAATATTTTGTAAAATAAAACTGTCACGAACTGATACTTGCAACTGTGATATCTCTAAATTATTATATTTTTATTTTATTAGCTACTCTGTACAAGAACTTAATCCCAAATACAATACAGAGTTTGTTAATAATATACGAATATAATACTTGGCTGATATGGACTCGAACCTAAAACTGCACGGGTTGCCTTATATCACAAGCAATCAGTTGTTGCTATTTATTTCTTTTACTTCCTTGAATATTTATTAAATTTTATTTCAGACCAGAAATAATGAAGTTTAGGAAACTACGAGTATATGCAAGACTAGAAAAATATTGAGTATTTAAGTATGTTTATTTATTTATTTATTTATTTATTTATTTATTTGAAAATTCAGCTGCCCAACAGGACAAAGTCCCAATAACAGAGCAGCACAAAGATACAAAAACAGATTAACTTAAAATATAGATTCGATAGATTTAACTGTCGGTTCTCGTTGAAACATTTTATAATAAAATTAAATTAAAAAACACTAGGTTAGTTTCAAATAATGTAAAGTTTATTTTACAATACGTATTTCGGTCGACTAGACCATCATCAGGTGAACAAGATATGAATGAATTTGTACAATAGAGTAAGACTTATAAATAGTATACACAAGAATTCTGACACAAGAAGTGGGAGATACATGATTGAAAACAGATGTGTTTTTTAATTTAATTTTATTAAAATATAGAATACATAATAAAAAATAAGATTAATCAAACAAAATGTAAACATTGCAAAAATAGGTTTTCACGTTGTTTGTAAATACATTTATGGAATCAGAAAATATATCTATGGTGCAATTAGAATTACACAAAGTATTATACATAGAAGTAATTCGATTAAGTGGAGAATGTGATGCAGAATTTGTTTTATATCCAACAATTTTGAAAAGTTCATTAGTTCTCATACAATAATTGGGAATTCTAAATTGCATAACATCTAACAAATTATTACAATTAAATATATTGTTAATAATTTTGTATAAAAATGACAGGTCGGATACTTTTCTTCTGTTTTCAAGAGATATTAAATTTAAAGTTCTTTGTGGAAATTTATAACGCATAGAACGTAAGAATTTGTGTTGAATTTTTTCAATTCTTTCATTGTAAATAAAATATTGTGGCGACCAACAAACAGATGCAAATTCAAGTTGACTGCGTACAAGGTAAAAATATAATTTAAATAAAGTACATGAATTACTAAAGTTTTTAGATGTACGCAAAACAAAACCGAGCGTACGGTAAGATATGTTAGTAAATTTATCATTTAGCTCTATAAAATAAGCGTCATTCCGTTTACATTTTACTATAATATTTGAATATTTAATTTTCCTATAATTCTCCAGTGATGGTAAGTAAATAAATAATTGAAAAAAGTGAAAAATTGTTGTGGTTTGGTGAAGATGGCCACCACAACATAAACGAAATTCCCACATAGACGCGACCCTAGACCCCAGACACCCCGTCCAAACCTCACGTGATAGCATTTTGTTTTCGTGGATAACGTGACGTTCATCCAACTCAATCTTTCCCCCTCTGTCTCTCCACCCACAATCCTCAGTCGGATACACACATGCACATTACAATCAACAGTAAAGAAGTTTCTGATGAGCATTGAGCATAGCAGCGATCGGCATGCAGGGGGAGCGAGGGGCTAGACTCAAACTCCGGATAAAAAAGGCGGCCTCTGGTTAACCTATGGTTCGCTGGTCGGACGCTCGATCGCACAATTATACGTTTCTACCATGAAGATTACACACCATGTCCGTATATTTTTGTAATGTATCTCTATGTTAAGACAACGTAATAGTCGCTTGCGGGCAAGTCTTTCGATCTTCTGTTGTCTGTTGTGCTTGTCTGTGTCTCGATGTTTCGATGTTCTGATGGTCTGATGGTCTGATGCGAGCTTGTTTTCTGATGGTGAAGGTTTGCATGGGATTCATTGTTTTATTTTAAATATATGGGTTTCTATCTAGGATTTTTTTTCATTTCACTTGTAATCTACTAACCATGTCAAATAGCTTAGAAATTACATCAGTAAATGTAATTGTAGCACAATACATACCTTAATCATTTATATTTTCAATATTGTCAAGCAAGGTCTCGGTTATTACTAGGTATACTAAGCTTAGTAAATACGGGAACTCAGCCCGCGTCAGCTACAATTCGAATAAAGTTATTATTTTTATTATTAATAATGTAGGTGGCTGTGGAACTTGAGAACCCTAGTTCGATCCCCACAGTCAACAAACAATATTCACCAATTTAAATCTACCCCTGTATCTCCACCACCACTAACATCTTTGGGGCCCGTGATTTGACGGCTAATAACCGCACTTCACGCGAAAAAATATATCACTTACCGAGATCTGTTTAGGCAGAGTGCCACACCCAGTAATGGGTAAAAGGCGTGATGATATATTTGTTTATTTTATTTTAGTTCTTCTTTGAACTCACCCAATTAAATATGGCAAACGATATCATAACATCAATTAAAAGGCAAATTAAAGAAGAATGGCACATCAACGGGAAACAATTACAAAAATAATAAATTGCGATAAGTTCAGGCAAAAATAGAAGACTGGAAGCCTACAACCAGGCCCGACGAGAGGGGAGGGTAGGTGGGGTAAAAAACCCAGGGCCCGTGGAATTTTATAAATTGCTTTTAATTTTCTACTATTTCACCAATTTTTTATATTCTTTACTAAAACATGTATAACGAAACGTCTGATACACGTTTCCAACAATTTATTACATTGCATAAAGTACAAAATGACGAAATGCTTGATCAAGGGCCCCAGTTGCAAATTTTAAATAAATTTATACACTATTCAAAAGTACATTATTACATTGTTGCATTTTTGTTTCTTATATTACTACATTCATTGTATACAACACACATAGGCAAAGGCTCTATACATTTGTGCGTAGTGCTGTTTTGGTATCCCCTGCATTTATCGAATATGCAACTAGATATTAGATAGTCATACAGTGAGTATACAATACACATCGCTGCACCAATTAACTCAGGATTTTGTATTTAATTTTATTTATATTGTTATAACTTTATTTAGATATTAATAATTCTTATTGTTGTCATACATATATTTATAAATATATTTTTTTTGGTATCTTATATTTAATTAATAAATATTCAAAGTTAAAGGAGGTCCGAATTTTTTTTCCCCGGGGCCCGCTTTTTCTCTCGGCGCCCCTGCCTACAACCAACCAAAGACATGAGCAAGTAGTGTTTACGAGAATAAGAATAAAGCACACTATTCTAACATACAGCTATCTTTTCAAAAGAGAGAATCCCACCTACTGCGATACGAGTAACATGTCATTGACAGATAAAAATATAATCACAGACTTCCAAAAATATAGAAAACAGAGGGCGAAACATCAAATTCCCGGGTTCCTAAAGACTAGACAATCGAAACAGCATCAACATAATCAACTACATAAAAGACAATGGGCTAAGTAACAAAATGTACAAACACTACAAATAAATAAAATAAAATAAATATATCATCGCGCCTTTTACCCATTACTGGGTGTGGTACTCTGCTTAAACAGATCTCGATAAGTGATATATTTTTTCGGGTGAAATGCGGTTACCAGCCGTCAAGTCACAAAGATATTAGTGAAGGGAGAGCCTCAGGGGTAGATTTAAATTGGTGAAAATTGTTTGTCGGCTGTGGGGATCGAACCAGGGTTTTCGAGATCCACATGCCGACTCGATACCACTGAGCCACCTACCCCATAAAAAATTAAATTACATAAATTAATGTTATTGTAAATAAGTGCTAATACCTACTGGTGAAGCTCGTTAATTTCAAATTAAAAAAAAAATTTAAACAGATTACTAATTTATCATTCTATATAACTGGACTTACTATACTTACTTAGGTATCTTACCTTCCCACTACTAAATTCATATATTGAAACTCAATTCAGATTCTTATATCAATAATTTAATTCATTTCAGTTAGTCAAGTGCTTTTAACTAAAATGCACCAAGTGGTAAATTGAATATAACAAATAAAGGTTAACATGAAAATAATATTTGCTTTTTATGATTTGTGTTTTATAATTGCTTGCAATTAATTTGCTATAGATTAGTCAAATAAAAATTACATTAGAAAGAACAAAAAATCAATTACTATGTATAGATAGTAATTATTTACACTATTCAATGTTCATTATTCATTAGGCTATGTAATTAAAATGTGACAGCTATATTTATAGGAAATATAGAATCGTTTAAGCAGGTTCCTATTAAAAAATGTCACAGTCTAATACAGTTGGAGATTAAAATATTCTTATTTTATTTCTGGTAGTTCATCACTCTTATAGCAATAACTCAACAATGAAAATATTTTATCTCCGATTAAAAATTTTAAATTTATAGCCTTGTGGTTTTAAAAATGTGGTTACCTACTATAAAAATTTATAGCTGGGTATATAAATAACTATTCTCGCACCTTACCACTATAATAACAACGTAGTATCAATATTATTTATGATATTATTTTCCTTCGTATAATATTGTTTTTTGAGATATATATTTTATATGGGTTTACATAAATTAACACAACATGATAAATCATTTATTTTTAAACATAAATTTTAATTATTCTCGGAAATAGTCGAATTTTTTACTAGTTCCAGATTTAATGTAATTCTCTGTACGGGGTGTCTACTTTATCTGTGTTACATAAGAAATATAATAGTAAAATGTGGTAGGTGGCTCAGTGGTATCGAGTCGGCCTGTGGATCTTGAGAACCCTGGTTCGATCTCCACAGGCGACAAACAATTTTCACCAATTTAAATCTACCCCTCCACTAATATATTTGGGGGCTGTGATTAAATTTTCAATACATAATGAAAAGTGATAAAAGAATATTAATCCTACCTGAGATTAATGAAGCGATATACGGTTGTAATTATATTTATTAAATTAAATTATAAATATTAAGTTTGTTGTTTTTTCGCAGCCACATTTTTACAGCTTATTAATTGTCCATTTTTAATGACAATCAGCAAAAAATAAATTTCACTATTATCGTAACAGATCTATCAGCAACAAATTATTACTTTTATTTTGCTTCTATTTTGTGAATGAAACATAATTGATCAAAAAATAGTTTTTAATTTTAAACTTATAATTTTATTTTAAAATAATTAGAATATAAATTATAAGTATTGTATTTTTCTTATAGATAAAGCAAATAAAATAGATACCTTCAAGTATTCTTAAAACTACTGTAGGTACGTACCTAAATACATTCAAATTTAATCAATAAATATTAGGGAAATATAATATTTTGTAAATACCAGAAGTTTCAATTGCTATCTAAAGAAGAGTTAAGAGTTAATATTGATTGCACTTATACACTTAAAAGCATTGCTAAAAAATTGAAGTATTCTTAAAACTGATGTAGGTACTTAAATACATTCAAATTTAATCAATAATTATTAGGGAAATATAATACTTTGTAAATGCCAGAAGATTAAATTGCTATCTAAAGAAGAGTTAATATTAATAATAATAATAATAATAATTTATTTAATTCATGACCAAAATACATAGGAATAGAAAACGTCAAGTTAAAAATATAATTGCATAATATACTTAAAATTACTTAAAATTTTTGAAATCAAGTATTCTTTAAGTTCCATTTTAAATTTTTTGTTATTATTCAGATCCCTCAGATATTGCGGTAAACAGTTATATATTTTTAAACCGAGATAGTTGTGGTTATTTTTAGATTTATTCAAGTTGATTGATTACCTTATGCACTTATGGAAAGCATTGCTAAAAAATTAATATTACTAACTTGTAAAATTCATAAATACATTTAAAATAAATGTATCGTGATTTTGTTCTACACCTAATGTCACTCCTGCTATGCAGATCTCTGTTAGTGACATATATTTGGTGTGCAGTTTCCAGTAGAAGGTACTATTAAATTGAATTAAAGACCACAATAAAGTTTCTAAATACAAATATATCATCACATCATTTCTATAAATGTAACAAAAATTTATTTTTACACGACTGATATTGTTAATTATAATAACAATCTATTAACTAGCTGTAGCAGTATTATGATAATATTTTAATTACATCCATTATTTCTTAAACCAAATTTATGTTTCTAGGTATAAATGTTTATTTTGTGGTAAGTACTTGTTTCATACGTCAAAAATAAAAATATAGAATCTTAAAGCGTGAGAGTTAGAATTTGGTAAACAGGTAATTCCCATGCATTTAGAAATAGAAATAATTTAAAATTAAAATGTATTTTATAGATACGTAATTACTTCCAGGTACTGACACTTCTATCCTTTAAAATTCATGAGAAAACAAAAACAAAACAAAAGATAAAGCAAAGATAATCCCCCATGATTCCACTATGGCACCATACACCATATCCACCAACCACCAGTCCAGCACGAGCACCTATCTCTAGATCTCATTCTCCATCTGTAAACCACACCACGGCACAGCACACATCTGCATTGAGAGAAACGTGAAACGTGTCGTAGTCGTACAGCAATAGCAGGCCGTGGCCATGTGGTATAAGCTGGTATAGCATGCGGCATGCGGCATCACGGCCGAAATGACGCAACGTACCCGTTCCGTTGTGCCCTTCACGGTCCGTGATTGGCCGAGCCGTTAGCCCCGCCCACCACCCACGCACATGGACACCATGGCACACGCACCATCGCACCAGAACTACATAGTGCTGCCGATAGCGTCGCAACGCTGCTCGGTTTCCCTGGGTGCAATGGATTTGGATTTTGTTATGTTTAATGACAATTCAAATTTATTCAATATTTACATTGATAAAAAACAACAATTCTAAATATACCATAATGACAGAAAATCTATGCTTAATTGTTTTATTTCATTTATTACTTTACATTAGAGAACATAATATAGGGCAAATAATTGCTTCTCAAATCAAGGCTTCAATTTTCTTATTTTTTTTTGACATACATTGAAATGTAAATAGCAGAAACATAATAATGAACTTGTGTCTCACTGACGTAATTGTCAAGATATTTGACATGATATATGTATATAATTACTTAGTAAATACGAATTTATAATTGTATCTCCATTCGAAAAATCGTAAACACAATCCGGATAACTGAAGCAGGAATATTATACTTGGCAAGTCGCAAAATCTACCAGCAATATATCAATTGGGTCACTCATTTAAAGTTTTAAACTCAACCATCAACTAATTACTCTTAATTTTATAATTTTTTGGGGTCACCTTGAATGCATTTGTCTTTATATCAACTTAATAAAAACTTGTTTACAATTGTTACATTACTGCTATATACTACTATTTAATAAAGCCCATAAATAATTTTTCTAAGATGGCTATGAAAAGTTGACAATTACGCTTTCATTTGTCATCGTAAGGTTGACGTTTTCTGTAGAACATTAAAAAAAATACTTTTTCTCAGGGTTCGTAAATATCATGATATTTATAATAAATATCAAAATATCTGATATATAGGATATATATCAGATAAATATCACTTTTTGGATATTTATTTTTTAATTTTAGTTTTTGTACACATTTAGAAAAACTGAAAAATTCGAAAAATTTCACTTTTCCGGAGGCTATATCTCATAAACTAAACAAGATATGGAAATGTGCTCAACGGCGTTGAATTCTCCGTGTCCGAATTGACTTATAAGCAAATTTTCATACAATTTTATGCAATTTAATATTTTTAATTATTCCCTAAGGGGTACCACTTTGGTTTTTTCAGATTTTAATTCAATTTTCCCAAAAATCCTTAATCGTAGGATTATTAAAACGAAAATTTACATACATATGTATTTTGACCCACTGAATCCAGTGGTGCAATCTTCAAATGCATATGACTTCTGGTTTTCGAGAAAATGTTAAAAAACCGCTTTTTGCGATTTTTTTGACGGAAAATTGAAAAAAAATAAAAATCGCTGAAACTAAGTTTATAAGTTAATTGAAACACGAGAAAATTAATGCCGTTGACCGCGTTTTCATATCACATTTAGTTTTCGAGATATAGCCTCGTAAAAGTAGAAAAACTGAAAAATTCTAAAAATTTCACGTTTCCGGAGGCTATATCTCAAAAACTAAACAAGATATGGAAATGCGCTCAACGGCGTTGAATTCCCTATGTCCGAATTGACTTATAAGCAAATTTTCATACAATTTTATGCAATTTAATATTTTTAATTATTTCCTAAGGGGTACCCCTTTGGTTTTTTCAGATTTTAATTCAATTATCCCAAAAATCCTTAATCGTAGGATTATTAAAACGAAAATTTACATACATATGTATTTTGACCCACTGAATCCAGTGGTGCAATCTACAAATGCATATGACTTTTGGTTTTCGAGAAAATGTTAAAAAACCGCTTTTTGCGATTTTTTTGGCGGAAAATTGAAAAAAAATAAAAATTGCTGAAACTATGTTTATAAGTTAATTGAAACACGTGAAAATTAATGCCGTTGAGCGCGTTTTAATATCACATTTAGTTTTCGAGATATAGCCTCGTAAAAGTAGAAAAACTGAAAAATTCGAAAAATTTCACTTTTCCGGAGGCTATATCACAAAAACTATTTGATATTTTTATATAATGGATATATATCATTGCAAAAATATGACGATATATATCAAAATAAATATCATGATATATATCGATCGATATATATCTTCGAACCCTGCTTTTTCTACGATTGCTATGAAAAATTGACAATCATCGTAAAGTTGATGTTTTCTATGGAACAATCGAAAAATATCTTTTTTGCGCGTCTCCAATGGCAACACGCGAAAAAGACGTTAAATGTGCGCGTTTCCGATGTCAACGCGCGAAAAAGATATTAAATGCGCGCTTATTTCAGTAGTTACTAGGGATACAAACAAAACAGAATCTTGTCATATTAAGATGAAATCGTAGAAAAAATAATGTGTGTATCACGAGCGTAAAGTGTCTTTGTTCCTCTTACACTATTGTAGCTCTCGCCTTCGGCTCGCGCTGCAATTATCATGCTGAAGTAAATACTGAATCACTTACGCTCTTAATACACAAATAACTATTTAAAACCCTACAATCACTTTTTCGATGCGGTCTTGTGCAGCGATCGCAATGGGACAATTTCGAACATTATTTATAAATAATTAATATGTACTTAATTATTATTAAAAACTGACAAAAATTAGATGACAAATTTTATGTATCAAATATTATAAAATTTACAGTTGAGTTTAGAATATATACATGTATTAACATGGACTTTTTTACACCAAATGAGTTACCCAATTTATACTAAAATTATTGTAGTTATGTTTACTTATTTTTATTTATTACTGTAACGTATCAGTCTAGTGTCACGAGAAATGTTTGTTTCAGGTAAAGTGCAATTATTTTTGCGTATATCGGGAAAAAACATACGTTTTAATCAGTATATCATATAATATATACCCTTAAATTTGTCTGCAATAATTTTGAAACATTCTGTATACTTTGAGATATATATCGGGTGTAGAATTGAAATATGTAACATAGGAAATACAATGGTATTTTTGTAATATGATGATTGTTGCTTCGCTAATTAAATTAAATTAATTAGGGAAGCAACAATCTTCATATTAAAAGTACCATTGTATTTCCTTTGTTATATATTTCAATTCTACACCCGATATATAACTTATATTTAAGAATATATAAGAACATTTAAAAGTGATTGAACGTTCCTGTAAGTAACGTAACAGTCATTAAATGACAAAACACATATGTAGAAACCTTCGTATATTAATCAGACATAAATTATAAATGGCAAAAAACAAAGAGACACGTAAAACCTTTATATGTATTCAGCATTACAACGCATTACATTGCATTAAGTGATATAGGTATGGACTGCGTTATTTATCGACAAATAAACATGTTCCTACAACTAATCATGTTTTATGGTAATTGTTTGTTGTTATTTCTGCTCGTTTCGTATCCAAGTCGATGTCTTATTCACTGTTGTAATAAATCAACAACGATACGCTAATTATAATGCGTAGGTTATTGCATTTGCTCTCTATGTATACGGACAATCACGATTCTGATTGTTATCCCGTTTGATTAAAAAACTATTATTGCACGCATCTTTTTAAAAATGTATATAATTGTACTCCCAAGACTCCTAAGATAAAAATACTGATTTATATATCTTCACTGCATATTATTCTCATTCTGGTAATATCCCTATCTGAGATGGTATTTATTACAAGTATTACTTGTTCAATCATATTTATAGATAGTGCGCAAATACTATGTCCTAATCTTTCGCACGCTTTCTTGCACTAGTATCCTAATATAGCAGTGACTTTTAGCGTGGCCTCTATCGTTCTATTCTAATAAGTTATATAGATATCTTTACCTATATCAGAAGTTAGTAATATACAAATAAAAATTTCAAACATAATTTTCAGTATAGTTATTGATTTGAAAAATTATTTATATATTAATATTCATTTGCAAGTAGGTACTTTTTTAATATAAAATTTTGAAAAATTTAACATAATAATTCAAGACTGAATTACAATTTTTTTCTGTACACGAATGTTAGAATAGAAAAATGTTTCTGTACATTAGATATAATAGCGAAATATATGTTTATCAAATAAATGGATAGTGTAACATATCAAAACATGACAGTTAACACGTGTAACTTTTGTCGTAGCTTAGTAATTTATTTATTTGACAAAACAATTATTTCCTAAGCCTAAATAAATACGTATATATAATATCTAAGTAATTTTACTTTTCATGTACGCCTCTGGAAAACTACTATAATCGAGAGATCGAAACTTATTTTGTACCGGATGAAAATCTTTAAGTTTCATGACCCTTACAACACGAAAAATTTATTAACTCAAATAAGTCGATCAACCGTTTTTAATCTTTTAGTTATCGTTCGGCTAGTTTAAATAAATAAAATAAATTTTTGTGAGACTTAGACTAGTGTTTATTTTAATATTTTAATATTTTATTAAACCTAGTTTCACCAAGTAAACGGACAATTAATTTTGTCCTTGTTGTGTTTTTAATTTAAATTGCTATTCGTAGCTTTTGTTTTTTTCGGTAGATGACATTACCGGTTCGACAGAACTTCTCATGTCATTTTACTGTTTGTTAGAGATCTTATTCTCTGCTGACACAGTTCTTCGTCACACAGCTCCTTCACGTGAACTTGTTCTAGGAGAAGGAGTAGGTTATACCATACTGATGAGCTCTAACAAGAGCGAAACGCGTCTATGGTTACTAACTGTGCTGGCCAGCCTCTGACGAGGACCTCATAAGTTGACTTGAAGGCTGAACTTTTGTGAGACTTAGACAAGTGTTTATTTTAATATTTTAAATAATAGTGTATTGTTCGAATATTGTTTAACTTCATGATAAATGTTAATGTTATTTTAGTTATAAACAGAAAGTAAACTTTTATTTTTATTATAATAATTATTATAACTTGTTGTTATTAAGATTCATCGTTTAAATAAAAAGTGTTGTAATCCACAAACATTACAATACAATTTCAGTAAACCCTTTATGAATCGATTGGTGTTATACTTGATATTCTAATGTTTCTTGGCATCAGAAGACGATCTAGATAATAAAATATCAAACCTAGTTTCACCAAGTGAGCATTTAAAGACAATTAATTTTGTCTTTGTTGTTTTTTACGATCTAGATAGATCTCATCCTCAAGAAAAATGATTTAGTACAACATTTTATATGAAAATTGGGAAAAAATTCATTAAACTTAAATTTAGAACAAGGCAACCCACGAAATCGATTAAGATCAAAATCATCATTATCTGATTTTGAGATATGATCAAAACTTCGACAGAAAATTGTGAAAAAAGTTGTTTCTTTTATCTATTCTTTTGTTTATTATTTGAAACTTCTTATTTCCCGTTACTTCTTGAGCGAAGCTTTGCCTTCCATTACTAAATAATCTCTAAATCGCTAAATCACTGCAATTCTTCTTAACGGAAGACATCATCAAATGTAGTCTTCCAATTATTAGTTATGTTAACAGCTAATTTAAATCAACCACCACAATATTGTTGCAAACGCTAAATGGACGCTTCTTTAATAATTGTACCAGTGTAAACATATGTCGAAACTCATTGCTACAGTGTAGGAAGGGGCTCATATCCTGGTATCATTGCAATCATGAGGGTACAATTAATGTGATTGTACATGGAGGAATGTTGATCAAAGAAGGCCGATCGTCCTACGATTCACTTTTTCTTACCTGAAACAAATAATAACAAATATTAGTGACATGTAGTAGTATTTATCAATTTTACATACATCTGTTTTATTGTAAGGACAGCAATTTAATTGGATAATAGTATAATATGCAAGTTAAGGTGTTATGGTAGCAAATATATACATACTAACATGAATTAACTTTCAGTATTTTTCAAATAATTTTATATATTTTTAATCAGTACCTAAATGCAAGGTATTCAAGTAATTAGATGTAGAGAAAATGCTATGACCCACTTTATTCTGATCATAGTTACATGTGATTTTTTCATTTCTGATTTGCGTCTCTAATGCTGGAAAGAGAAAAATATTCAATATTGTCTAGACAATTTCTCAACAATTTGTTTCTTCTTTTAATATCATCTCTGTTCTCGCCTATTTTTTTAGATTTATAGTATAATTTCTAATGGGGGAAGATTTAGAATTTTAAAACAGTATTCGCTCAATGTCTTTACAGGTTATGATACACGCAGGCGCAACGTGTTTACCATAAGAGACCTACCATTCCAAATTTTTTTGATTGAGAAAAAGAAAAAGGTATAAATAGATAAAATAGTTCAATTTTATCAACCAAAACAGTTATAACATAACCATTACGAGTATAACATACAGGATGTTCAAAAAGTTCCGGGATGGTGAAATATCTCGAGAAATACACATCTAATCAAAAAACAAACAAAAAGACACCTTAATTTTAAAGTTAAATTTTTATGAAAGAAAAATTCGGATGACGCCTGGATTCGAACCAGGGACCCTCCGCTTGCCGGGCAGAGATGCTGACCGCTACACCACGTCACCTGTGTCCGACGTATGGCTTCAACCGAATTCTTCTTTCATAGTGTCTAACGTAGCATCGATCCCAAAGACTCCTATATCTATGATAGGCATTGACAACGGGTTTCGTCTACAGCGACACAGTTCTGATTTATAGTCGCTGTATTCAAAAAATTAACAAAATACCTAGTTAAAATTTAAATTATTTTATAATCTTTAAATTTCAATGTTAAATTTTACATATTCCAAGAAAATAACCTGGAAATTGTGTTTTTCTTTTTTCCACAACAACACTGTTTCCGGTTTAATAAATTTAAACTTTAATTTACATTTTATATTAGATAGTAAATACCAAGTTATATCATTATTATGAAAAATACAAATAAAAATCTATATTTAATTTTAAAATTTGAATTGAACAACTTACAAACTATTCTAGTCAGTTTTTTCAACATAATAAATAAATGTAATATAAATAATTATAGGTCAGCTTCAGTTCGAACTGTTTCTAACCGATTTATTTGTTCGATTTAGCGCAGTTAATCGATACTTTGTAGACGGTTCAGTTTGAAATCAAGTTCCGGTTCAGTTTGCAACCCTGCTATTAATACATCTAAACGTTGACTTCAATAATACTCGCAATAAAAAAAAATACCTATAAATGAAATCAAATAACCTTCATAATTTTATTAGCTTTGTTGGAATAAATTAATAAATATGAATCCAAGAATCAGCAAAGACCAAATGTACACATTAACTACTATCCAAATTATATAACATTCTAAAAATGAGATGAACAATGACCTGTAGAAAAAATAAGTCATGTTTATCAATCAACAACCATCAAGAAAAATTAATAATGCATTGTTGCATATGCATCATCATCTTTTATGAAGAATAATTTCTTTCTAATCAATGCATCGATGTTTAATAATAGAGGACATAGTACAAAATGAATCACAATAGAAATTAGCCAATCCCATTCTAATGGGCGTTCAATATTAAAACGTTCTCGGCCAGATGCACATAACGCGGAACTTTATAATATTTTATTAGCTAAGTGTGTTGGTATGCAAAGTAAGCTCACAAATATGTACTAAACACAGAGGCGGAACTAATATAAAATCATCTATAATTGCAGGTATTTTCTGTATTAATGACTTTATTAATATTAAAATTCAGCTGTATAACTAGTAGTTAAACTATAGCAGCTACTGTTGAATAGAATTTTATTTCTATTCTAAACTAAACATTATTTTTACAGAAATAATGAAACGAACCACTTTCTTTTGAGCTTGAGTCTTTTGAAATTGGTTAGACCTTCAATAATTACTTAAATATCCCTTTCTACCTCAGCAAATCATAAACTTTACCAAAAGAAACAGTAAAAGTATACCTGCTGTAATTTTTGGCTAGGTCAGTGTAAAATAAAACAGTTTAGTCAACTTTTTTATAAAAAGAAAATTACTATTGATTATTTTAGAAATAGTATCGGCAAAGTATCTAAAGGTCAAATTCATAAGTAAAAATAAAATAAATATGTCGTCATGCTTTTTTATCTATTGTTTAATGTGGTACTTTGCCGAAGCAGATTTAGGTAAATGATATATTTATGCGTATGTTGTGCAGCTACCAACCGTCATATCATGGTCCTCAAAGATATTAGTAGATGAGTAATTTTATTATTATTATTTAATATTATAAAATAAGTGTAAAATTACATATTTTGATAAATGGTGCAAATAGCTTCGTCATAAAGTACGGGACTATGAAAATATGAACTTTAAAAAAAGATACTTAAGATAATATTTAATTTGTCTGTATCTTTCGAAGCTGAGTTGATTATAACAAAAAGTAATTCTGAATTGTTTCACTTTGTTACACAGGGAAAAATATTTCTTTTTGACAAGGTCGTGAAACAAATATTTTATGTAATGTAACGTAAAATTAAATGTAGGAAAAATATCTGCTGCAGCTGATAATCGTAAACAAATCAATTGGTGAACAGAAGAACTTAATTAACTGTAGATGTATCATTTTTTTAATATCATTTATTCAAGATCATACTATTCTAAAAAATATAAAATAAATACTTGGCTAAGTCTCACAAAATTCAGCCTCCAAGTCACCTTATGAGTTCATCGTCAGAGGCTGGCCAGCACAGTTAGTAACCATAGACTAACTGTGCTGGCCAGCCTCTAACGAGGACATCATAAGTTGACTTGGAGGCTGAATTTTGTGAGACTTAGCCAAGTGTTTCTTTTACATTTTTTATTAAACCTAGTTTTACCAAGTGTATGGACGACAATTAATTTTGTCTTTGCTGTTATTCATACTATTCTACTATTCTTTAAATCTAAAGATTTAATTGTTGTAGAAGACGCCTTTGGGTACAGTACACAGCTCGCACAAAAGTACAAACTTTGCATTGCGCGCTATTATACATCATATTCATTGTATTTCGCACATTCCTTTTTATAGTTTTCCAAGAATTTCTGCGGCGGAGCGTGTCTTCCCACAACACGTTCACGTTCTGTACGCCCGCTTGAACGCTGCACAGCTTACGTGGAGCTACGCTGATGTCACTTTATGTTAGTGTTAGTGTAAATAATATAGATGAATGTTTGTACACGACGGTGTGTGTGTGTGTGTGTGTGATTGTGATGTGTGCGGTCTCTAGTTCACGATCACGATCGTATGTTTGGAGTTTGGATATGTAATTATATGAGTGTTGAATTATTTGTAAGAGAAAATAGGAATTCACAAGAAAATTTTTGTTAGTATTTGTAAACTAGGTACTTGAGTAAAAGTGGTAGTAAATTATTTATTAAACTAAGATCTAATATTGAAGTAATTTACCTACACAAATACCAAATACTACCCCTAGTAATCTTACTACCGATTGGAATACAATAATAATTATATAACGTGGGAGGAAAGTGTATTATTTCCTCCCGTAAGTGACGTTTTATGTCTGAAGTGTAGCTGAGGGCAGTAATTATACAAAGGAGGAATTTAAATAAAAATATTAAAATACTTACAAAAAATGCTGATAAATAAAAATACTTATACGAGTAAGACGATAGATATAAAACTATAAATAAAGGAGGAAAACAGTTATTTTTGAACCGTATATGAGGGAAGAAAAAACTACTTTCGGTTAAGGTTAAATATTTTTAGGTATGTTTATTGCAGAAATTATAAAAATATTTAATTATTTCAATACTTTTATTCCTGTAAAGTTGAAAATATTTCATAGTTAAATTAGCTAATAAGAACAAAATGTACCTTACGATAATAACTATATAATTAGAATTATGACTACAAATTTACAATAATTGTTAGATTACAATAATTATAATTATACTATTTAACACTTTATTCGTAATTTTTATATTATATACATATATATTTTCTTATGGAAAATACAGTTTTGCTTAACAGTGCTGCTTTATTTTATTTAAAATATTAATCTTTCAACGAATTGCATGTACACCTTAGAATTAAATAAAGTATAGCTGCTTTTAATTAGGAAAATTACTGACAAAGATATACGTATAGCGAACTGAAAATCTCAAAATTTTAAATAAAATAAATTAAACTATAAACCAAAAGGAGTTCTATATGTATTTTTCTATTCCGTCCATCAAGTCATAAGAATATGGTCGAATTAACAGAAATATCTGATTTATTATATTTTTATAATTATCCACATAAATATCTAGATGCAGAAATATTTATTTATATAATCGAATAAATTCTACAACAATTAGCAAAGTACTTAACACAATTCATTTAACCTTTTTAGGAGACGCGTGCAATTTATATATTACAAAGGGGTCCATTTTAAGTTGCGTTTGGAAATATTTAGAAAACTACGCATTGGATCAAAAATGTAAATATTTTTGAAGGGGCTATCCACTGACACCAAAGTCGATCCCCCAATCTCACCCCCTAGGGGTGCAGAGGGGGTTAACATTTAAATCTTAAATAGGAACCCCCATTTTTTATTACAGATTCAGATTCTACGTTTAAAATTAGGGAGGTTTTGTTCGAAACTTTTTTTTCGATTCGCGATAGATGATGCTGTAATCGCAAAAAAATTATATATATATATATATATATATATATATATATATATATATATATATATATATATATATATATATTCTCGTATATTTGCTATAACTAAATATAAATACCCAACATGAAATCAACATAGCTTGTCAGTTGTAATCTAAACTTTATAAAGGAAATCAAGTAGTCAACAACATTTATCATTTATATAAAATATTGTTTAATTTAAGCTGTAACAAAACCATGAATTGTCGGTTGTCAGAACCATCTCCCAAAGTCAACCTCAACATTTAATCGGCATCGCCATGCTGTCTGACACGGAACCGACACAGACCATGGATCACTATCCGCTCTCCGCGTGACATGGCGGCGCATTTTTCCGCGGACTATACAAACACGCGAGCGAACAGCGACTTTTTACCGCGACTGTCCATCGCGTGTCAGCCTGTACGTGTGTTCAGCATTTTTCTGGGCTCAGAATGTCGGTTTTCCGAGAATCCGGCGCACTTGTGAGAAAGCTGAATTCTTTTTTTACATAAACACACACACGCCACGGACACGGACACTGTACAGAGTCGAATGGAGCTCGCCGATTCGTTTTGTAGTGACGTTTGCTGGAGGACGCGTCCGTAACCATTCCATCTGCGCTGGCCATGACATGAGATGAAACGAGAAAAAAACTCACTAATGTTGTTTTCTATCTTTTTGTTGTGATGATGCTTTTTTGTTTTAATGTTTTGTTAAAATGGCGGCAGGCGTATTGTAAATGTCTACATCTACAGTCTACACCCTTAGTTCTAGACAAAGGTATAATATTTTTCAATTATCTTGAACGTTTGCTATCAGTTAATTTAATATTTTCGATATTTGAAAATTGGTAACCATACTTCACACGCAATAATATCTTATCGAGATCTGAAAAACAGAATGCCAAAATGAGAAGATGACAATATATAAAATGAGAAAATTTACTTTTCATATTATTTGCTTATTTGACACCCGAAAATATAAAATGCTAATAAATATTTTGTAGAAAAAAAAATTCTATAATAAACTGATTAAGTTGCTAGATAAAATTTTTATTAATATTATAATTTTA
The DNA here is from genome assembly GCA_947425015.1 of Pterostichus niger. Taxonomy (NCBI): domain Eukaryota; kingdom Metazoa; phylum Arthropoda; class Insecta; order Coleoptera; family Carabidae; genus Pterostichus; species Pterostichus niger. The sequence goes on from OX380336.1 coordinate 40,979,318, forward strand.
TCGATAATAACTTAGTATTTAGGTATTACCTAAGAATGTTCATTAATTTATTGTCAATTTATTCCAATAATATTATTATGTTTAATGAACTATTCGACATTACCATATTAATAGAATTTTCTATACAATTTCTATATGATACTTCATTGAATATCTACGTCATTAATTTCTAATTTGAAAAGGAACCGGTGAATCTTTATAAGTTCAATAAATATTTTATGTTTATTGCTTCCGTTTAATGATTACTCGCTAATTTTTTATATAAAATATTTCAATAAAATTTGCATACAGGAATAATGGTAAGACATAAAATAAAAAATGTTGAAATACCGGTATATTTTTAGCACTTCTATAATTTTATAGTTTCATATTATTATTGGGGTAGATGACTTAGTGATATAGAGTCGGCCTGTGGATCTTGAGAACTTAACGCGAAGAACTATCACTTACCGAGAGTTCCATATCTAGTAACGGGTAAAAGGCTTGATAATATATAGTACCTAACCATAGGAATATATCAGTTAAAAAGTTTGACAGCAATACATTAAAGCGTTTATTTTAAGTATAAACAAATTAAATGAATTTGAATTACTTTAAATTACATTAACTAAACGTTAGGTATAAATTTAGAACCTCAAAACAATCCAAAAGTTCTTTTGTGTAGAGGTTTGTTCGCAAATTCTTCGTTTAAGAGCTCGTACATACAAATAATGAGAATTTTGGGTTGAACCAGTTCAAAAATAGAAAATTATTAAAATGTGGTTCTATATAATTCAGACCACGAGAAATCGAATGGCGCAAAGAGCATCTTCATATCTTTTTTAGTTTTTGAGTTACAGCGATTTTTGACTTTTTTTTAAGCTCAACTTTGAAAGCCCATAACTCAAAAACTAAAAGAGATATTGAAATGCGGTTTGAACGAGTGTATTTCTCGTGCGCTACTTAACTTGTACAGGCATTTTGAAAATTTTTAAATTTTTTTAATTTTTTTCAAAATTTTTCTTCCTCAATATTTCAAAAACTTGAAAAGATAATGAAAATCTGAAAACACCAGTGCATTTCTCTCGTAAAAATACATAGGTATGCAAATTTTTACAATAAAATTCGCACGGATAAATGTTTTATTGCAAAAAAAAACGAAAAATGGGCAAAAATCGTAAAAACGCCCTTAAGAAATTTTCAAAAAACGGCCATTTTCGATTTTTTGTAATAAAAAATGTATCCGTTCGAATTTTCTTCTGAAAATTTGCATACCTATGTATTTTCACGCGAGGAATTCACTGGTGTTTTCATATTTACATTATCTCCAACTTTTTGAAATATCGACAAAAGAAAATTTCTTAAAAAATTGATAAATTTTCAATATTTACAAAATACCTGTACAAGTTAAGTAGCGCACGAGAAATACACTCGTTCAAACCGCATTTCAATATCTCTTTTAGTTTTTGAGTTATGGGCTTTCAAAGTTGAGCTTCAAAAAAAGTTATAAGTCAAAATTTTGATAATTCATGAACATTGCAGCTACCACAAAGAAAATTTTATTTACTTTAAATAGGAATTTTAATTCAATAACTGTTCAAAATTACCCTCATTTACCTGTAAACAATAGCCTAAACGATTATAAAATGAATTTATAGCATTATTTATTTGCTCTGGAGAAATCTCATGCGATGCAACACTAATTCTACGTTTTAATTGTTCTACACTCATTCTACCACCATTATAAAATTTACTTTTTAAGTGGCCCCAAAGAATAAAATCGTTTGGCGCAAGATCTGGTGACCTTGCAGGCCACTCCACTTCTGCACCTCGTCCTATCCATCGTTGGGGTAATATCCGGTGTAGATAATTTCGTACATTTTGTTGGAACCACACTTCCTCAATATTTACTCAATATTACTCTCTCTTGTTACAACTCAAAATAATTTTCCCCATTTAAATTTCCATTTATATAAAAACGCCCCACTATTTGATTCCCTATTAACCCGGTCTGATTTTGAAAGAGGACAGTTTTATTACTTTGACAACTATAGATGTCAGCAATGTTATTTTCCATATGTTTACTTTTAAAATAAACGCTCTAATGCATTACTGTCAAACTTTGTAACTGTAACTATGGTAATGGCATATCCCTATGTTTACTGATAAAATTGTGGAAACAGATAAAGCGATAATATAATTTTCCACGCCAATTTTAACTGAGTTTCCAATTACCAAAATTAACTGATAATCATGGCAGTAACTTGCGACAAAAATATAATCCAATATGATGTGTGAAGCACTAACTACAAATTTATGAATAATATTGCTCTGAAAATTACTAATTGGTTTATTCAGTTAATAAATATTTTCTTTAAAAAAATACTCAGAAAACCTTATTTCCAATCTCTAATAGCAATCATTTTAATCCGATATTAAAACTGAAGTTAGTAAACTCCTAATTTAATCCTCTTTGTAAATCTGCTTGTAAATAATTATTTCTATAGTGGAATACATTTTACAACTATTCAAGTCATGTCAGATATCCTGGTTTGAATTTTCCGAATAATTTTCAATCAAGTCAAAGGAATTGATTTCATTGGGATATTTTGGAACAAATAATTACTCTAAATTAATTCTAAAATTAAATCATTTACTTCCAAACATAATGCGTCATCATTCAAATATCAAAGATTTTATCAGGAGTATCATCTACAGTTACAATTTACAAAATAAAAGAATCGAAGAATGATCAAACTTTGAGTACATTTTTAATAATAAATAATAAATAAATATAACACCTTTCATACGTTTTTCCAACATTGGATTAATAATTAGAAAGTACTTATAGAAAGTAAAGTAATGTGTGTCAAGAACTATGATTTTTAAATTTACATTTCTACAGAAAAATAAAATTCATAAAACAGAAATCCAGCAAGATACTGCTCCAGTTGTTTATTATTATTATTAAACTATAATAATTTATTTATTTATTTATGTTACGCTGTACAATAGGAATTTCATCCTAATTACAGTACAGGGTCCGCACTCACCGAGCCGCAGTGTGGTAGTTTATATAATTAACAACAAAGACAAAATTAATTGTCATCCAACACTTGGTGAAACAAGGTTTAATAAAAAAATATAAAATAAACACTTGGCTATGTTTCACAAAATTCAGCCTCCAAGTCACCTTATGAGGGCATCGTCAGAGGCTAACCAGCACAGTTAGTAACCATAGACGCGTTTCGCTCTTATTAGAGCTCATCAGTATGGTATAACTCACTTCTTCACCTAGAACAAAGTTCACGTGAAGAAGCTGGTGACGAAGAACTGTACCAGCAGAGAATAAGATCTCTAACAAACAGGTAAAATGACATGAAAAGTTCTGTGGAATAGATCATGCCATCTACCGAAAAAGGAAAAGCTACGCAATAGCAATTTAAATAACAACAAAGACAAAATTAATTGTCATCCAACACTTGGTGAAATAAGGCTGGTCAGCCTCTGACGATGCCCTCATAAGGTGACTTGGTGGCTGAATTTTGTGAAACATAGCCAAGTGTTTATTTTATATTTTTTAGTTCATATAATTTTTAGCTTCAATCGAATCGCATTGAAGCTAAAAATTAAACTCAGGAACTGCGGATTCGAATTCCGTATCGCTATCCACACCACCGTACTGATGGACTTAATTATTGTTATTACTCGTAGTAGATCCACTGTTAATTTAAGCAGAAAGATTGTCTATTTTATCAGTCAGAAATAATACCTGCAGAAGTAATTAACATCAAATTTTACCGAAACATATCCCATTTTATTAGTTTCAAGCGAAGTTAAATGTGGCATTAAATAACAATGGCTGGTAGCACAAGCTCTGTTTTTGCTTGTTTTAAGAGCAGTGTATTTGTGTGGTTTACCTATCTCTAACATGTTAAAACCGTGCTCTTAGAACACCCAAAAACATAGCTTGTGCTACTCGTACCAGCCAATGGTGTTAGATACTACCCTGACTCGTTTTACCCTTTTATTGATTGTCAGAAAACAAAAATTAGATTCGTTTTAAATTGTAGTGAACCACAATTTGCCTGGAAAATTAATTAATAAATAAATCGAAAATATATGTTTATTAATTTTCAATTAACTAGTCATCGTCAGATGATTTAATGGCTTAATCAAAATTATTTGATAACATTGACTTGATAATGGCCTATTACAAGTTGTAATATAAACATAATAATTGAGTTTTAAATAGCATAATCAACTCTTTTATGGTGGGTCCACCAATTACAGGATTGTGATACCTATTTCAAATTATATTAACTACTTAAATTTGATAACAACTAACCACAAATTCTATGATATAGAGATCTAATGATCAAAAATATATTTCACTGCAATGGTAATGCAACGAATAACATTTTTTTTAAATAAGTAAACAACGGCGATTCATTTATGTGAAATTTAAACTGAAGTTAGCGTGTTTAAAATATTATTTTAAAAACCTAGTTCTAGAATTTCTGGAAAGCAGATATTTTTATTAGAAGTTTTCTCATTCCTTTTATATTTATATCTAAATCGCATCAAAACTTAATTCCCTCAACCAAAAAACAAACCACCAAAACAAAAATCAAAATTCCAAGAACAAAAATAATCAAAATAACAATATCACATCAACCCGACCAGTGCCAGCTATGATATATTACAACAATATAAAACAACGCCTGCGAAGATATATGTTTTACATCGAAACCATAGATTATACACATACCCCGCTCACGTGCACTCCGTAGTCCATAGGCGTGCACTCGGGCCGGGGGGCAGGGGCACAACCTGCCTGGCACACTTTATCATCACGAGGGGACAGGAGGGACTCGATCAAAATGGTTCCGATGCTTGATTATTGTGTGTATGATTTATCTTTTATGGGGAACACGTTTTGAAATTGGGATCTCTGATCCTGCCTTTGATCGTATGTGAAAAAATGTGAACTTTTTTCTCTCGGGTTTTTTTTTTGGAAGGGATTTTATCCCCGTTTTAATTACTTTGTGATTGGTTTTATTTTAATATTAAAATAGAATCAATTTTAAATGTAATTTCACTTTCTTAAAAGTCATTTCATTTCTGAAAATGATTATGTCATCGCATTTGATTGTACAGAAATTATTTTGTTTATAAAAATAAATATATCATCACGCCTTTTACCCATTACTGGGTGTGGCACTCTGCCGAAGCAGATTGCGGTAAGTGATATATTTATTCGCGTGAAGTGCGGTTACCAGCCGTCAATCATCGCCCCCAAAGATGTTAGTGGAGGGGTAGATTTAATTTGGTGAAAATTGTTTGTCGGCTGTGGAGATCGAACCAGGGTTCTCAAGATCCATAGGCTGACTCGGTACCACTGAGCTACCTACTCCATTTATATTTAACTACAAGATTTAAAATGCGATTTAGCAGCTTTCATCTTTTACGATATTATGTTAAGTTTACAAAATATATTAAATTTCATTCTAATTCACCCAGATTAAATAGTCCGCTTGTTGAGAATCTGATATTAGTAGATGATCGCTTTGTGAATGTATTTATAAAATAATTTACAAAATCTTTCTAGGTTCCGTAAACGGATTAAGATACGAACACCGTTTTTTCACGGTTATATTTCTTTGAATATTTCAGGGGTACATGCTACTCTATTTATGGGATATAGCGTGATGTTTTTCTCGTTATTAAAAAAAAAAACTTGCTGATTGCCAAATTATAAGCTGAAAATTATAACATTATTTAATATTTCAGCAATTAAAAGTGAAAAATAGATAGAATAATAAACGACATGTAAAACTTATTTCAATTATTTCCCTTCAGCCATATTGGAATGAATTTAATTTTATAAAGGTAAAACGATATCAAGCAAATAAATGGGAATTAGAAATATGACAAATAAATAAATGAAAGAACTAGTAACATGTTATTTGTGAATTCTTGAAATTGTGCATTTTATTCTTTGATTAATCAAGAGCCCTGTGGCACTAAACATCAAAGCACTAAACAAAATATACCGCCATTCGAATCTCGTAAATATTATCAAACGCACGCGCACTATAATAGTTAATAACATATTTTATGAATTAAGACGAACGATGTTGTCATGTTTATATTTTCAGTTTGTTTCCAACGCGTTCTCTGATGAGATTATAATGAAGATTTTTTTGTAGTGATCTACAAAATGGGCGGGGCCTGTGATAGTTTTTTGAGTTGAGACCGAAGTTGTATCGTCTTACCATTGGATGGAACAAAAGAAGGCCCTAAGCTGCCAATGGCATCTAGCCCACCTTACATTAACATAAGAATAATGTTTTTTCGGGTCTGTTTCTACCATTTCAATAAAGTTGTGCTCGGAGCTACAGAAAAAAAAACAAGATGTCGGAACTCGAAATCTGTGTTAAGTTCCTAGAGTTTATCTAAGTCTAATTTGCATCATTATATTTATTTTTTAATTCATAGGAAATAGTTAATATATATATATTGGTCTGTTAAAATGAAAACCTGAGTTCAATTCTTATTTCTAACAGTTACTTCTCACTACATTATAATGTTCCAGTTACTCTCTCTCTAATAATAACTTTCACGCCGGGATTTGACGACTGGTAGCCGCATTTCACGAGTAAAAATCTTTCATTTACCGCGATCTGCTACCCTGTAATGGGTAATGTAGAATTGCATAGAATTTTAACTGTAAATAATCAAGATTTCCGTTAGAATAAAAGCTTGTAAATACGAAGTCAACTTGATTTAAGTATTATCTAAGTAATTAATTTTCATTTAAATTCACAAAAGTAAATTAGCTAATATTATATTTTGGATTAGTCAAATTAAGCTAAACCGTTTTCTTAAAAATGTAGAAGGAACCCATAATTTTTCCCTACTGCCATTTTGTTTTTAGAACATGGATTAAATTATTTTTTTTAATATTGGGTTATAATATGGTTTATTAGTTCAAAATTCAGATTTAATTAAATCTTTTATGGGTGACTATTCTTTAACGTTCTTAAATTATTTGTTCAAATATAATATGTATAAATAAATTTAATTCATTAGAATCGTTCACCTCAAACAAATATTTTAATTGCGTTTGAAATGACAAAAGAAATAGAATTTTAATCTAATACTTTAATGGAAATTCAAATGTTTTTCTCCCTCATTGGGAAGAAATAAATTCTACTTCAACGGTCGTTCTTATTAAATCCAGGTAAATTTTAGAGAGAAACAAAATAAGATTTTAAAATATTTTTTCCATTTGTGTTGTGATTTCTATGCGGCATTTTTTTTAATATTTATCCCGCGCAAGTTATTTGAAGAACTAATTCATGAAAGCATTATAAAATTAAATTTTCAGGATTATGAATGGAATGTATATACAATTTGATACCATCGTCTGAATCTCAGCACCAGATGGCAATACCGTCGTTGCATCAGAGCATGCGCCGCCATTTGTCACTGCCTCGTCTACAAGCCGCCTTGGATACATACACGCTTATATGTAATTTGATTTCATCCATAAATAACCCAGTCTGACAACGGGCGTGTAAAATATTATAGTCTCGTTAAAATTACCATGCGTACCTGAATACAACACAGAGCGGTACGTACCCCTTCCAGTGCCCCCGACGCACGGCCATGGCACACGTGATCGATGTGCGGCGAAACTGGACGACAAGGATTTATTGATATCGGAAAATAACCAGAAAATAGCTCCGGCGACGTTATGTTTTATGGCTGCTGAATATGGAATTAATCGGTGTCGGACCCGGTGCCGTGTCGTGCCGTCACGTGACGTGACATGACGTGATGTGACGTAAACGTGACTGAACGTGATGCGATGGGATTGAATTGATGGATTGATGCGGGGAGGGGGCTAAGTAAATATTGTAGTTTTCGAAGTAATTAGTTGATGGTGGTAATGGGATGATCCAACTGTGAGCTTTCGATGATTGATTTGCTAATGAATTTGTTTTCAACTTTTGTTTTTGTACTTACTATTTATACTAATATTTGTTATATCCTTGTTCAAGGAATTTGGGACATCCATCGTGTTATAAAATACTTGTAGTCCTATGTTCAATTCCAGTAGTACACTGTAACACTATATCCCGAAATTCTAATCTAAAGCATCTGTGAATATCAAAATTAATTCAACTTCTGATCAAATTTTTACCATTCTGTAAATACAAATTAGGAGAAATTTAAATAGCAAAAAACGCGGCAGATACATATGCATGAAACTTTAATGGGTTATATAATTTGTTGTACTAATAATATAAGTGCCCTTTATTCAAAATATATATTTTAGTACCACTATTTTGATAGCAAATTTAATTATTTTTAAATTATGTTAATAATAAAATAAAATGTATTAGAATTCAAATTATTTACATTAAGCAATATTACATACCTACATTATAAATTATTATTTGTAGGTTGTGTTTATAATTTTATTTCATTTTTAAATAATTAAATTTGCTATCAAACCAGTGGTATTAAAAATCTACATATGAAATAGAAGCAACTTATTTTTGCATATTTCAAAAAAATATATTGTTCTTTAATCAGCATATCGTTATATTATATAATCCTTTAAAGTTTCGGACATATATGTACGATGAGTGTTCAGAAAGCTTTAGAAACAAATCGAGAGTTTTTAAAAAAGAAACGAGAATGTCCATTTCATCTAATCTCACCTCCAGCATTTGTTTCCTATTTTGTAATAACAGTTGCGAGAAGTTTTTATTTCATTCTGCAACAAAATAAAAACACGAACAACCAAATTCATGTTCATGTTGCAGGTTCAAGAAGGACGGGAATTATTTGTCAAAAAATATGACAAGAAGAAATGACATTTGGGTGCGAAATGCATAAGAAAGACACTAGACAAGCAAAGAATCCAAGAACACACAAATGTGCTTCAACAAAAGCTTATAAATCTGCACACAATCAATGTATTGTAGAGTACAATAAATTTCCTGAAGAAATTAGAAATATGGGATATATGAACACATTTAAAGCTAAACTAATTAATCACATAAAAACCACATATGTAACGTTATGAATTAAATATTAATGTGTTAGAATAAGTAATATATTTTCGTAACACATGCACAAGAAACACGTTCTTATTCCCTAATTTTAAAAAGAGAAACACTGCTTTTCTCTTTTCTAGGTAAGATGTTTCTCTCCCTAGAGACTACGATTATTAGCTGTTTGCGGCGTTTTCTAGGTAACTAGTTACGCAACCCATATTTGACATTTGTCCCGATAAGACAGTAATTTTTGTGCACTTGTTATGAAAAGTATAATATGCTTCACGGGAGGGCGCGATTATCCCTTGTGTGAAGTTGGCAAACCTCGACTTCAGCTCGAGCTTCGGCCCTCGCTTACGTCTTGGTTTCCTACTTCACACGCGGGAATAATCGCTTGTTTCCCTCCCTTTTATTTATTTATTTATTTAATTTACAACCACTCTACAGGATACAAAGTATCCCAATAACAGAGGGTCGGAGATACAAAATATTAATTTACAAGTAGAACAATATATAAGACAGGGATGTACAGAACTGTGTATGAGAAAAATACATTTTGAAAACAAAAGCATCAACAGAAATTTACATAGTTAAAAAAAATCTAGATAGAACAAATTTAAGTTGATTATATGACTGACTGAAAATATCAAGATCTATTTCACATTCGCAGTTATTAAAGATGAAACATAATCGTCTAATAGGGGCTCTAAGTTCATAGTTGGTTTTCATAAAAGTGGTATTGAAAGTATCCTTATGTTTACAAGATCTGGAGGGTCTAGGAACATTAATGAAAATTCTGGCTAGGCTTGAAATATCATCAATATTATTGTTTAATAATTTAAAAAGATATAAACAAGATATTAGTTTACGTCTGTTTTCAAGAGTAATAAGATTGAATTCAATTAAAGATTGTGAATAACTATAAGTCAAGATATTGAACGAATAACCGAATTTACGTGCGCAGAAATTTACAAATTTTCTCTGAATTCGTTCAATATCAACACTAAGATTATTGTATAAAGGGTTCCAGACAGTAAGACAATATTCAAGCCCAGGCCTCACGAAAGAAAAATATAAAGATTTGAGTGTTGATATTTTATTGAAGTTTTGAGAGTTTCTGATTAAAAAGCCTAAATTTCTATAAGATCTTTGTACAATATTATTGATATGTGATGTGAAAGATAATTTAGAGCCAAATAACACACCCAAATCTTTAAATTGATTAATTCTTTCGAGACATATACCACCCATATGATAATTATAGTTAGACGGGTTATGTTTCATAGAATAAGTCATTATTTTACATTTATTAATATTAAATTGTAATTTTGAGGAAGAAGACCAAATTAGTAGATTATTAACATCAGACTGGAGATTCACGTAGTCAGTGTGTGAGTTTATAATACTACAAATTTTTAAATCATCAGCGTATAACAATGGGTGTGCAAAATTTATGTAGTTGGTGCATAACATACTATAAATTTATTATTATTATTATTTTAGTCATCACTAAATAAAAAGTATATTTTGTACAGGAACTGACTACCAGTGCAAAGCACGGTTTGCAGATACCACAATGGGAGATAAATAAAGTGTTTGGAGAATACGTCAAAAATCTAAAAATCTTGAAAATCCTTTCAACTCTATGAACAGCATCCATGTCCATCAGCGCATCACGTTTTAAAACAAAGCCAATTCAGTATTCAGTTTCACAAAACCGTCACGAACACGAGATCAACATTTCAAGCGTCAAGCGTCTGTCGGATTGCGGCGGATGGTAGATTTTTTCCTCACTTGACGCGGGCATTTTTCACCGATCGTCGTTCGGCGTTCGCCCGTTTGCCGTCATTTGCATAACAATTACGCCAGCCGCAGATGTTAAATGCCAGCGAAAACAATCAACCATCGTGTAAATATCTCGTACGTCAATCAATTCACATCAAACGTCAAAATATTTCTGTTGGACAAAGAAGGTAAGCTGTCGGTATGTTGAGGAAAAACGTAAAAAACGACGCTATGCTGTATGGATTATAAACAAACGTTATTTGAATATTTTCATGAATTACGGACTCAGTAACATTATCTTTCCGTACTTTACATTGCGGTATGACGCGGTGTTCCTGCAGTTGTATTTATTCTTAAAGTCACGTTTACACGCTACTCTTTTCTTGCCTTTCTACTACTACACCCTCCTTAGAAAATAATTTATTTTGTTACTATGCTACAAGAAAGAAAGTAATCCCAATTGCAGTGCAAAAACCTATAACTTATAATAAACTACGAACCATTAAGACGCAGTTATCTCTTTGGTTAAGTTGAAATCAGCGAGATTTGAACTCGTGAACTCTCGTTGACGAAACAACAGAAGTACCGTGGTAAATACTACAATTTTCAGTAATTCGAAATAAAATTCTTTTCTTATGACCATTACGTAATACATTCATTATATGCGTTTCTTAATATATATATATATATATATATATATATATATATATATATATATATATATATATATATATATATATATTGCAGTTATATACTCACGGTTGTGGCCAATCACAGCCGTGAGTAATAATTTATTTTTGATAACATATCAAAGTTGTTATACTAATGCAACTTCTGCCAAATATTCCTTCATAATTATTATTTTCGACAAACTTATCTAGATTTAAAAATGTAATTTCTAATTGAGTAATCGCAGAAAAATTAAAAGATTAGTATTGAACCCGCGTGTAATAGTTCTTACTCATTCGGATAAATTAAACCACTTTCCTACAACTCATGCTGCAAAATTCATTCTCATGAGTAATAACTATCTTTACACGTTAGTTGAATAATATAATATTTTAAATTTGGTAAAACATAGATATTACTAATTAAATTAAGCTATCCTACTGTTATTAAATTATAATACATTTTATATTTTGATTTATTATCTCGGTATCTTTACAGTTTTAATTAAAATATTGATGTTTTCTACGATTGCTATGAACAATTAACAATTACGCTCTCATTTGTCATCGTATAGTTGACGTTTTCTATGGAACAATAAAAAAAATAACTTTGTTGTGCGTTTCTAATGGCAACGCGCGAAAAAGACGTTAAATGCGCACGTTTCTAATGGCAAAGTGCAAAGAAGATATTAGACATGTGCTTACTTCAATAGTTACCATGGATACAAACAAAACAGGAACTTGTCATATTGACAACGAATTTATTTTTAGTACGTATACGTATAATAATCTAAGATCGTAGAATCGTAGAAAAAGTTATATGTGTATCACGAGCGTAAAGTGTCTTTGTTACTCTTACACAATTACCGTGTTCGAGTAACAAAGAATCATTTAACGCTCTTAATACACAAATAACTATTTTAATATAATTTCCCCAATTCTCCCATATTTGAATTTTCAAATACAAAATTAAATTTCAGAGCATCCTATTAAATATTAAAAGTGATCTTTATTAGATGAAAATTGTAGTGTAGATATCTGTTAATTATCGCACATTCATTGGTGGTAACAGTAATGTTATGATAGTAGTAATAATAACAATTTAAATAAACATGATAATATACATTATATGGGTATTTAGATATTCGTGATTAAATGCCGGTGTTGTTATTCGCTATTAGAATTTTAATGATTATTAAATGCCACGCATTTTATATATTAATTCAAAATAAATGACTGTTGTTTATATTGATTTAAACAATAAAAATGTAATTTTTTATGAATATTAAAAATCTATAAAAAGATAAACATATATGATTGCCGTTTGATTAATTAATAAATGGCAAAAATTATTAATAACTAACAAGATATTATTTAAATTTTTAACAGATTAATTAGGACATTTTACAAATTACATTAATAGGTTAAGAATAGTTATCACCAAGGTGAATTATTATTATTACTTTGCTTTATAAATGTACATGGTAATAAATTAAAAAAGATAAAAACGCATCTTTTATAATTGTTCTTACATATGTTTAATTTATATTCATAAACATTATATAAGTAAAACCTATTTATTATATAATTTTACTACAACTATTTTCTATAAGAAATATGTATCTACATTAATTAAAACGTGTATGTCATTCAATAATTTTTTTGTAATTTTTAATATCCCGTTTTGTAACCAAGTATTTCTTATAAAGTTTATTTAAATTATAATAAATTTTCAACCTGCATATTTTTTAAATATATTAATTAGCACGACAACTATTTTCATATAAATAATCTTTCGCAGACATACAAATTAGGACTTTTCTGTATAAACCCAGTAATCGGTCGATTTTTTAAAAGTCTAATGAACTTAATGTTTGATAGTTAAATACTTTACCAGTTTCAGGATATTAAACCTATGTTTACATGCACAAAACTAGGCTGGTATGTAAGTAATAACTGTATTCTGTACGGTAATATTACCATACTGACAGTCAAGAAAATGAAAATAAAACACAATGATAATATAACACTATTAATAGAAAAGGAACTCAAAACAACAATTATACAAAGATTACTTCTCTTGCTTATCATAACATATATTAATTGTACAATCATTCAAATTAGAGGTGACCACGTTATGACGTTGTATAAATGTATTTATAAATATGATACAAAACAATTGTAACCATGGCGTTAAATAAAAACATACAGATCACAGACTTACTTGATCACCTGCTAAAATGATGACAATGACGTTATTCATAAAAGAGAAAAATAATATTTATTAATGACGTTAACGTGTTTATATTTTGAAACCGGTAAACTATTGAACAAACCACGGATGTTATGAATCATAACAGGCCTCAGATGTCTTAAAATCCTTAAAAGAAATTTTTCATTTCGGAATTTTATGTATCTATAATATATTGATAAGAAATAGATAAATTTGATCCAAGAATAATTCAAAGTAATTCATTAAAACCGAATATTGAATTAGAAATAATTTATATTTTCATTCCGTTTTGTTTATGAATTTGTTCTAAAACATGATTACCAGAATTTTAATTTAGTGCTAGGAAAACTATAACAAATCACACTTATAATTGACAAAAGTTTATAAAATGGAAGTTTACAAGTCTTTGGGACTTTCAGATGACGGAATCCCTAAAACAACCCTGCCTGAGAATAGTAGCTACGTCATTACCTGATTTGTAATAATTAGTAACATGATATATAAAACAATGAACAGCCAAAAACATATTACCACGTAAATATCCCAAACAACACGTTTAAAATGAAAATTAATTTCCCAGTGTAAATCCAGCCCGTGTTTCTGTGCTGCAGTGGGCAGTATACACAGTGGTGGCGTGCGCTATGCGTTAGGAAAAGGAACCAGAAAGACTCATTGTTTCCGTTTAGCACTGGGCGCCGGGAATAAAGTACGCCTCGTCACGGAATATCTCGATCAAGCGGTCTGGGTGATGGACGCCTGGCGTACCTGCCCCTGCACCTCGACCGCACCCTTGACGCGGACGTGACCCGCCCGCAAATACGACCAATCAACATATTTTTATAAAAAAACATTTTTGTCCAAAATTCATGTAAGCATGTAACTGACCCATTCACATTGTTATGGAATTATTTTAATATTTAAAATGCATTCATATAAACCAATAACTTTTTAATAAAACGAGCAGTGACGTAACTGAAAAGGTTGAAATACTAGAGACAAGAGTGGGAATTGCTCGAGTCTATTTAAATTTCAATCTTTTCAATTTCGTAAAATAAATAAATATATCATCACGCCTTTTATCCACTACTGGATGTGGCACTCTGCCGAAGCAGATCTCGGTCCCCAAAGATGTTAGTGGAGGGGTAGCCACAGGGTCGGTTATGGGGATCGAACCAGGGTTTTCAAGATCCATAGGCCGACTCGATACAACTGAGCCATCTACCCCATATTTAAATTTCGTAGCGTACATTATTTGAGAAATCTGCATATTTAGTAATTGTCCATCAGTACGGTGGTGTGGATAGCGTTACGGAATTCGAATCCAGAGTTTGAATCGGACTCAAGCTAAAGATTATATGAACTACCACACTACGACTTGGTGAGTGCGGACCCTGTAGTATAATTGGGATTAAGTTCTTGTTGTACAGCGTAAAATAAATAAATAAAGGACGGTATTCATAGATAGACTACAATGTGGATTTATGTTTGATGATCAATCTTTCAGGATATCCCACAAAATCTGTACCACGAATAACAGAGGAAATAAGGGTTTCGCAACAATTACTCCTCTAATTACTGTACTCAAAAAAATATTCAAATTACTGTTTAGAAGATTAAATTCTATTTCTAAATCAATCTGGATATTACATTTTACTTTAGGTACAGTTAAAATCAAGTTTAAAATTTGTACGTAATTGTTAAACATTATATATTTGTAAAGAAATAATATGAATTTTTAACAACTTTTAATATTAATTTTAGTATTAATGAAAGAAGTAAAATGAATTGTGTTAATTGATTTAGATGCAGAATTTACTATAATTTTTATTTGACACATTTTTCTGTAAAAAATCAGTGATGCAATGATTGCAGAAAATTTATTTCACATGCAATTTTTGTGGGACGATCTATATACTACGAAAGTACGAACCAAAATTAATTTCTTAACATTTTATGCAGTTTACCTCAAGCAAATATTTTTATTATCACTGATTTGATAGTATATTATGAGTAATAATTAAATTTTAATTATAAATACTACAAATAACTATTTATAAAATGTATAAATTGGCTATTGTAGGATTTATAATTGTAATTTGGTTATTAGTTTATTACAAATAATTACAATACAAGTGGTATTAAAAATGTTTACTTGAGGTAAACTGCACTTAACTTTACGAATTAATTTTTTTGTCGTTATCAATACATCATGTTGTATAAACCCGTAAAATTTGATGAATTAATATAAAACACTAACCTGATGTTTAGAACTGACTCATGTTGACATTGATTATTAATAAATGGTCTCGATAATGGTAATAGTACTAAAATAATTATTAAAACTTTCGATTTAGAACACAAAAGAATTTGAGTGTCCTTATCTATAGTGAATAAAAAATAAATCAAATCTTGAATTTTTGTAATACTGTTTTTAAGAAATATTTCTTCTAAAAGTTCTGCCAAATAATGAAAATAAAAATAGATGATGTAAACACTAATCATTCTAATTTATTAAAAAGAATGTTTATGTCATAATTACGTCTAGATTTTATAAATGACTTTTCAGTACAACTTTTATTAGAAAGTGTTAGTCAGTGTCAGTACCACCTCAAGAAATAAATGATTAATAGATAAATAATTACTTTTTGACAAATTGTAGACCCAACCCAAAGATTTAATCAAATTTAGAAATTTTTCTGCTTATTATTACAGATGGTTTAAAGTCTAGATGAAAAGGAATAAATTTAAAATGTTAATAAGATTAATTAAAATTAATTTATAGATTTGCAATTTAAATCGATGCTACTGAATATGAAATATGAACGTATTCCAGCGTTTTATTAAATAATAACACGTTTCAGTAAAATTGAAATCTAAACTAGTGTAACTTATTAAAATTCTAAGAATGATTTAAATGCAAACCTTGAAATCAATCATGCTTTATATTAGTGCGTTACACCATTCAACAACTAATAAATTACGTGTAAATAAATTAATATGCAGAACATAAAAGTAACACCGATATTCCGAAAAATTCCAGTCGTTAAGAATCCGGATCGCTGTGAAAAAAATCAAATCTAGATTGAACTTTCTATGCAAATTAAGGTCCATACCTAACGCCTGGATTCTGATTAAATCTATGAATAAAAATTAGCCAGCTACAAAATGAATTAATGTCCGATAGATGCATAATTAATTCCTACAAAAATATAGAACCCAAAATTTCTACCTTGAACTAAAATCTACAACCATCAAATATATTCCATTTTCAACACACCCCACAGCCTGCAGCATTCAGTCTACAGTGGTGTAATCTGGATAACATGGCAAGTCACGCTAAATATAAATCTGACAATTTATATTCATAAAATAAATATTTAATTTATTTTACTTTCACTTAAATAGTGTAAATAAATATGTCACGGAATAGCGACGCCGAATTTTAAATTATCTCTGGGTCAGTCAATACGGTGGTGTGGATAGCGATACGGAATTCGAATCCGGAGATCCCGAGTTCGAATCGCACTCAAGCTAATATATATATATATATATATATATATATATATATATATATATATATATATATATATATATATATATATATATATATATATATATACAGGGTGAGTCTGGGAAGACGCCCCCCCCCCTTTAACTTTTTTATTATGAGTAATAGAAAAAAATGGTTCATATGAAGGTTTTATTATTTTAAATATACTATTTGATGGCAGATGTAGATATTTTTTATAAAGTCAGGTTTACAAGATACGACTATCAACTTTTATTTTTTAAATAGCAACCTATAATTATTTTACTAAAATAAAAACCGCCATTTTTTTCTCTTTTCAACGGTGTATTAGTTTTTATTAATGTATCTGAAAAAATTCGAGAAAAATAAGAAAATTGAGAAATACTAGAAATAATTTTTATACAAATATTATAGGTGGCTATGTGAAAATAAACAAAATGTAACAGTGTTATACAACTTAACAAACTAAAGCAACAAATTCAGTAACAAAAACAACTTAAAACAAATTATTTTTACATAGCCACCCTGTATATATATATATATATATATATATATATATATATATATATATATATATATATATATATATATATATATATAATATAAATTATATAAAGTACCTCACTGCGGCTCGGTGAGTGCGGAGCCTGTACTGTAATTGGGATTAAATTCCTGTTATACAGCGTAACATAAATAAATAAATAAGGCATGACAATTTGACAACTCCACCAAAATATTTCGCAATCATAATAAATGGAAAATATATTCACCAGCTGTAAAATTACGGTACCCATAGAACTATAAATTATATCAATACTATAAATTTAAGTATTTTATAATTTTACTTTGATTTTTAAATACAACTAAATTGCTCTTAAATTTATAATTTTATTTATATTAGAAAAAAATACAGTTAAACTAATTATTATTTCAGGATTTTAGGATTCTATTTAATTTTTGTAACAATTTTGTAACGAGACCATGGATAAAATAACGCTAGTTTTATTAAATTGCTAACATGCCATAAATTTTAAAATATAAATTTAATATCGATTTGAATTAATTGAAATTCTATAAAAATAAATGATTAGAGGAAAAGTTCAGAAGCAAAATACAAGTTTTAGTAAGAATTATGAGATCAATTAAATTTCTCAAAAGTAACATTCAACGTATGTTCGTGTATTGAATAAAATCTATTAAACGTGAAGCTATTTTTTACAGGTAATACAAGTACGCAAAAACCAACTACAAAAAAAAATAAAATTTATAACTTCTGAAACGCACATCCATGCTGGGCAGTAACCGCTTTTCAGAAAAAAATTCCAGAACAATTTTTCGTTTTTTTACTAACGGAGCACCAAACGTTTTTAGTAAACGAATACAGCCAGGGTAATAAATATACTCTAACTTATTTCGCACCACACCTTGGTATCATTACAGTCGGCTAGAGTGTTATTCCCTCTATGATTCATTCGAAAGTGTTCAGTAAGATTATGGGCGACTGTAGATCTGGTATCATATCTATGAATATTGAATGAGGTAGATTTCCCAGTAAGATTTATACCTAAACTCCGTATAATGTATTCTAACATACTTGGTACGTGTAAGTAAAACGGCATGCGTATTAATATATTTTCTGTGGGCTATTTTATTACAAAAACTGGAGAATGTTTATGTTTCAGATGAATAAATGTATACATAAAATATACCCGTAAGCTGTCGTGTCTTGCTCGTGTGAGTACATTGCGAAATGTCGAACCTCAAACCGTTATTATGTGCGTGTGTATGTAGGTATGTTCGTTTGCCGCCTAGCGTCATGGCGACGGATTTTATTGCTGTATTTTTTGTTGTTTTGCTCGGTGCATACACTGGGTGCAGTGCTCATGAAATATGAAGGTAATATTGAAAGAAACGGCGAATACTCGAGTAGTTCTAGTTGAAAACTTGTATAGGGAGAATTTATTTATGGGACAAACTTCGTTCGCTCTCGCTATTGCAAGCGAAGGACGAAGCAATTGCCTTTTGTTTGTGAACTAGTTTTGTTGGAAATTGTCTTTGATATTATTTATCATATTGTTTCACTGAATATATTTTAAGAAAGAGAGTCAGTAGTAAATCTCGATAAGTGATATACAGGGTGTTTCAGGACTAGTGTAACAAACTTTAACAACTTATTCCTAAACAAATATTTCATCAGTTTACAAATAAGTACAAAATGCCCGAAGACATCTACAAATTTTATATTTTAAATTTGACTTGTAAACTGACAATTTTGTAACAAATATTTAACAGTAATTAAAATTTTCCTTAAGATAATATTATCAATTTCATATTTGTATATGCATAATATGTAATGATATCGTATTTTGCGTATTATCTTGTATCATATTTATAGATAAACCACGATATCTGCATTTTTTCCGCATCCTGTTTATATGCATGAGTGTCAACGCAGTCTGTGGTGTCTTGTGTATTTTATAATAAGGAAAGGAATGACAAAAAAGTGATACTTAAGGATACAATTGTGAAAAATGACGTCCATGTTATACAAGGTGTTTCACGACTAGTGTAACAAACTTTAACAGCTTATTCCGGAGGTCAATTTGAGCCAAAAATGTCATATGAACATAGGTCCTATTCCTTCTAGTTACCAAAATATAAGAGGTTGAAGTTCTATAAATAACACGAAATTTTCAAATTTTTGTAATCAAGATACATTCGGAAAACAAAAATGCGCGCAAATAGGGGATGGGAAAGTTGGCTTCTATTTGGATATCTGTCTTGGTATTCTCTGGACGCATAACGGGCATTACCATTACATAATACATAAATAAAAATCATATCTGCATATTCAGCAGTACTATAACCATCCATTAAGAAACAATAATACAATCAAAAGTACAACAATTTTTAATTAAGACGAATAAGGTATGACTTTTCAATAAAATTCTTATTTTCCGAAAGTATCTTGATTAAAAAAATTTGAAAATGTCGTGTTATTTATAGAACTTCAACCTCTTGTATTTTGGTAACTAGAAGGAATAGGACCTATATGACATTTTTTTTTCCTCAGGAATAAGCTGTTAAAGTTTGTTACACTAGTCCTGAAACACCCTGTATTTCTTCGCGTGAAGTACGGTTATCAGCCGTCAAATCACAGCCCTCAAATATGTTAGTTGAGGGGGAGCCACAAAAATAGTTTGAATGTGGTGAAAATTGTTTATCGGCTATGGGATTCGAAGCCGGGTTTTGAAATCTACAGTCCGACTTGATACCACTAAGTACAGCTACATAAATATGTATCTCTAAATTTGAATTACAAAATTTAAATTATAAACTACGAACAACATATGTTTATATAAAAATATTAAATAAAAACAATTGAACAAACGGAATCCGAATTGATTCTCTTTAATGGTTTGCAGCTCTGTTTTATAGAAATAGTTCAAATAAAATATAAAACAAAACAAAATAATTAATAATCTACCACTTTAATTTCTCTAAAATTATTTAGAAACAATTAGCAACAGAGAATACTGGATACTAAATGTGGATCTGTTTTGATAAAACTTTATATTATATTGTCAATATAATAAATAATAAAGTCTTATTTAAAAAAAGAATACAAACTCTTCATTTATTATTTTATAACTTCGTAGATAAAAATCATGTCAAATTATGAAACAATCCCATTATAATGTTAAAGAAATTCTGATAAAACGACAACAAAACGTACATTGTAATTATTGTCTTTATGTCTTCCCATCTGACATGGCCTATATCTTTGCTAAGTAATGTTTTAAAATATTAAACTTTTATTGATTTTATCAAATAGCAAAATAGCGAATGTCAATAGGAGTGTCGCCATTAATATTCATTTTCTACAACTGGTATTAACCCTCTTGAACAGAAAAACTAATTAAAGATTCTCATAGATAGCTTTGATTTATTGAAAAATTAAACAAAACACTCTATACTTTTGTCACGTTCTAATTACATCTTTACTATTCATATCAGGTGAAACAAAATGGCCTCAGGTTGAGCGTATTCGGTAACTAGATCTATAATTAATTGATTTATAGATTATTATTACCTTATATTACGAATCTTGTTAACTAGATAGGTTGTAGTTTATTACTTACGTTCTTGATTGACAGCATGAAAGTAAAATTTATATTTTCCACTATTTTCCTTAATTAATTATTGTTATTACTCCTGGAATCTAGTTGTCTGTCAAAGTTACGAATGCGTATTTACACTTTGTAGATAAATTACGTTTTTATGTTAATGTTAGTGTAATAATAACTTAATCAATAGTTTGCTATAAATTGTTTATATTTAAATTTAAATGTCTTCATAACTAGTCATTTAATGTGTAGGTACTTAATGTTGGTATATATTTACAACTAAAGTTAATATGTGGTAAAATTTGTATTAAGTGTTTAGTTTTCTAGTATTGTTTTGATAGAAGTACTCTAATATTCAAATTAAAATACATTAGTTAATAATAAAATTATATTCCATATTCAGTAAAATTAGAGGTATTAATTACAATAACAGTACTTAGAAGTTCAAAGTTCTATTTCAAAACACTGTCACTACCTTGTTGAAAAAGATTAGTTATTTACCGGTGAAAATGCATCTTTCTGATTCAGTCTTTAGTTACACAGTGATTTGACGTCGGATATCCGAACAAACAACAATCATGATAAAAAATGTTATACAAGATCTGCATCAAAGAGTTGACTAATTATTTATATTTTATATATATAGAGGAATTAAAATAAATATATCATCACGCTTTGACGCATTACGTAGTCGTACTCTACCGTAGCAGATCTCGGAAATTGCTATATTTATGCGCGTGAAATGCGGTTACCAGCCGTCTAATCATGGCCTCCAAAAATGTTAGTGGAGAAGAAGCCAAAGGAGGAATTATATTGTTCTGAAAATAGTTCCTCAAATCTACCTTCCGACTTGATACCACTGAGACCAAGAAGAATGAAAACATTGTATAAATAGAAACATGGAATAGGTATTATTATGCCTAATATAAATAGCAGTACAAATTATGCACGAAAATATTGTATTATCATCTGTCAGATATTGATAAATAATTGAATATAGTATAAAGGAGATAAAATTATTTTATTCATTATAATTTTACAATTTTATAGCTTATACAGCATTTATTTACTCACTATTTATTCATTGTTTATTATATATTTGTTTATAGTTAACATGTCATGTTTATTCAAAATCTAGTTTTCATATTATTTTTATTTATTATTCATTGTTGCATTTTTGTTTGAAGTTTACTTTGTGACTAAAATAATAAAAAATAACATAATTTTTCATAACTCAAATAGTAAACATCATAAATCTTGTTGTGGTGTCTTTATAGAATATTAAATATTTTTTGATGTTTTGAATTGAATGTTATTGTCTATTTATTAATATTTATCATATATAAGAAGAATTCAACAATTGGTGCCCCGGGTGAGAAACGAACTCACGACACTACATCTATTTATATTAATTTATCGAATAAGTTTTATCCTTTTCTACATTTATGATGGAACATAACTACATTTTACTTTTTACTCTGTTATATTCTTCTAAAAGACCGCAGCGCAACGTTCGATTTTGTCGGCAACTGAGCAGCCACTTGCCGACATTTCATTTCTAACGCGTCGGTAAAATTAGTTGGCAAAACAAATTATTTATTTTTTAAATAATAGTAAAAAGACAAATATTACATACAAATTTATGGTTTCAAATTCTAAATTTCGTTAGCTAGTTAAATTTGAGAAGAGAGACAAATGCACATGAATTTTTATGAACCTAACAAGGAGAGTGTAAAATAAAAACAAACATTTTAAGAATGTTCTAATGATATGCAAATCATTTGTTTTCTGTACATCATAAGAACATTTCTCTGTTAATCTCCTTCATGTGCAGTAATCATTTTAACTACCAAGTGTTCATTTTTGCACAATAAGCTCACACCTGAGGCAAAGCTTCAAATTATAAACTAATTCTTGTAAAACACGTAACAACTTTATTATTGCTTGATAATATCAGAATAATTTCTTCATTGCACTACTCCTGCATGCTTCATTACACATCAAATCACTTTATGAATAACAAAGCCACAAACATTCTTCATTTTTCAACTGACGTTAGCGTAACCATAAAAATTAGAGATGGGCGAATATCAAATTTATCGAATTCGAATATCGAATACGAATATTAATTAATACTCCTAAAACTTTATTTATTTATTATTAATAATTATGTCCTTTTCATTTTTTGAATGAAATTGTTAAGATAAAATAAAATTGAAACAAAAAGTACAAACAAAAAAGGAAAAGACGAAAACTTCAAATTTAAGGTGAAACGTACGGGCTGATGTTGGCGAAAAACAAATTTGAAATATGGTACGTCTTCATGGTTTTGAAACAAAATATCTTTGTTATTAATAACTTCAAAGTATTTTAATAGCTTTAAGTTTATGTACAAATGATAAAGGAAAACATAGTCAAAAATTGAGGTCAACATATAGCGCGATATTCGAGGTATTCGAATGTTCGCTATACTGACGTTAATATTCGAAAATCTCGAATATCGAATAATGTCAATATTCGCGGCATTCGACTATTCGCGGATGATATTTGCCCATCTCTAATATAAATTACATGTTTATTAAATCAACATTGTAAATATTTCACATTTTGTGGTATCGTTTCGCAATGTATTTTAAGTCGGTAAGCTAACGTTTTGTTTAGGAATATTTAGGGAATCTGTTTCTACGTCCAATGCATACGGCTATATTGAATTTATAAGCGGTTTGGGTTGATAGACAAGGTTATTATAAGAAACAAAGGATATTGCAATGAAAACTAATTTCTGGTTCAACGTGACAGAAATTTTATTTTGTGTGACAAAACAATTAATAAATACAATCTTGCGCATAGTAATATAGTTATAAATTTAATATTTACTATATGTAAAATTTTATACTTATTCTAATGAATTCGGAATTTGGTAAAAGTAATAGGTAGTTGGATAGAACACTTGGCTAACTAGCAAGAGTTTAACTTATCTTAAGTAGGTATATCTAAATTGTTTCTGAATGATTCAAACTCCACTATAAGTTTTAGGGTTCTGTACTTAATCGGAATTAATTTTCTACTATATAAAGTAACAAATAAATAAAATAAAGAAGTTCAAAGGAAATCACAATTATCAATATGATAAAAATGTATTTTATTTATAAAAAGTTTCTTGCTGATCAGTTTCTAAGTCTACTAACATGCTTTGAATGAAGGTAGTGGTTCAATGGATGATGCACGTACTTAGTAAAAATATAAAAACTAATAGAACCTAAACTGTTTAATTGTGGCATTCAGGATTAATGTTTGAATATCTAGTTGTACTATTTAAACTTTCTCTTATTGTCAGATGCACCGTCAATAGTTATTATTTAAACTTACTTTAAATAAGAACAAATCTTATCTATTTAATACGACATCTACGGCCGTTATTATCAAACACATTTATTTCTTAAATCTAGTTTTAAAAATCAACACCAATCTCTTATAGGATATTAACATTGCTGTCAAAATTTAAATTGTAATTGAACGATAAATGTGCATTTAAAAGCAGGGTTCGAAGATATATATCGATCGATATATATCATGATATTTATTTTGATATATATCGTCATATTTTTGCAATGATATATATCCATTATATAAAAATATCAAATAGTTTTTGAGATATAGCCTCCGGAGAAGTGAAATTTTTCGTATTTTTCAGTTTTTCTACTTTTCCGAGGCAATATCTCGAAAACTAAATGTGATATGAAAACGCGCTCAACGGCATTAATTTTCTCGTGCTTCAGTTAACTTATAAACATAGTTTCAGCGATTTTTATTTTTTTCAATTTTCTGCCAAAAAAATCGCAAAAAGCGGTTTTTTAACATTTTCTCGAAAACCAGAAGTCATATGCATTTGAACATTTTTCCATTAGATTCAGTGGGTCAAAATACATATGTATGTAAATTTTCGTTTTAATAATCCTACGATTAAGGATTTTTGGGAAAATTGAATTAAAATCTGAAAAAACCAAAGGGGTACCCCTTAGGAAATAATTAAAAATATTAAATTGCTTAAAATTGTATGAAAATTTGCTTATAAGTCAATTCGGACACGGGGAATTCAACGCCGTTGAGCGCATTTCCATATCTTGTTTAGTTTTTGAGATATAGCCTCCGGAGAAGTGAAATTTTTCGAATTTTTCAGTTTTTCTAAATGTGTACAAAAACTAAAATTAAAAAATAAATATTCAAAAAGTGATATTTATCTGATATATATTCTATATATCAGATATTTTGATATTTATTATAAATATCATGATATTTACGAACCCTGTTTAAAAGTAGGATAATTTCTTTTTACTTACTTTTACTTAAACCAAGTTTTAAATTTAACTTTCGGCGGTGTAACAACAATATTGAATCCAATGTTCTATAAACTTATTCATGTAATACATAATTTAGATTTACTTTTATTTATATAAACTCAACTTGTATAAGTTTAAAAAGACTGATCATAAAGGATTAGATTAAAAATTTAAAAGTCAAAACAGTTACATTTTTTTATAAAAGTTTAGTAACTTATTTTCTAATTTAATATGATTTTATATTTATATTGTTTCAGAAGATTAAGTAAGTACTAACTGATGGGATATCAAAAGATTCAGCCTGTAAATCCCAGAGCAACTTAAATATTTCTCTAAATAAATTTCATTCAAATACTGATATTGTAGTAGTACAGATTTAGAATTGTAAATCTTATGAAAATGTGCAAAGTAACACATTTTTCATTTTCTGCCTACATTTCAAAATACCTAGAGTCTCACAAGCTGTCATTTGCTGCATGCACGGCAAGAAGACAGCTGACAAACGTCGAATACAAACAACTCAAAGACAACCCTACAACCTACAGCAGGCAAAAAACGGAAAAAGCAGAAACAACAACGCAACGCCTGTAAAACAATGAAACCTCCAAACCATCACAATTGACAGCAAGACGGACAGAGTGCAAGGTCCCCCCCTCCCCGCCCTGCACCCCTCTCGGGCCCGAAGCGCGGCTTCATGGTCTATCCCTTACGGTTTCCGGTATAAAAAAATATATAATAACATACAGAAAACACAGTTGTAGACGCCAGAGTTGCGCCGTATAATTAGACGCGGCGGGGCCGTGGTTGCCGAACGCGGAGCGCGGAGCGGCGGGGCCCACCACTGGGGCTTCGCCCCGGGGCCGCGGCCGCAGCCGCCTGACCATTATCTCCACTGCAGCGCCAGACGCACAAATTTGTACCGTTTTTAGGACGAGCAGGCCTCAAAGCAATGAAATTATGTGTCTGTTCTGTTTATGAGTGTGTGCTTCTACGAATCACGTGAGCTGCACGTATGTTGCTCAATGTTTGTCTGTGTGAGTGTGGATCAGGAATCCTGCCCAGTTTCCTCTGGGATTCTAACCTGGGATCATTTGGGATTTTAGCCCTACATGGGGTTTTTCTGCCTCTGATTGCTTGTAATTGAGGTGTATGATTGTTTTAATCTTTCAAGTGAAAAATGTGCTTCAGGTAGAAGATTCTCCAGATTATACTAAAAAGGACTTCGTTTCTTTCTCGTTTTCAATCATCATCTCTATATTGATTTATGATTGAGAAGCTAATTTGATATATTCAGTAATTGCACCGAAGTAGAATAAATGGTAAAATGTTCAATTTATAAAAAAAGACATCTTATTTCAAATTAATAAATATTTACATAATATATCAGCAAATTTTTGTACCTTGCATTATTACATTCAACACCACTTATTTAGTATTTGAGAAGAACTATAAAACATATTTTTGAGGTATAGTGATGTGCATTTTAATTCTAAATTGCCACAATAATGACCAATCTTAAAATATAATTAATAGTAATGCATATAATACTTATGTCATAATTTTTATTTAATGCACATATCATAAAATTAAAATGGTATTAGTAGTTATTATTTCAAGTAAATACTTATAATCTCATTAAATCTATTATTATTTTGAAGACTTAATTCGGACGATGCTTTGATTTTAACTTAGAATTCCTTAATTATAGCAAATCGACTCTCTATTTTTCGATATACGGTTTGACAAGGTGGAAACACGTTACGCTAAAATAAAAAAAGCTGGATGCAAATCGCGATTTTTTCTCTCTAAAATAATAATTGGTATAGCTATACCCTGTTCCACTTAAGAACATAGTATTACTAGAAATAGAACATATTTAACCCTGATTGTGAGTGGCTAATAAAACGTCAAACCAGAACAAATCATTTTTGAGATTAACATTTTTAAAATTTCTGTTAATGTCAATGTTAACGTTTTTTTTTGTGTTTAATTAATTTATTCATTCATCAATGCACATTTTAAAAATGTTTATTGTTCACTTAATTCTGTTATCTGTGACACATGGCTCTCTGGTTCTAAGCAACAACTATTCAAAATTTTCAATTAAATAATAATAATGGCTGTCAGCAATTACTTAGGATTTCATGTAAATTAAAACTTCCATATCTCTGAAATGATTCATTTTTAAATAAATAAAATAAATAAATATATCATCACGCCTTTTACCCATCACTGGGTGTGGCACTCTGCCTAAGCAGATCTAGGTAAGTGATATATTTTTTCGCGCGAAGTGCGGTTACCAGCCGTCAAATCACGGCCTCCAAAGATATTAGTGGTGGAGGAGCCACAGGGATAGATTTTTTAAATTGGTGAAAATTGTTTTGTCGGCTGTGGGGATCGAACCAAAGTTCTCAAGATCCACAGGCCGACTCGATACCACTGAGCCACCTACCCCATTCATTTTTAGAATAAATAAATAAATATATCATCACGCCTTTTAATCATTACTGGGTATGGCATTCTGCCTAAGCAGATCTCGGTAAGAGATATATTTTTTCGCGTGAAATGCGGTTAAACATGTATAAAACTTTTCGATTTAATTTGATCTTAGGTTGAACATACTATCATATTCCACAAAACAATTTTTATTTCGTTAAATATAAATATCAAATAATCTTTAGTTTTAAAATTAGATTTCAATATCTTCCCGTATCTACCTCAAAATTATAAGATAAAGTTTAAAATAATCTACCTGATTTATCCTCCACTATAATATCTATGGGAGTAAATGGATATCCTGATTTACCGACCTGAAAATGCGTTTCATAGTAATAAAGAAAAAATAAATGTCATTTGTCTAGAATTTATAGCAGTACAATAGTGTGCTTAGAACTACGGCATTCTAATTCGAAGATCCAGAGTTCAAATCAGACTCAAGCTAAAAATCACACTGCGGTTCGGTGAGTTCGGATCCTGTACTGTATTTGAGACAAGTTCCTAGTGTAATGAGTACCATAAATAAATTAGCTGAAATATCCGAAAATGGATGAAAATAGTATTGAAATATTTGTTAATTAAACAGGTTTAATTTTTTTTTACAATTTTTATTTTAAATATGAAAACAATCAAATATATAATAATAAGTCCAGAGATATTATCAAATCGCTATAAATTCATTAAAATGCAGTTGATTTGAAAAAGCACCCCAATTAAAACGTATCACCTTGCGTCATAAAATATCAATAAAACATAAAAACAGTACATTCAACCGAGCTGAACGGAACGACATCGATACCATAATATATAATTTCCATTGAAACTCAGACGCGCACATCCCTTTATATTTAAACACGTCAGCCCTAACGAACCCCGAAGTCGCTCTCACTGACACAGTATAATTTGGTCACCCCTTAAACACTGTAATTAAAAATTACCCTAAAAACATATTTCAGAAACACCGGCAGGGATAGATTTGCCCCGATGCCTTACACTTTAAGTAATACGCTGATTATAATTCATAAATGTACGCGCTCGGTAGCTTACGAGTAGAACTATTAATTAGTACACCGGTCTTAGCTAATGATCAGTTTACCGTACTTGATATTTTTTCTTTGTTTGGCTGTGCTGGTCTTTTCTTCGCCGGCGCCTGAAATGTCCTCAGGATATTTTGTTCTACAATTATATACTTTCAGGGCTGACTTTAGATAGATGACTAGTAACCCTTAGTTTTTTTTTGTTTTTTAGTTTTGATGTTCGTTTTTTTTTCAAACACGAGCTTTGTACGTTCATCAAGTTACAGGTTTTTGATTTTTTCCAAGGATTGTTTTGTTTTTAATTCTATTTTGGGTTTCAAACATTAAAATGTAATTAGCAATGTTAGATGTTGTTTTTTGTTATATTGTAAAGATTTTCAAAAGATTTTTTTGTATATTAATGAATAGAAGTTTTCGATTTCAAGTCTCATGCAACAACTAACGTTAGTGTCGCGCGTCGACTACCGTCGGACCGGTCATATGTTAAATATAAAACATTATTTAAATTGTACTCCAGACATTTAAAAATACTCGTATTTAAACATACGAGTACATTTGTTTGAACAAAGAGTTTTTCTTTTTTTAAATAATAGTCAATGAATAGGATATTTTTTTAAAGTGTTCCTACAATTCTATATCCACAAAAATGTTTCTGTACGTATTATCAAATATTCTTTTCTTGTGAAACAATATTCAAAATTCAAAATAGATAAATACTAGAGATGGACGAATATCAAATTTCTCGAATTCGAATATCGAATACGAATATTAATCAGATCTCGAATATTCGAATACTCCTAAAAGTTAATATATTTATTATTAATAATTATTTAATTATGTCCTTTTCATTATTTGAATGGAATTGTTAAGATAAAATAAAATTAAAACAAAAAGTACAAACAAAAAGAAAAAGACGAAAACTTCAAATTTAACGTACGGGCTGATGTTGGCGAAAAACAAATTTGAAATATGGTACGTCTTTATGGTTTGGAACAAAATATCTTTGTTATTAATAACTTCAAAGTATTGTAATAGCTTTAAGTTTATGTACAAATGATAAAGAAAAACATAGTCAAAAATTGAGGTCAACATATAGCACGATATTCGAGGTATTCGAATGTTCGCTATACTGACGTTAATATTCGAAAATCCCGAATATCGAATAATGTCAATATTCGCGGCATTCGATTATTCGCGGATGATATTCGCCCATCTCTAATAAATAATACCTCATTAGTCACAGCAATCGACATTTCTTTTAATTTACAAAATATTTTTGTAGACACTTCTCTTCATTTTACTCTAATAAATACTGATGGGGTGCCAGTATCCGAGTTCCATTACCGACAAACTTTACTCTATATTAAAGGTACCTCTGTATTTTCTCTTCCACTAATATCTTTAGGGACCGTGTATATCTGTTACGGCAGAGTACCATATTTAATAATGGATAAAAGACGTGATGATATATTTATTTTTATTTTATAATTTTTTAAATATTCATGATATTAATGGCTTATTTTATGTTTATTATATTAGTATTCTGCTTAGAAAGTGATTCGCAGGTAATCAATATATGTCATCGGTAAAGTATAAAATTCAGGTAATGTGCGAAAATCACACATATTTTGTCAAAATATAAATAAAGGCTTGCATGTGTGAAACGTGCGCTCTACGGGTTTAAGATTTGTTTGTTTAAAATACGAGCGAAGCGAGCCTTGTAAAAAACACGTACTATATTGAAATAAATGTACGAAATTCAAATTCGGAGATCTCAAGTTCGAACTACTACGTTTTCAACTGCGTGAAAAAAGTGGTATTTTTTTCATTACTAGTTGTATAAATAAACTATTATACGATCGTGCAATAGTGTGTCATTATGTACTTATTTTCAATGCAACAAGTGACTGTTTATCGCACGGCGTAACTCGTGCAATAAAATAGTTGATACGAAACAAACTTAACTACATAACCTAATATATTAAAAATAAATATTTTCGTTAATTGAAATGTCATTAGTATAATTACTTAAAACTCGATCGTATAAAAATACTGTACGCAATTCGTGTTAAAAGTGTCTTTATTGCACTCCTGCAAACAATAAAGTAACACTTTTAACACTCGTTTCTTAAATAACTATTTGTATTTAGGTATTTAAATAAATATATCATCACGCCTTTTATCCATTACTAGGTGTGTATTTATGTTTGAAACTAATCAAAAATTGCAGTGATATTTAATCATATTTATGTACTTTTTCTATTTTATTGAAATAAAGTTATAGAAGGTGGTTTGTGATTTTTAAATATGTAACACATTTAAAAAAATGCACTAATTTTCCAATTAAAGTAACCATTTATGTATTAATGGTGTATAAATCAATTAAACTTCATTAAATTTCAGTTCTGCTTATTGTTTCACTGCACTAAAGGTGATGAAGTCATCAAAATTAATTAAACAAAAACTACAAGTTTTACGTATATCTTTTATCATTTTAATCGTGACGAAACATTTGAAAGAAGTTTAACTTAAAGCTTCACATCAAGCCGTGCAGTCATGAATTTTCATTACTTCACATAAAGAAAATAATAATTTGTAACATTCATCGCAACCGTCACTCAGCTAATAAATAATTTAACATATTTCTTTTAATGAGTTATAAACTGCATTTATTTTTGAATAACTTGTAAATATGCACATGTTCAATGAAGTAAATATTAACATATTAAGATAAGCAAATTTAAAGGCGCCTTTATGAATATCACTGGGCGTTCATTGGCTGACGATTCATTACTTATGCAAAATGTTATCATTGCTTTTGTTTTTCTTATTTTAGTTTTGTGCAAAATTCACATAACTTGTTTCTCGTATCTATGATAAAAATATATAACTATTATTGTACAACCTATCACAAGCTTCGTAAAATACTACTTTTATGACAGAAAGATTTAAACAATAATAACAAAGGTTTGTTTCCTAAATAACTTACGAATTTCCAGTCGTAACAGATCTCGGTAAAAGATATAAATTGTTTGTCAGCTATGGTAATCAAACCCGGGATCTTAAATCTCTAGTCCTACTCAATACTACTGAGCTCTCAAATGAACCATATACTCCATATTTCTCAATTTAATTTATAATTTACTTGTTCCAATTGAATAATTTTTGAGGATTAAATAGTACATTACTTATAATACATTTGAACTAAATGAAATACTTTAATGATTTGTTTTGTTCATAACAAGAAAATTATAAAATGAATATTTTTCAACAGGAAAATAAACATAATTATGTTGATTATAAGGTAATCAAACGTTTATTATATAATATATAATTTTATATATTTCTTTATTATTTAAAATTTATTTACTTAACTTTACATGTTTCAATCATTCCTGGTGCGCCATCTCTTGTACAGTAGCTTAAACATATATGGCTATAGTTCAATCAAAATTTCAAAACCTGAAATCTTACCAATTTTAAATTAACTTTAAAGCTGCAACATTTCTATCTTTAAATATTTTTTATTTGTAAATAATATCATGGATATTCATTAGTTAGAACCGAAATCTGATTATTCTGGTTATTATAGTTAAACACGAAATAATTTATTCATGATTATTTATTAAGTTGTATCCAAAATAAATTATATTTGCTGATAACTTTCGTTGAACAAGTAACAAAAAAACTGAATTAACGAAACAAGGCATCAGTATAACAAATCGTTTCTCTCACCCGCACACATCCAAATGCTTAAATAATAATTATCGAAACTGGCCGATAATTTATTGATTAAAGTGTATATTTTATTTGTTCGCCACGACTTGTATGTGGCAAGATCAGATAAGCGTTAATCGTACCTACAGAACCCCTTTAGCGGTGCTACTTGGAACCACTTTCATTTACCGCGGTTATTAATATATCACCGACCGGTTACCGGTCCCGCGGTCATAAATATTACTTATCTAATCGGAACAATGAAAGTATGTTTGAATTTCAGTAGCGTATGTCATACGTCTGAGCCGCGTAATTATAGTTCTAGGCAAGGTTCCCACACAGATCAACGACTGACGATTGGAATTATTGGGAAAGATGTTGACTCGGGCGCCACCGTCGCTTGCATCGCGCTTGTTTTTTGTGAGGTTATGTTAGAACTGTCATCGTATTTAATTTGAAATGATTTGAAGTTACACCGTTAAATATAATAATAATTATATCAATTATCACAATGTTACTAATCATCACTAATCAGTAGTTTAAATTAGTATTTATATTTCGCTTCTTCTTTTCATCAAAGTTGTAAACCAATAATTATGTTTAAAATTAAACATGCATGTTCCACAAGTAATTAAAACAAAATATATAGGATTAACCGGTAACACCATTTTTAGTTTCAATTTTATATCTTTTCTAATATACAATATAATGTGTATATAACTACAAATTTATGTAGTTATCTAATATAACATTTAACGAACTAGCGATAAATTAAAATATAACTATCTTGTCCTATTAGCAATAAATAACTAAACAAACACTAAGAAATACATTTATACAGCTCTATACTAAATACCTATTTAAGTTGTATATAATCTATAACATTTATAACAAAGATATGAAAGATCGTTAAAAATAATTAAAAAGTAAATCAAAAGTAATTATAACACCTTCAGAATTTTATTTAAATTTGGGATAATAGAAACACAAAAAGTTAGTATCATAAAAATTTATGATGTGTAACTAACAATATTACATACACTACATTTAATTATAAAAATGAATAAAAGTACTATAACGATATCTGTATCAAGTATCTAAAATGAAAGCTCAATAGCATGTAAATTAAAATAGTTTTCATAATATTTAATCCGAATTATAAAAAATTATAGCCGATTAAAAGATGTTAATAGTTGTAATTTCCCGCCTTTATAGAATTAACTAATCGGCCATTTTGTTTCCGACTGCTCTGCCATCTTCGCGACAAAATAAAAAACCTACAATCACACACTCACGCATTTACATTCCAGTGCAGTGAATATTTGTGTTCTATTTTTCACCGTCGCGTAAAACAAAAATAAACGAATCGAAATACTCTTAGCAATAATACAAAACAAGTTAGCAATAATAACAAACACATAAACAAAAACAACACACAATCAAAACCGAATCCATGCCCCCACCACTGCTCACATACAAAAGCAACACATAACCTCAAATATGACACGCATATGCGTTTTTCTCGACTTACTGTGCGCTTTTCCGCATTTTCCGCGAGGAAAACTCACTGGCAGACGTGACACTAAAACGTCCTGTCGTCTGTGTTGTCGAGAGGAGACTAACGCGAACTGCCTATGGTAAACATATAGTCGAAGTGTAATTTGTGTCGAAATGAGGGGAAAATTATAAAATTACATTGCTCGGTTAAACTACACTCTTTATATGGGGCCGTGTTCGAAACGTGACGGCCGGCGCGCCGCAATTTAGTGCTAGAGCTTCGACTCTTCGTCGGCTAGACGTTATCATTATTATATCCCTGGGTATAATGATACAGTTCGGGAGGTTTTTTATGACGAAACTGGATTGTAGTTTTTTTATCATATAACATTTTTTAAATATAGAAGTTACATAAAAAAATATATATTTTTGTCGAAATAATTTAAAGTTTAAAATAAATACATTTTTACTGCTTCCTCTAAAATCTATGGGAGCACGATTTGACAGCTGGTAACTTAATGCGCAAAATATATTAGTTACAAATTACCCGGAATTTACTCTATAGTACAGAGTGGAAATAAAAGATGATAAGTATATCTTTATTTTAATTTATTTATATATATAAAATTTATCATTCGCCTACAGAGAATTAATTTAAATTAAATACCACACATTTTTCTCAACAATATCATTTGTTGCAACAAAATCGTTCGCAACCCGTCGATAAAATCAAAAACATCTGTAGATATTGTTAGAAAGAAGAGTCGAGCGCACTTAAAAGAGAGTTTGGTACACGGCCGTCTCGGAATTAACTTTTTTCATGTGGTCAAGATAATTTGACTCAATTACGCTATTATAATAAACGTATATTGTATGTAGAAAAAGGGTACAGTTTAACTTTCTCACTACACAAGCAAATAAACCGCCGCCATTTTTGTTTCAGCAAATCAATATTTCTCAACTTTTTTTACATGAACGACTTGAATTTAAATGAACTTGTAGATGTTGTTTGTCTTTTTCTTTAATTTAAATATGAAGTCATCGATAGCCAAGCTTGAAATGGTGTCGTGGTACCTGACAGGGGAAAAGTTATATGAACGAAGTGTACTATAAAGATTCGATTGGGTAGCCCATAAAATTAGTATAATTACGCGTGATAACACAGATTATATTTTCCAATAAATTTCTGGTTTTCAAGATTACCTGCTTGATCATGAATTTTCTAGCCATTATACTAAACTTGTGAAATAACTAATGTACAGATAATAATTACATAAGAATTACATATTAATTTAAATTTTACATTTTTCTCACTTTACTTACTTTACTTATAGATTATTACTACGATTATATCTATCAGTAATATAAAATAAATACTAGTTATTTATTTAATTCTCTGATAATCTGTACAATATAACACACTTAATATAAAAAGTTAGAACAAATCAAGTTCTAAATATAATATTAAGTAAGAAATGTAACTGTGACGATCACATAAACTATGTATGTAAAAAAGCTGCTTTGATATGTTGCGCTTTAAAACATTTATGATAAGTTTATAATCTGTCAGTCATAAAATCGTATTACTTTACCAAATTTGTAGCACTTCTTATGATATTATAATTTGGGATTCTTCTTCTTCCATGTCGAGACTGTTTGTTCTACAAAAGCAAATCGTAAGAAACATATTCAAACTTAATTTTAGCGAATCATGTAAGGCTTCTTTTACTAGCAACAATCTACTAACTATACTACTAATATCAATAAATATACCCGTATGAATAAAATTCATACATTTAATGCTAGAAACAAATAAAAATTGTTGATATCACAACACAGGACAATTTTTTTTTTAATATAGGAGTTAAGTTATTTAATTACCTTACAGATAAACTTTAAAATATTACCACAATTTTCATATTTAATATAAACTAATACACAAAATAAAAAAATAATGGTGAAACTGTGAGATTAAAGATTTTAGAATAAATTTCAATATTAAAAGGAGGAAAACAATTCTCAATATTATTTCAATACTACTGTTAAAATAAATATATATTCACGCCTTTTACTAATTATTGGGTGTTGCACTCTGCCGTAAGCAGATCTTGATAACTGATATATTTCTTCGCGTGAAGTGCGGTTACCAGCCGTCAAATCACGGCCCTCAAAGATGTTAGTGGTAAGGGAGCCACAGAGGTAGATTTAATTTGGTGAAAATTGTTTGTCGGCTGTGGGGATCGAACCAGGGTTCTCAAGATCCACTGAGCCACCTACCCCATTAACAGCTTAATGCTGATATTAATTAATTATAACTTAAAAATCACAAAATATATAAAATGTGGTGTTGACTTAGACATTGTTACCTTTTAACATGCTGATAACTAGGGTTGTGCCGTGGTCAATTGACCAAAAATATTTGACAGCCATATAATACGGTCAAATAATCTAAATGGAACCGCCACGACATCTGTTGTTCAATAGAAATAGCTACTTACTATTATTACATGAATATATCTAGTTTGGTATTCTGGGTTCTGGAGAATTTACTTACTTTACTTTACAAATAAAATAAATACATATTATTTAATTTCATTACGTCTTTTTCTTTCTTTTCCCCTTTATTTTGAATTTGATGTGGTTTTGTTTATTATTTGTAGTTGGTTTTTCATTTTCAGTAATATTGGATGTAGTAAACATTACTATATAAATAAATTACAATTTTAATTGTGATTTTTATTAATTGTTTCTTGGTCAATTGACTGGTCAAATGCACAACCCTACTGATAACTAACAAATTAGTTGAAGTCGTTTTATGGAACCGGGCCATAGTCTCTAATTTAGAACTGTTTGTCAATGGAAAAATAAAGTTTGTCATCAGACATTCATTAATTTTAAATTATATATTATTCAGTTTAACATAAATTATAATTTTATTTTGAATATACTAAACAGGTTGGAAACTTTATACTTTTTTATGTCTATTTCATATTTTTAAAGAGATTTTATTTTCATAAAAATAAAAGTTTGAAATAAGTTTTGAAATAACTATTAAATAAAATTTCAACGACAGTTAGTGTAACATCTATATCGAAACAAAACTGCTTACTTTGTACTTACTATTAATATGTCGTACGTCGTTCAAACTTCGGAAAAACTTAATAAAAATAAATATTATATGAAGATAACTTATCTTTAAGTTGAACAAACTATACATTATTCATATTTATTACAGCACTTCATAATATATAATATATTCAGCAAATATTTTGCGTGATATCCGAAACTACTTATACTAATAATTTTTCATTTATCTCATCGAAGAGCAACGCATTCGTGCGTTTGTTTGTATGAGATGCGTGTGCATGTGCGTGTGTGCGTGTATGTGTGCGTGCACGGTAATCATAATTAGAGTGTTCGTGGTTTTCTATTTAACACATATAGGCTTTATCTGCGATCATAGTAGGTTTTGCATGATTCTTTTTCTTTTTCTTTTAGATAATATTTCCTAGATTATTTTTTATGTTCGAATGCATTAGTTTTTATTGTATTGCAAAATTATCCTGTTCCTGGTAACTATAATAATCATAAAACATCTTATTTTGGTATAAATCTGTATTAATACTAATTGTCATGCAAGTAGAGGTCTTAGGTTTAAATCCAAAAAGAGATACAAATTTAGTTAAATTATAAAAATATTTTAATTCATAGATAACTAAATAAATAGGGTAGTAATAGTGTTATCGCGTTGGACTGTGAATTTGAGAACCCGGATTCGATTCCTAGAGCCGACAAACAATTTTTTACTAGAATACAAATTACCCCTGTGACTTCGCCTAAAGGTGAAAATTGTTTATCGCCTGTGGGAATCAAACTAGAGTCCTCAAATACACAAGCCTACTCGATACCACTGAACCATCTACCCTATTAATAACATTAATATTAATAAAAAAAACTCCAGTAACTAACTGTACGGGTCATTAAGCAAAACCCAAAACACATAATTTCTTACATCAGATTCATATACACATATAAACATCCTGCTCATTTTTCTTAATCTCCCACGAGCCTGCTGAACTTCAAACATGAAGTCAGAATACGTTATTCATACCCATTGTACATTCATCGAAGAAACATACAACGTACAGTCGTGTTGAAATCAGTTAGCTGTATTGCGTTGCATTCTCCATGCGTGATGTTTCGATCAAGTGGGCCGTAAATTGTTTTCATACAGAACTGACCAAAGTAATTAATTCAGAACTTATTTTCAGTTGGCCGTGCCCGTAGGAACAGCCGACGATCGCCCGAGCAGGCGGCCAGGAGGAGGGGGCGGTAAAAGATATAGAGGCGGCTACGGCAACAGCGACTTGATTTTTCCTTTTTTATTATTTCGTCTGTTAATCATTGTTATTTAAAATATATAATTATACATCCGTAGCAGTTTCTTGCATTATACAAGCTACTGTTTCATATATATGTTAAAGCCAGCCGACCAGATGAATATTCAATATGGCCGCATATATTTTAATTTCATTTGCATATATCAGATGGCGTGGCGGACTGCAAATGCCTTACAGCGATAGATTTCGTTCATACAAAGCAATATTTCATACGTGCCGCATGTTGAAATATGCAAGGAATAAAATTTTGGTGGGAATTGATTCTGATTGAAGTCGGGGGCAGTATAAAGAAGGCTTGGCTTTGCCGGACTTCGACGTTGTAATGACGATATTATGACCAACACACAGATGTGGGCTTATGAATGAGTAGAGATTGCATTTTGATGAATATTTACGAAATTTTGAAAGGAGAGAATGGATTAGGATTTCGAAAACATTGTTAGACATGCGTGGGCCTCTAGACTAGTCATTATAGGTGCATTGAACTACAAACTAGATTTTAAACAATAAACTTGAAAAGAGAATAAAACTTAAATCGAAACATATCTCTTGATTATTAATTATTTATGTAATTTGTTTTTATCCAAAAGATCTTTGTTCTTTTTAATAAGCCGAAAGATATTCTTTTATAAATGTTAATTGGATTTCTGGCTTTAGCGAAACAAAAAATTACCCTTAAATGTTTTTTTTTTGTATAATTGTGCCACGTAAATTTAAAGTTATTTTATATACATTCTTATTTCTTGAAAATGGCCTAAATATTATGTCGAAACGTCGCCAAATAATTTAAAAAAAAGTAATATAAATTGTTTAAAATTTTGTACTAATTCCTGAATTCAATTGACATTTATAAAATTAATGTTGATACTTACATACAAATAGTTCTAATAAAATAAATAAATAAGTATAAAATTATTACAAATTTTTAATTACAATTCACTTGATCTTTCTCTATACTTATTTATGTTACTGACAAAGTACGAAATCAATCAACATGTGAAATGTATTGTTAAACAATGTAAATATTCTTGAAACGAAGTACAAATTTCAATGATATACTTAATATGAAATGTTTTCATTTTTAAACTTATTATTGCAATATTAAATAGTTATTTAAATACAAACCATAATAAATTATAAATATAAAACTAACTAAAACCACAATAAAGATATAATTACTTTAGATACTTACAACTTATAATGCTGAAAACTCAGTCAAACTAAACTTCAGAACTGTTTGAGAAAATTGTTACAGCCTAACCATTTTTTATAAATACAAACATATGCTTTTGGATAATGTAGGCTCCAGATCTCCAGAGGTACGGATGTGTGCTATCAGCTTTACTTTTCCCTTTAGCAAGCCCTTCGTGTTTGAAGTAAACATTCTACGAAGTTAGGGTTTGTTGGTTCATAATGCGAGAGAAGCGAGTCATTCCAACAATATTTTCATTATAAAAATGACTTATTAATTTATTCAAAATAATCTAATTATATTCTTTGAAGATAATTTAAATAAATCTTATTTAATTTTACATGTAAATATTTTGTTTTGAGAATATACCCGTAGTTCAGATCACTTGTTTAATCTCCCCTTCCACTAATATCTTTGAGAGCCGTGATTTGAGCCACACCCAGTAATAGGTAAAAGGTGTGATGATATATTTATATATTTTATTTATTTTATGCGTGTAATCATACAAACGTTTTATATTTTAATCTTGGATTTTGATTATAATTTTTGCTTAATTAAAATCCATGTTTCTAACAAAAATATGTAATTAATTTTAAAATGACACATTATCATAAAGAATAAAACGTAAAATTATTTATTTTAACATCAATAAAGGTGCTTCACAGACATTTAAATGATTTTTAATTATAGTTCACATATGAAGATACAATTTGTTATGGTATCATTAAGCAAATATTACCTAACAAATCTTATGTTACAAACAAACCTTGAAATAAGAAATAAATATCCGTGTCATTCCTTATATAAAATACCGCTAGTAAAAAATAGCATTATGGCACGTAATGACATATCTCATTTAAAAAAATATATAATTACTTTTACGAACAGACATAAAATTAAACCTTAAATATTTGTACAAAGAGGACATATTATTATTTTATTTCTATACAAAAATTTCAATATTATATTTACTTTTTGTTTAAATAGAGTCCTAATTAGATCTTCCCTAATTATGCAATCTCTCAAGAATTAAGACTAACTATAATATAAACATTATAGACCAAACCAAAATGACGTAACCCTGAGAGGGCAGCAGTGTTTCTAATCTCATTTTAAATATTTTTTATATTATTAAAATATATTTCAGCATTCATATGTAAAATTTTCAATATTTAATATAATAAAAATATGTATCAACTTAGTTATTAATGAATTACATAATTTTAAAATATAATTTTAAGAGTTGCATAATTCATTTGTTATTAATTAGACTATATAAATGTAAATAAATAACACGTATACTAAAATTTAACTGTTTCATTCTTCGATAGTCTTTTGTTCCTAAAATTAGCATTAAATTAACTTAACCTAATTATATATATATATATATATATTTATATTTCAGCTAAACATATTATTAAATATTAATATAATTTAGTCCTATAGAGAAAATAATAAATTGTTATTAAATAAATATACATTATTTACTTATTTTTATTACGGCATGTGAATCAAAATTCATTGAATTCATTGGCTAGTAGCATAAGCCTGTATTAAGAGCAGTGTTTTTGGGTATTTTAGCTATCTTTAACAGTGCTCTTAGAATACCCAAACACAGAGCTTTTGCTACCAGCCAAAATTTTTAAATTTATTTTGTTTATTTACTCAGTACGAATAAATATTCGCTGAAAATATATTGGTTCAATATTCAATAATATTTGTTCAACTAACCAAGTGATTCATCACATAAGTAAATAGATGTTTTGCAAACTAGCTTAACTGCGCCATCAAGGATCAAATGTACCTGCTACCTAAGGGTCACATGATCAATGTTTTCACCATTTGATAAAATATAAATTTGAAAACACAAAATGTAATGTTACTTCATACAATTTGGTCAAATACTGTAAATATAGACATTTGTTTTTCTGTCAAGTCAAATTAAAGTCTAGACCAGTAGTTCTCAACGTTTTCGATACCATACCTCCTTTTAATAAGCATGAATACTCGATGCATCCCATTTTTTTTCACATTTATATATTAGATTGAATGATGTTACGTCATCACATGTAATTTGAAAAACAAGAATGACCATGTGATACCGGTTTTAAACCTTTTTGTTCAAGAATGTATGTTACACAATTTCAAGCCTTTAAACTCGGTTTTATTAGATACATACTTATCAAATAATCGTTTTCACAAGATTACAAAAATATATAAATGATTAACTTGCGTGAGAAGTAAACTAACTATAAAAATGTTAAAATAAATGAATGAATTCTAAATACCATAATGCCAAAGGAAATAATGTATGTCCTTAATACCTTGTAACCACTTGAACGGGTAATGCCTATAATCTCGGTACAGTTTATAAGTATTTATAGCACCATTTGAAACAATAAAATAGTGAAAATAGATTCAGGGAATCATACGTTTTGATTTGAAACGGTTTAGAATGATTTGTTTTGTTTGACGATAGTTACGGACAATACTTAATTCCGCGGTGTTTTGAGCCCGCCTCCTCCCAAGGCGGTGTAGATAGGCAGCCATTTTAGAGTTGCCGATGGCCCTTACAAACCAGTTTTGATACTCTAAAAAATTCCAAATAAAAACTTTAAAACGACCTACCGTACGGCGCTTTGTCTGTCTACATACAAGCGTAGATGTATATAGTTGCTCTTACACACACGTGTACAAAGTAGCATACATGTTGGACACATACACATGTAAACATACCACACATGTTCTGGCAAACACAAATATTAGATCACATACATTAATTCATTAAGATCAGTATTATTCATATTATTGCAATTGCTACAGCAGATATAATAGTCTCAAAAGAACTTGACAATGACTTCATAAAAATATAAGATTCTTACGAGTAATTGACAAATGAAGAGATATGCACATTTTTAATGATGTTATTGTTATTGTTATTCTGAAATAACTATATCTACTTAAACGAATACATCGACGAGTATATTTCATTGTCCTACATACTTGTGTAAAATATGGAAATATAGAATTAAAAATTATATATGCAATATATGTATTAAGGATAATAAGATATAATAATAACAAATTATGTTATATTAAGGTTATTGCAAAAACATATTTGAAAAATAATATTCAATTTTTTTTTTAAACAGCAGTGTATTTTTTACTCTTACAAAAAAGTTTATATCTTAGATCAGTGGTTCCCAACCTTTTTTTAATCGTGGCCCTTTTTAGTTTTTTAAAAATGTTCGCGACCCCCCTTTCGCATATTTGATCAATAAAACAAAAAATAAAAGGTTTGACAAAATATATTTTAGGACTTATATTTTTTCCCCTCAAAAAAGCCAAGGCGACCCCCCAAAAAAGCTAAGGCGACCCCCTTGTGGGTCGCGACCCACCGGTTGGGAACCGCTGTCTTAGATCAATTAAATTAAAGAAGGTAGGTAATATTTTATTTGTAAAAAATGTAAAAAAGAATTAAATATTTTTTATTATTAAATTCTAGGTACTTGAACTTCATTTTTTTTTAAATATTTATTTGAATTTTAAAATAGAAATAAACGTCAGGT
Organism: Pterostichus niger; assembly: GCA_947425015.1. Taxonomy (NCBI): domain Eukaryota; kingdom Metazoa; phylum Arthropoda; class Insecta; order Coleoptera; family Carabidae; genus Pterostichus; species Pterostichus niger. The sequence goes on from OX380336.1 coordinate 41,022,961, forward strand.
TATTAATTAGAATCTTTTGAAAAAAATCTTTACATTTTAAATTAAAAATTGAAGTATATATCAAGTCACATATTTGACTTTTAATTGAGGTATCTTATAAGTAATATCTATACAGAATGTAACACAAAATGCGGGTCATAAACGTAGAACATGGGAAAATAGTTTTTTTTAACTCATTGCTTCCGAAATTATTTCAAACAAAAATAATGTAACTTTGTAAATATATTATGGTTTGAAACTGCTGCAATTAATTCCGGAAATTTACAAAATTACAAGTTAATAATATTATACTATAGCCATGGAATTAAAGAAAATACCATCAAATTTGTAATATTTTCATATATAATATAACAAGTAGTATGAAAATTGCTGAAAATATTTTGACATAAATTATGAGTTGTTATGGAAATGGAAACATAACTCGTGAATAGTTAGGTATTTATTTGCACATTATTAATTAGGTATTACAGTGATGAAAATTCTACATTTTTTCAGTGTACATTTAATATTCAAAATTGACATTTATGAAAATATTGAAAATATCAATTATTTTATTCGTAACCAAGGATATTATTAACAGTGGTATTTCCGATATCAATTTCACTAGTGATGAATTTCCGACGAAATGTACATTTCATTGGTTCATTTTCAAACAAATTCGTGATCCTATTGGTTGACAGTGACGTGTGGTGAATTCTCGATTAAATACACGAGTCACATTTTAAAGATTTCCATTTAATGTAAATATATCACTTACTGAGATCTGCTTAGGCAGAGTGCCACACCCAGTAATGGGTAAAAGGCATGATGATATATTTATTTTTATTAATTTAAATGTGATTAACACTAAACTTTTAAACTCATATATTTTGAGATACTTTCTTAAACTAGTATATTAGAGCTGCTGCTTTTTTGTTAAAAAGAATGTAATTATGATTATTACGAGTATCATAATTATGAATACAATTTAATTTTGGTATTAATCCTTTTTAAATTTTATCAAATTTATTAATTAGATTTTTACAAAAAAATTAAAAGTAAAATGGATATTTTCACAAGCTTTAATCCGAAAATGTGTAAAGAATACTTATATGTATATGTCACTAACAAAGTGTGAAATGCTGTATTATCATATATAATATAACAAGTAGTATGAAAATTGCTGAAAATATTTTGACATAAATTATGAGTTGTTGTGTTTCCTATTTCCATAACAACGAATGTATATTTATGTCAAAATATTATCTGTCAATTTTCATACTACGAGTTGTATTCGGCTTGAGAATTTACCAAACAAGAGTTAATTAACAAGAATAGTTAGGTATTTATTTACTTATTACAGTTACGAAAATTTTTGAATATGAAATGTACACTGAAAAAATTTTTTCAATTGACGTTTATGAAAATATTGAAAATATCATTTATTTTATTCGTAACCAAGGATATTAATAAATACCACTAGTGATAAATTTCCGACGAAATGTACATTTCATTGGTTCATTTTTAAACAAATTCGTGATCCTATTGGTTGACAGTGACGTGTGGTGAATTCTCAAATAAATATTTAATTGATAGCCGGTTTTATAAAATAAATTGATTCAAATTTGTTAATTTAAATACATTTACTATAGAAGTAAATTTATTCTGTCCTTCATACAATCGAGCATTAATAATATTGTTAATATATTATTTGACAGAAAAACTTTTACCTATTTTTAGGTGTTGCACGTTGCAGTAGTCGGCTGCTGGAATCGTACACGGGTTTCCAAATTTATAAACCAACGCGCGACATAGAGTTATCTACCTCTAACTATTTTGTATATCCGTGTAATATATTTAACGTTATTTTATTTAAATGTTTTATGACTATGCAACAACCAACACAAATTTTAAGTAATATATAAATTGACAACATCGAATCGAATAATTTATATAAATAGTAATTACTCCATATGATATGCTTGTAAGTAACTTTTGTTTATTTAAATTAAATTTAAAATTTCATTGATGCAATCAGCCATTATGCCGTATTTAATTTCTATCTAATACTGGTAAGGAAATTTTAGTTTTTTTTACCAAATTACTAGCTAAAACATATTTTCCATTGATATTTTTTAATTTTTCTCAACATCATTTGATTTGCTTCAGGTATAGTAACTCAAAACAATAAAAAGACTTACACGGATGTATGTATTCGTAGATATAGGAGATATCCGCTGACCACTGATCATAATCAACAACCACTATTTAAATGAAATGACGTAATAATATGTTCCGAATTATAAAAATGAAATTCCGTATAGACATTTTTATAATATTCTTATGTATTAAGTATTATACAATCGCACGTAATAAATATTCATAGAGCAAAATTTGGCCGCAGGAACTAACGTAATTAATACCGATCTAATAAATAATTAATATGAAATCGGCTTCCGTTCTTAAGTCACGCTCGAATAGTTTTATGGGAGAAACACTCCACTGACGATTATTAATTTTCATTTATCTGTAAGTTAATGGTTTTTATACCGCTCCCTTTTTAGGTGGGGTGTTAGATATGAAATCAGTTTTCTGTTCACACCAAATATAATACTTCATAAAACTATTTCATTTACAAATACTTCTGGAAATGTATCATAAAATATGGTTTTGATATACAATAATATAATTAATTACAAAAATATCAATTACAACTATAATCAGAACAACTATCGCCATCAACTGGAGAATCTCTCAACTTAATATCTTTGTGAAAACAGCAATACTTTTCCCAGCAATATAGTAACCTAACTCAACTATAGTCCTACCGTTCAAATGAATTGCTAGCTGAAGTGACGTCATCAATATAACGTCATGTGTGACTTGTCTCCAGCAATAGATTTGATTTATTTCATCCCTGTTAAACTCTCAGCTATAAAATTTCGTACACATATAAACAAATACATGTACTTCAATAAAAATCAACAAAAATGTGAAATATTACGTTAAATGTGGCGTTATGGACATATTTATACCTAGCAATAGATTTCGATAAAACCGCCCCTATTTAAATCTCACCTATGAAAGTTCGTATACATATAAACAATTACGTGTACCTCAATAAACAATAAACAAAAAAGTAAAGTCTCAATAAAAAAGTGAAATTTTAATTTAAATAAGTCGTTATGGACATATTTATATCTAGCAATAGATTTCATAGCTGTGAATGAAATAGGGGTGGAGCTACTTGAATCTATTGCTAAATATGTCCAATAAAATTTCACTTTTTTATTGATTGTTTATTGCAGTACACGTAATTGTTTAAATTGTTTAAAACAGCAAATCTTCTAGGGGCTATAACTCAAAAACTAAGCAAGCTATTGATATGCGGTTTGAACGAGTGAATTCCCCTTGTCCGAATCTACTTGTATACAAATTTTTAGCTCATTTAAAGCAAATTAACTTTTTTGAAATTTTTTAATTATTTTCCAAGGGGTACCCCTTAGGATTTTTATGATTTTTAAATAAATTGCTGTAAAACTATTTCTCGTACGAATAATGTAACGAAATTTTACATACATATGTATTTCGACGTGCTGAATCCAATGGTGTAATGTTTATGTCCATAAGTCTTATAGTTTTTGAGATAATGGTCAAAAACTGAACGAGGAAAAAAATTGGCGAAAATGTTTCAAAAAATTAAAAATCGCTAAAAACTTGCCTAGAGGTCAATTGAAACACGGGGAATTCATGCTTTTAGACCGAATCTCAATATCTTGCTTAATTTTCGAATTATAGTCTCGGGAAAGTTGAAAATCTGATTTTGAAAATTGTTTGAAAACAGCAAATCTTCTAGGGGCTATAACTCAAAAACTAAGCAAGTTATTGATAATGGTCAAAAACTGTACGAGGAAAAAAACGCTATTTATTGTTGTACCTGAAAATTATCTTAGAAAAAAGATTAGTGTATACAGTGGGGCTCCGCCTACTAGGACGGGTTACACCAAAAAAATACATAAATAATACAAATATACAGAAATATGTTGTAATAGGCCGCACGTTAGGCGGCCCCCCTATGACGAAGAAACGCGGCGACGAGCGAACAAAAGCTAAAACGTTACGAAAAATATGTGTATTGTGTGTTGTTCACCTGAAAACGAATTTATGTTGTGTATCAAAGTCAAAAATTCTAGTCTGATTTTACATGGTGAAAATCTAATGCATCTTCCAGGGTATCTTTTGAGTAGATTGCAAAAGATGAGAAAGTTAAAGGCCAGAGAGGGGTTGACGGAGGTTACCCAACGTGTGAACCACGCCAGAGGCCAAAGCCATCCTCAGCGGCGGACCTAGTTAAAGGCCAAAGAGGGGTTGACAAAGGTTACTCAACGTGTAAACCACGCCAGAGGCCAAAGCCATCCTCAGAGGCGGACGTAGTGAAGGGTTCGGGATAAGAATTTGGATGACACTTGTCAATAAACTACGTTAATATTATAAATAAATCAATAAAAAATAAAGGGTTCAATTACTATTTATATATAATTAATAAAAAATAGTAAAAAATAAAAATTTGGCTGACAACTGGCCAGAAAAACTACGTTAATTTCCAAATAAATAAATCAAATACCCCTCGCAATCTACCCCGGCAAGTGCCGCAATATCTAAATGTTAATATAGGCTGCAGTCCACTAAATATATATATATATATATATTTATTATCTGGGCGGTTAATTATATTGAATTGTAGATCTCACGCAGATCTTTTATATCAACATAGAAAATCTGAGGATACCAGGATTTGAACCTAAGGCCCTCAATTTATAAAAATTAACTAAATTAATTCTTACAATAAAATTTTAAAAGTACTTAAAAATTTAATCAAAGCCTTTATGTATTATTTAAAAGACTTTACTATTTTTTTATTTGGTAAAACTATAATGTTAAATGAATATTATTAATTGTATATTTTCTGGAAAATATAGAATCTTGCAAGTAGGTACTCAAAAAATTCATCAGAGCCCTTATGCATTATTTAAAAGACCCTATTCATGTATTTATTTATTTTTTGCAAAATTACGATATTATAAAAATTTTAGAAAATTATCTGGGACTGTATGTATTATTTAAAAGCCTAAGAATTTTATATACACCATATAAAAACCAGACTAGCCTAAATTTATTTAAAATCACGTAAACCGACCCGAATCCGTAAAAAATTCACGAAGTTTACATCAGTCACAAAGAAAAAACAAGTGTGTGTGTTTTAAAATTAAATATCTAAGTGTTTCTCAGAATATACTATAAAAAACTGTGAATATTTCGCGAGTATACCGTATGAAAAAAAAGTCTTCTTAATAAAAAGGTTCCTCGCTGATATAAGCTTTTGATAACAGTTTGAAGATCTCTAGGAGGCCCCATAGGCCTGCAGAAAGCGCTATCGGACCACAGAAACAGCGTAAGGTTTCTCTATTCATACATACAAGCCCGCTCTTAAGGCTCTTGTTCTGTTATTGCGTTCTATTGACTTTACTTGTTTAAAAATTCTTTAAACAAATATAATCTCATAGCAAATGATGTTTCGCGAACTTTAAACGATTAGAAATTAATTAATTAATTTAATAATTATAAACGAACAAAAGTTTATTAAAAATTTACTGTAAATAAATGATTGATGTGTATAACAAAGTATCGCCCGATATTTTAATACGGACATAAGACAGGCTCGACGCGCGACCCAACTAGCAACTACCCTCGTAACTACGAGCATGTGCTTCAGAAATCAAGATATATGTATAAATGTGATTTTATCCTGTATTTATTTATTTATTTAGAAATTTTAAAGAAAAAAAAATCATTATTCAATAGCCGATAAGTATTTTCAGCTACGGGTTTTATTTAAATTGGTTATTTGTTTAAATATAATTGAATAAATAACAAAATACTGATACAGGTGGAGAATCACATTTATGAAGTATGAAATATTTAATAATGAGTAAATAGAATTACTCCTACAGTACTACTGCAAAAAAAGAGATAGACAAGAAAGCACATGTATGTTATAACTGACCTTAGCCGTCTGTAAGTTCTCCAGAACCTGCAACAATTGAAAATATATATATATTAGTACACCTCAAAATAAACTAAAATAATGATAACAGAGTGAGAACAAACAACAGAATAGTTCTAAAATGCATTTAAAAATGAACTTACCACATAGAAGGCTTTAAAATGTCATCAGCAACTGCCAACGGGACCCTGGAACCATCTCTGGGGCACAACACTTGCACTAACACAACACTGCACACGACTTTGTCACTCGAGATTTTAACCACGCACATTTCCAATTGAATTTACATTTGATCACTGACTATAAAATAGCTGAAATATAAGTACAAATTATTCCGACTGTATTGGTGAACGCCAAAGATTCGAATAAATCGCTTTGCTTGTTGAGCGCAAGTGGACATAAACTCGTACAGACTTGTCTAATTACCGTTTTTAGCAGCAGACACCAAATTAATACCTTTTAATTGTCTATTTAAATATATAGAAAATAATATTTATATTTATATGTAAATGATAATAAATAAGATGTATGTATTTTGGCTGTAAACACTATTTGATTTAAATACTCGAAATAAATAGAATATTGTTTTGAAATAATAAAATAACAATTTGTAAAACCAATTAATTAAATGCATTATTATGATGGCCCGTAACACTTGTTGCTGTTATGTATTACATAGTACATTTTTATACTAAGTACAAATATATATCTATATCGAAATTGTTAGAATAATGTTCATATTAACTATTTAGCCAGTATTTTGTTATAAAGTACGATTATTTTATCCAGCAACACTCAACAAGACTACACTTTGACAAATTTATACGTTACATTTGTATGTATAGGAAATAATATTTATAAGATATGTAAAAATATTATTGTGCTTTTAAAGACTATTATTGTAAATCTTGTTTGACAAATATTATCTTTAAATTTTGAAAATTAATTACGCCTGTAATAATAGTTGTAAAGGAATGAAACAAATTTTAAAAAGTTCAGGAGACATTTCTACACGTGCTTATTCAGTAATTGCATATCTTTCTTAAAAGTTGACAGTAAAACATTATACGCTTATGTTCCAGTCTCATGACATGACATTTTGTTTCTTATAAATTTAGCCACTAACTAATTTTTTAAAATCCCTAACTAACTTTATACTCTATAAAATAAGTCGGTGTTTATATATCAAAATATTCGAGTAGATAGAACTTGTTTTTCCAGACATGTTCTGGAATCGTCTAGGTGCACTTTCTTTCTTCAAAAATATACCGGAATCGTCTGAATACAACTTTTTTCCAGGAGTTGGTTAGTGTAGTATTTAGTATTTATTATTGTTTATATGTGTACGAAGTTTCATAGTCGACAATTAAATAGGGATGGTTTTATCGCAATCTATTGCTAGGTATAAATATGTCCATAACGCCTCATTTTAACTGAGATTTTACTTTTTTATTGATAGTTTACTGAAGAGCACATAATTGTTTATATGTATACAAAGTTTCATAGCTGAGAATTAAATAGGGGTGGTTTTATTGGAATCTATTGCTAGGTATAAATATGCATATAATGCCTCATTTTAATCGAGATTTTACTTTTTTGTTGATTGTTTATTGAGGTACACGTAATTGTTTATATGTATACGAACTTTCATAGATGAGATTTAAATAAGGACGGATTGATCGAAATCTATTGCTAGGTATAAATATGTCCATAACTCCACATTTAAAGTAATATTTCACTTTTTTGTTGATTTGTTATTGAAGTACATGTATTTGTTTATATATGTATGTATTTTTTTAGCTGAGAATTGATGAAATAAATCAAATCTATTGCTGGGGGCAGCACAAGTCACACATGACGTTATATTGATGACGTCACTTCGCTGTGTTTCTGTAGTGCTCCTTTATATCTATTGCTGGGTATAAACGTCTTATAATTCTATTTGGAACAATGTATCAATTTTCAGTTATTTGTTTATTGTAGTAAACATTATTGTCTATAAATATACTAAATTTCCCGTGATGAAATTTAATAGTTAAGGAAATAATTAAACTATTGCTGGCTGATTATTGCTGCGAAACTGTCACTGACAGCTAGCAATACATTTGAACGGTAGGACTATAGATCTATGTGAAATCAGCAATACTTTTTCTCAGCAATACACTTAACCTACCTCAATTATAGTTCTACCGTTCAAATGTATTGCTAGCTGTCAGTGACAGTTCCGCAGCAATAGTTTCATTATTTCCTTAACTATTAAACTTCATCACGGGAAATTTAGTATATTTATAGACAATAATGTTTACTACAATAAACAAATGACTGAAAATTGATACATTGTTCCAAATAGAAGTATAAGACGTTTATACCCAGCAATAGATTTAAAGGAGCACTGCAGATACACAGTGAAGTGACGTCATCAATATATACATCATGTGTGACATGTGCCGTCTCCAGCAATAGATTTGATTTATTTCATCCCTGTTCAACTCTGAGCTATAAAATTTCGTACACATATAAACAAATACATGTACTTCAATAACAAATCAACAAAAAAGTTAAATATTACGTTAAATGTGGCGTTATGGACATATTTATACCTAGCAATAGATTTCGATAAATCCGCCCCTATTTATTTCTCGTCTATGAAACTTCTTATATGCATAAACAATTACATGTTCTTCAATAAACAATCAATAAAATAGTGAAAATTTAATTTAAATGAGTCGTTATGGACATATTTATACCTAGCAATAGATTACGATGAAACAACCCCTATTTATTTTACAGCTATGAAACTTCGTACACATATAAACAATAATAAATACTACAATAACCAATAAACGAAACACTGATACATTGATCGAGATGCAAGTAGGAAACAATTGCTGTGTCGATAGCCATGTTAGGCGACTGGGATTCAGTTCACGCAGCAATGACGTCACATCTTACTCGTCTCCATGACGTTGGTCTACAGAGTACAATTCAGAAGTTTCGTTGTATTCATTAATAAATTACGATAAAACCGCCCCTAGTTCATTCCCAGCTATGAAATTTCGTACACATATAAACAATTACGTGTACAATCAATAAAAAAGTGAAAATTTAATTTAAATGAGCCGTTATAGACATATTTACACCTAGCAATAGATCCCGATAAAACCATCCCCATTAAATTTATGTTTATTTATTTTATTTTTTTTATTAAAATACAATAGATATTCAAGAATTGTTTCCCTATTTCTATGTTGAAAATTCAATCATATTTACTAGTTTTATTTAAATTGAATGTTTACTTACTTATTTCTGAATTTTAATATTTTAATTACCGATGAAATTCATAAACTCTAATTTAGAAAACAAATTTTGAATTAATGTTATTAAATATATGACATTTTTAGTAAATAATATTTTTTATTCATAAAATACTCTCCAGGACATTTTGATGCACTGGTTTGCTTGGAAGAATCACGTTGTGCGCATGCGCTGCGTGTCGAGTCCAAAAGTAACGAACATGACATGTAGTTTTGCTGCTAGAAAATTAGAGTTTTTGAATAAAAATATCAATAAATAATAATAAAATATAGTGCCTTTCGTAAGTATAGATGTTATTCAGACGATGTTGATACAAATTTTACCTGGAAATATAGTTTTTGATACTTGAAAATGTATCAACATTTTGTTACATAAATTGCTTTGTACGCAACACGTATAGAGGATACAATAACATAGAAATATTACATTTTAACAATTAAATTTGAGATAAACGACTTTAACATCATATTTGAACATGATTTTTAGTAAATTAGTGGCAGTGGTGTGCAGTTAAATCAATGGTCTGTTACTGTTTTTTTTTACAACCACAGGTGATTCCGTGTTCTTATTGGTAGGTGCTGATGCCATTCGAAAGCCTTCAAAATAAATGAAATGGTGAATCTTTCACCTTGTAGGGCACAGACGGCGGTTTCTGCGTGTCAGGCCTCCCGGAGACCGGCTCCTTGTCAACTAGCTCTGGTTGCTGGCTCCTTGATTCAAGTGGTTTTCTAGGAAGCGATGCTTCCCGTTCGTCATTATCCAACTCAGGTTACCGAACTGTCATCACCTAAGAAGATGGTAAGAAGGTGAGTAATATCAAATAGAACTTGTTTTATTTTATCTCAAAATGTCTTGAAAGGCAACCATCTTCTTCCTCTACCATTTCCCAATTCATCTTGAAGACAGCTGTCTTCTCCAAAATGGAACAAACTTCTTGTGTTTATTTTCTCGAAGCTCAAATAATGTAGGTAAACCACAAATAAAATTATTTTTGATTTCAGGTGTTTTCGTATTCCATGGGGAGACGCCTGCCTCCAATGTAGTCTCCCGTGCTACAAGGAAATCTTTCAAGTCTGGTACGTAAATTATAAAATAGTATAATAGAATATAAAAGAGATAAATATTAAAAAATAAAAGAAATTTAAGTTATTTGTTTTTGTTTAAAGTAATAAAATTCTTGCACATCTCGATCTTTTTAGTTAATCACGCCTTATACCTATTACTGCCGTTACAGATCTCGGTAACGTGGTGTTTTATTACAAGTATTTTTGTCCTAAAATAATTTATGTCCGGTTCAACACAGAAAATTAAAATAAATCTCCCTGAATAGTTTGTTTATAGCAGCGGTCATTGTTTCGAATTTAGTGCTGGGGAATGAGGGCTAGTGGGCGAGTTATTGGATATCTGGATTAGATTCCACGTGAGTAAGATTTTTTTTTAACCGTCATCTTCTACTTAGACAGTAATCCGCGTTTTTGGTCTCCTTAGTACCAATGAGTTATGTCATGGTTGTTAACCTATAATGAAAATAATTTCTCTTTTTTTGCAGGAGCTCGTTGCGAATCCTGTGCATGCAACAGGTTACTGCGGCCGCCTAGAGGTCCAAAACGACTATTTCATTCCGTGCTCGTCACCGGCAAATGTATTCGTCGGGGAGAAGTGTGATTCATCTAAGGGGGTGAGTAGATGTTTTTGATTCTGAGTGATTGTAGCTTATCAAATTCTGCATATAAATCAATAAACAGAATTACTTTTATGTGCTTTGTAACGACAGAAATTAAATAAGAAAATGTCGAAAATTATGTTGAAAATATTGATAGCCATGGAATGAAACAAAAAAACAATGTTTGACGTTTTATCTGTCAAAACATCAACGTTTGCCGTTGTGACAGATAAAATGTCAACGTTTGACGTTGGACCTGCAGGAGAAAATATTTATATTTAAGTAGGCCAGTAAACAGTTTATTTATTTAATTTTAATATCAGAACTAAAATTTATTTATAACAAAATTAAACTATACTGGACATAATAAATACATATTCTAGTCTAGAGCATACGCTTAAAAACATCTCCATTGTTCGCTAAGCAAAACCCAAGTCTTTCGTAAAAATTACGGCGCATATTTGATAGCTGCCGGGCTGTAATATTCCTGCATTCCTTTGCAATTCTTTGTTTTAGAGAATCCACATTTGGGTGCCTACTTTAGTAAATTTCATTTTTTAAATGGCCCCACAGAAAGAAGTCATTGGATGACAAAGCCGGTGATTGAGTTATCAAATCCAACAATTTGGGAAAACCATATTCAAATATAAAGTTACTGTGTTTGTAAAATGTGCTGGACAGTCGTCCTTCTGAAACCAAACAATATTTTCTCCTGCAACATTGTCAATGGCAGGTCCAACATCGATTTGAAGCAATTCTAAATATTTATCGCCATTCATTTTTCCATCAATAAAAAATAGCCCTATTACATTACGGCCCAATAATCCTACCCAAACATTAACTGTCCCATGATATTGTGAATGATTAGTTAGTATTAAATTTTTATTTTCCTGATGCCAATTACGAAAGTTTTGAACATTTGGCTCTCCATTTATATTGAAGGTAGACTCATCAGAAAAGCAAATATTGTTGATAAAATTTTCGTCCACATCAGCCATGTCCATAATTCTTTCTCAAAATGTCATGCGTTGAAACTTATCATTTTCAAAAATTTCTTGGTGTACGAAGAATTTATATGACTTAAACTTATGTTTTCTTAATATTTTTAGGGCAGTTGTATGGTGTATTCCAAAATCAGATGCAATTTGTCGCAAACTAATATTTGGATTATTAATTACAGCTGCGAGTATATTTATTTCGTTAGCGTTTTCTTCCGCTTCATCTTCTTCCACCGGTGCAATATTTTTCTGCTTTTTATCGCATTTCTGACACGGAACGTATACTGATCCAAATTTTTCTTGAGTTTTAATAACTTGTTGTATTGCTGATTTTGTTGGAATTGATCTTTTAGGATATAATCCCGCAAATACAGGGTGTTATATTTTAATAGACCCAGCAATTATCTCGCTTATTTATCAACTTAGCAATTTCTTTCATATAACATGATTTATACAGCAACATGTAAGCTATTTGATGACGGATGTACATTCATGATATCATTTCCTGTTTATTAGTAATTTATATCAACTTTGAAATTTCAAATGGAACATACTATATTTTTTTACAAATTTGAAAAGTGCATCAAATTTCCTTTACAATCATGTAAAATAATCCATATTTTATGTCTTGTAGTTTTCGAGAAAATGTTAAAAAACAGCTTTTTGCGATTTTTTTGGCGAAAATTTGAAAAAAATAAAAATGGCTGAAACTTTGCTCAAAAGTTAACTGAAGCACGGGAAATTCAATGGCGTTCAGCTCATGTTCATATGTCGTTTACTTTTTGAGATATAGCTTCGGAAAAGTATAAAATCTGAGTAAAAATAAGAATTTAACTTTTCCGGTGGCTATATCTCAAAAACTATACAAAATATGAAACTGCGCTCAACGGCATTGAATTCGCCGTGTCCAAATTGACTTATAAGCAAATTTTCATGCAATTTTAAGCAATTTCATTTTTTTTATTATTTTCTAAGGTTTACCCCTTTGGTTTTTTCATATTTTAATTCAATTTTCCCAAAAACCCTTAATCGTAGGAATATTGTAATGAAAATTCACATACATATGTATTTTGATCCACTGAATCCAGTGGAACAATTTTCAAGTGCATATGTCTTGTAGTTTTCGAGAAAATGTTAAAAAACCGCTTTTTGCGATTTTTTTGGCAAAAATTTGAAAAAAATAAAAATGGCTGAAACTTTGCTCAAAAGTTAACTGAAGCACGGGAAATTCAATGGCGTTCAGCTCATGTTCATATGTCGTTTACTTTTTGAGATATAGCTTCGGAAAAGTATAAAATCTGAGTAAAAATAAGAATTTAACTTTTCCGGTGGCTATATCTCAAAAACTATACAAAATATGAAACTGCGCTCAACGGCATTGAATTCCCCGTGTCCAAATTGACTTATAAGCAAATTTTCATGCAATTTTAAGCAATTTCATTTTTTAAATTATTTCCTAAGGTTTTTTCATATTTTAATTCAATTTTCCCAAAAATCCTTAATCGTAGGAATATTGTAATGAAAATTCACATACATATGTATTATGACCCACTGAATCCAGTGGAATAATTTTCAAGTGCATATGTCTTGTAGTTTTCGAGAAAATGTTAAAAAACCGCTTTTTGCGATTTTTTTGGCGAAATTTGAAAAAAATAAAAATGGCTGAAACTTTGCTTAAAAGTTAACTGAAGCACGGGAAATTCAATGGCGTTCAGCTCATGTTCATATGTCGTTTACTTTTTGAGATATAGCTTCGGAAAAGTATAAAATCTGAGTAAAAATAAGAATTTAACTTTTCCGGTGGCTATATCTCAAAAACTATACATTACTAAATATGAAACTGCGCTCAACGGCATTGAATTCGCCGTGTTCAAATTGACTTATAAGCAAATTTTCATGCAATTTTAAGCAATTTCATTTTTTAAATTATTTCCTAAGGTATACCCCTTTGGTTTTTTCATATTTAATTCAATTGTAATGAAAATTCACATACATATGTATTATGACCCACTGAATCCAGTGGAATAATTTTCAAGTGCATATGTCTTGTAATGGATAAAAGGCGTGATGATATATTTATTTTATTTATTTATATAAATTATTCTTAAATTTACGTGGTATAATTCTCTACTACTTATTTGTAGTTATAATGTTTTAGTTATCGGCGTGGACATCGTCATCAGAGCTTGTATCTTCATCCTAGAGCAGCTGGTGATGCCATCAACCACCGGCAGTATTATCATCGAAACGAACGTCCCCGAAGTCGGAGACTTCTTTTGAAATAGCATCAGCAAAGGTGAGACTAAATATTAAGTCCGTTGTTCACAACCTCAGTGGAAGAAAATTATGAATATTTAACTTATTTGCGTAAAATTATAATAAAAACAATTAAATTTTTAAATTGATAATTTACAATAACTATATGGATATTATACGCAAAATAATAATAAGTTCTAAAATCTTTTTCAAATCTTTAAATTAATTTTTGTGTTTAAATATGAAGATTTATATTTATTTATTTAAAACAGTTTACCTATTTGTATTTAGAAAAATAAATTTCAAAAATTATGAGCATTCGCCGCAATAATTTAATTCATATATTTGTATTTACCGGGTGGAACATCATACCTGTTTTTCTGTGCGCATTTCTCCCCAAATTATTTTAGGCAAAATGCTTCAAATAAATGTTGTAGAGCATAAAATTCTGCATCTAAATCAATAAACAAAATTACATTTACATGCGTTATAACGACAGAAATTAAATAAAAAAATATTAAAAATTACGTTGAAAATATCAAATAGCCATGGAAGTGAAACAAAAATAGATAGATGCTTGACGTTTGACAGATATCCTGATTTAACACCTAGCGATTTTTTTTATGGGTTCATCTTAAATGTAAAATTTATAAGCAACGCCACTCAAATATTAATTCTTTGAGAGGAGCTATCGTGGATAAGTGCGCCTTAATCACAAATAGGCAGCTCGCTAATGTTCGACATTCCTTCTACAATAGACTTGGTTATTGCTTGGCTGAAAATGGAGGTTTATTTGAATATTTATTGTAATTATAAATTGTAGTGATTATTTTATTGAGAGAATTATTGTTTGATATTTGAATTATAATAGATAGGTTATAATTTTTACATGATCAACCCTATAAGAAATAAACGTTTCATTGAAATGTACAATTGTTTATTTATTTTTAAATTGTAATCATAGGTATGGAGTTTTTTGTATGAATTTTATTGAATGATTAATTTGTCGGGGGTAAAATATCAAATAGACAGAAAAACGTCAAGCATTTATCTATTTTTGTTTCACTTCCATGGCTATTTGATATTTTGAACGTAATTTTTAATATTTTTTTATATAATTTCTGTAGTTACAACACATGTAAATGTAACTCTGTTTATTGATTTAGATGCAGAATTTTATGCTCTACAACATTTATTTGAAGTATTTTTGGCTAAAATAATTTGGGGATCAATGCGCACGGAAAACCTGTTTTTTCATGTTAATCGCCTATGTACACAGGTATGATGTTCCACCCGGTATATATTGCGTATTTTAAAATAGAATTTAAATCTCAATATGTAATAATTTTAATGAGCATATTAAAAAATGGGGTCTTAGTGCAAGTAAATAATTCATTTTAATTTATTGTTTTATTACTATTATTCATAATTGTTTCTAATATAATTTTTACTCTGTGTTTACAATCTCAGTGGCAGCAGCGAACAAAGCCAGGGTTGTAGCAGAGATATGGGGGTGTTCTCTTGGGGCGCAGCTAATACTGAGATGACCGGGGCAGCCGCTTGTCCCGAAAGATGATCCAGGTCACTGATCCAGGCTTTATATTTGTAATGAAAATTGTATCATAAATAACTACAATATTTGTATTAATAAATGTAATATAAAATGTTATTAAATATTATTCCAATGTAATAACAAATATATAAGTACTTATAGTACAAAATATTGTAATACAGAGTTTATGAGAAAATATACTATTAAATTAATAATTTTCATATAAATATAGTTATTTTTTGTATCCAATTTGAAAATACCAATAAATGAGTTTAAAATTACCTCCATTCTTTTATTAGTAATGTCCGTGCTAAAAATTAATATATTTCTGAATCAAATAATAACACTTGCGCCATCTATTGATAATATAATTTAATTTTGGATTCAAATGATATCCGTGGCTCCATCTCTTGTCCAAAGCAACGAACTATTACAGCAATTCATGACATTTGCCATTTTAGAGAACACTTTCTCGTGTTTATACTGCAAAATAATGGTTGGAAAGGATCAATATATGAAAAACACAAACATTGCTTTATAAATTTGTTAAAATCAATGTTATTTTAACAAATAAGTTCATCAAAACACATAAAGACATATATATTACTGAAATACAATGCCAAGAGACATACATGTATTAGTTCAATATCTAACTCTTATTAACTTTTTTAATAACAATAAAATATTAACAAATATAACATAATTTAATATTACATATGCTGCAGGACCCAAATATTCAATATTTGAAGCAAGAGAACAAATAACTTTTGAAATTTTAGCATTATAAAAAATCCCAGTGTGGCGACATGGCGTCACTTTTACATACGTCAAAAAAACTAATAAATATTTATAAAATCTAAACAAACTTAACATTACTTAATACTACATGTTCCAGAGGGTACAAATATTTAACATTTAAAACAATAGGACCAATAGCTTTTGAGATATCATCAAAACAAAATAGTCCAATATGACAACATGGCGTCATTTTTACAAACGTCATAAAAGCAATAAATATTGATAAAATTTAAACAATCCTTACATTAACTTATGCTAAATGTCCTAGAGGGTTCAAATATTTAACATTTAAAACAATAGGACGAATAGCTTTTGAGATATCATCAAAACAAAATAGTCCAATATGACAACATGGCGTCATTTTTACAAACGTCATAAAAGCTATAAATATTGATAAAATTTAAACAATCCTTACCTAAACTTATGCTAAATGTCTTAGAGGGCTAAAATATTTAACATTTGAAACAATAGAACCAATAGATTTTGAGATATCAACAAAACAAAATAGTCCAATATGACAAGATGGCGTCACTTTTACATACGTCAAAAAACCAATAAATATTTATAAAATTTAAACAAACCTAACATTATCTAATGCTAAATGTCTTATATGGTTCAAATATTTAACATTTGTAACAAAAGGACCTTTAGATTTTAAAGTATTTTCAAAATAAAAATGTATCTGGTATTCTAAAACTATGTAATAAATTTCGTCGTTGAACTTGAAGACAGCACATCAGCAGACATGTCCAGGTGTGACACGCATCCAGGAGAAGACTCCAGACCAGAGCAGCTTCAGAAAAGTTGTCTTAGATGCCTGTGATTTTTTTGGCATAAACTTGCGGGGTCCAGCAATCCTTATATGGACATACAGATTCCTTATGTTAAACATTAGCCGATCAATACTTTAAATCCTGCGCATTGGAGATTTCTTCTTGGATCATATTGTCTCACTGGATATTTCTAAAAATTAAATAAGATAAATATATGTAACATTTTCTAATACTAAATATGCCCCAGCGCTCATATAATCAACATTTGGATTAATAGAACAAATAGTTTTTTAAATAATAACAAAATAAAATATTCCAATACGACATCATGTCGTGCAATATTACATATGTCATAAATAGAATAAATATTAATAAATATAAATAAATCTAGTATTTTCTAATTCTAAATATGATGCAGGAACCATATTTGAAACATTTAAAAGGACAGCATTAATAGGTTTTATGATTTTAACAAAATAAAATGTTCCAGTTTGACAGTTTATCGTTCACTTTTAAATTTGTGATAAAACCAATAAATATTCATAAAATATAAGTAAATCTAACATTTGCGAATGTTAAATGTTCTACAGGATCCATACCTAATATGGGAAATGGGAGCATACATAGCTTTTGAACTTTTAGTCAAAAAAAAATTCTAGTTTGACAGCATGTAGTGAAATTTTACATACTTCATTAAACCAACAAATATATGAATAAATCTAAAATGTATTTATGTTAAATTTGGACTAGAATAAAGTTTGGAGATAAATAATCAAAGATTTGACGGATGAAACATTGTCAGACATATACAAGTAAAGAAATATTGCAGATTGTGATTTTATGTCTATAACTTATGCAGGAGAAATATATAAGGCGAGAATTCAATCCCAGGTTCTTCATTTATATTATTTCAGCGCTGAAACTAACCTAATACTCACCATGTGCTTATATCTGCAATAGACTTCAACGATCAGTCATCAATCATAACTTTATAAATGTCATTTAGCGGGACCTGCGTTGATATCGATATTCTAGTAAATATAATCGATCCCTAATATATATCCAACTGTGGAGGATGATATATTCATCCTTATAATCTAAAAATTAAATAGAAATCAAGCAGAGAAATGTGCTATATTAGTGACAGCTATAAAATATGTAAATACTTACAGACATATTAAAAATATAATGTCTCCAATATCTACACCCCTTTCTAGGCACTCTTAGTGACCCCTAAAATATGCTAAAACACAATATCACCCTCAAACTTATTAAAACAATTCAAAAATATTTAAATCAGCACACAACTGTCAAAAATCATTGACATTTTATTATATTTATTAATTAATTGATAATAGTTTATTGTTCCATCAACAGATGACTCTGCTAGTATTAAACAACTATAACAAATTAATTATTTTTCTAAATAAACATTTAAAAAGTGTTTTTTAGTTTACAAATATTTAATTTCAAATCAAAAATTATATTTTGAGGCTTTATAGATATTTATTTATTGTTTTATACATTTAATTATTATAATTAGGTTTGCACTGACGCCATTACAAATAATTAATAGATTTGTGTGGTCACTAAATACTGAGGATGCAACGAAATTAATTAGTGGATTTCATTGTAGCCAATCTGCTGAAATTAAAAATACTTCCAGGTACCTTCTCATCTACGTGTTCTCCTGATACTCTGGATACATATTTTGACGACTCTACTGAAATTATTGTAGACGTGTATCATGTCTGAAGTGCAAAAATAGGATAATAACGAATAATAATAACATAAAAACCATAAGCGTTTCATAATTTGTTAAACTAAATATTATTTTAACTAAATACTGCATCAAATTCACAATAATATATATTTATTTAGAAAATACACTGCCAATAGACATAGATACAATTGTTAAATTTCTAAACGTTAACAACTATTAAATTAGCAACAAATAATTAACAAACCTAACTTTTTCTAATATTAACTAAACAATAGTATCTAAAATAACAACATTTGCATCAATAGCATAAATAGTTTGTAAAATTTTAGCAAAAGAAAATGTTGCACTGTAACAGTACATACGCCATAAAACCAATGAAAACGTATAAAATATAAAATAAATATAACAATAATTAATGCTACATGTCCCACAGAGCCCAACTATTTAACAATTAAAGTGATACAACAATTGGTTTCACAGATATAAACAAAATAAAATATAACATGGCGTCACTTTTACATACTTCATAAAACTAATAAATACTTAAAAAAATATAAATAAACGTAACATTGACTAATGCCACATATCTTATAGGACCCAAATATTTAACAATTAAAACAATAGGACCAATAAAATATGAGATATCATCAAAATAAAATATTCCTGAATGACACTATGGCGTCACTTTTACATACGTCTTAAAACCTATAAATATTAATAAAATTTAAACAAACCTAACCTTATCTAATGCTAAATGTCCTAGACGACCCAAATATTTAACATTTAAAACAATTGGACCAATAGATTTTGAGATAACAAAATAAAATAGTCCAATATGACAAGATGGCGTCACTTTTACATACGTCATAAAAGCTATAAATATTGATTAAATTTAAAACAATCCTAACATTTTCTAATGCTAAATGTCCTAGAGGACTCAAAAATTTGACATTTGAAACCACAGGACAAATAGATTTTTAGATATCAACAAAATAAAATATTCCAATATGACATCATGTCGTGCAATTTTACATATGTAATAATACCAATAAATATTTATAAAATATAAATAAATCTATCATTTTATAATGCTAAATATACTGCAGGAGCCATATTTGCAACATTTTAAACTACAACATTAATAGATTTTGTGAATTTAGCAAAATTAATATTCCAATTTGACAGCATGTAGTAAAATTTTTCATATGTCATTCAATCTAAAAATAATTATAGAACATAAGTAAATCTAACATTTTATAATGCTAAATGTGTTGCAGGATTAATTTTTAAGCAATAACACAAATAGTTTTGATGTATGAATAAATCTAAAATGTATTCAAATTAATTTTGGCCCCGAATAAATTTCAGTAAAAATAATCACAGATTTGAGGGATGCAACATTGGCAGATATAACTGAAGAAACATTGCAGAAGCTGATAGTGTATCCAGAAATTCAGCAAACGTATTATATAAGGCGAGGATTCGATCCCAGGTTCTTCAATCATCATAAACGCTGAATCCAATCATCATTTTAAACATGTCATCTAGTGAGGCTTGCATCGGTCACCGATATCCTATTAAATAGTATCTGTCCTGATATTGGCTAATATCTCCGAAGGTAGAGGACGAAATACTCATCGTTGTAATCTAAAAATTAAACAGAAATATCAATAACAGCTATAAAATAAGTAAATACTTATAGAAACTCTGCCAATATAATATCTCCAAGATCTGCTTCTCTTTCTACACACTCTTAGTGGCCCCTAAAATACTCTAAAACACAATTTCACTCTCAAACTTATAAAGCAGTTCAAACACTTTTCAATCAGCACACAACTGTCAAAATTATTAGTAAATTTAACTAATTAGTTGATAATAGTTCATTGTTATTATCAACAGATGACTCTAGTATTATGAATCAAATATGACAAATACATTATTTTACAAAATAAACAGTTAAAACATGTTTTTTAGTTCACAAATATTTAATTTCAAATCAGAAATTATATTTTTGAACCTTATGGACACTTATCTATTTTATTTTATATTTAATTATTATAATTAACTATGTACTAACGCCATTACAGAAAATTAATAGCTTTACTTTATACACATACATTTTAACTAAATATAAATCAAAATACACAAATAATATATTTATAAATTATATTTATTTCAAAAACACAAGCCAAAAGACATATTTGTAAAATAGTTCAATTGTAAAAGTCGTGAATAATTTTTTAAATAGCTTCAACTAATAAACATATATAATTTTTATTCATGGTGCATTTTACTTGGAATTCGTTTATTTTATATTTAAAATAATATCACAAATAATTTTTGAGATATAAGGAAAATTAAATATTTCAGTTTGTTGCAAATGGCAGACACGAGAAACTTTAATAACTAATAAAACAACTAAATTTTGGAGTGAATCTTTTTTACACCAAATAAAAGATTGCTATTTAATTATTTCCGGGCCATTTTAATTAGGGTATTTTGTCATTAAGGCCCTCATATTTTAAATAATCGTATATTTGCATGATATATTAAATAGTAAATATCTCTTTAACTAAGAACGGAATCGAAAAATGTTTCAAACAAAACTTCTTAGTTATTTTATTCTCCATCTCATTTATTTGAAGTCGATACAACCCCTCAGTTTCGAGATATTCACACCCCTATATAGTTCCCAAGTTGCCAATAGATGGTGCCAACAGTCTCGTTTGAAATTTACCCTAAACAACTTTCCCGATTTCTGATTATACCGTTAATTTTACTGAAAATTTTGTATGAAAGAAAATACTCCTTAATTTTTATCTATCTAGTTTATTTGAAGCATTTTTTGATGAAACGACAAATTATTATATTTTTCATACGCGGTAACACTAAGGGAACTACTGTAGACTGACAACTCTAATTAAACATATTTCAAATTAGTTGTATTTAGAACCACTTAAAAATATTGTTTAATTTGAAACTTTTCCTTATTTACCTGCTAGATTTCGAATTATCTATTTTTTTAATAACATTTAAGATTGGTTATGTTGGAAACGATGCATTTTATCAAAAAATGTTTCAAAAAAAACTTCTTAGTTATTTTATTCTCTATCACATTTATTTGAAGCATTTTTCGATACAACCCCTCAGTTTCGAGATATTCACACCCTTATATAGTTCCAAAAGTAACAAGAGATGGTGCCAACTGTCTCGTTTGAAATTTACCATAAATAATTTTTCCGATTTCTGCCTATACGTTTAACTTTACAGAAATTTTGTAGGAAAAGAAAATACTCCTTAATTGTCTATCTATCTATTTTATTTAAAGCATTTTTTGATCAGACGACAAATTATTATTTTTTTTCATATGGGGTAACAATAAGGGAACAACTGTAGATTAACAACTCTAATTAAATATATTTCAAATCAATTGTATTTAGAATAACATGAAAACATTATTTTATTTGAAAAGTCTCTTTATTTAACTGCTAGATTTGGAAATATTTACTTTAATTTGAATAACATTTAAGATTGGTTATTTTTTAAACGATGCACTTAATCAAAAAATGTTTCAAATAAAACTTCTTAGTTATTTAATTCTCTATCACTTTTATTTGAAGTATTTTTTGATACAACCCCTCAGTTTCGAGATATTCACACTCTTATATAGTTCTTAAAGTACCAAGAGATGGTGCCATCAGTCTCGTTAAAAATTTTACAGTAGAGTAGATCAAATTGAGGGTGTAAGATTGCGTGAACTGCCTAGGAATAGTAGATGAATGAATATGATGAGTGGTGGTGAGAGAAAGATTATTGATAATTAGCGACACATTACTTTGGACATTTTCAAGCAATAATTTGTAAATAAATTAACTTTGAAGTCACATAGTAAAATTATAATCAAAAACTAAATTTTGACACTCAGAATAAATTAAAAAAATATATATCATCATGCCTTTTACCCATTACTGGGTGTGGCACTCTGCCATAAGCAGATCTCGGTAAGTGATATATTTTTTCGCGTGAAGTGCGGTTACCAGCCGTCAAATCACGGCCCTCAAAGATATTAGTGGAGAGGGAGCCACAGGGGTAGATTTTTAAATTGGTGAAAATTGTTTGTCGGCTGTGGAGATCGAACCAGGATTCTCAAGATCCACAGGCCGACTCGATACCACTGAGCCACCTACCTCATAAATTTTTCTTATAAAGATAAAGCTCTCAGTTAACAAATAAGTTTCGATTCTTAAGTTGTACACCTCAAAAATGTTTCATCATTACAAAAAAATATTATTCCGACTTTCAAAATTTAGTTTTTGATTATAATTTTACTATGTGACTTCAAAGTTAATTCATTTACAAATTATTGTTTGAAATTTAAATTTTTCCTTTTTTATTTTTCGCTAAAGCCTGAAATCTATGTAATAATTACTACGATTTTTAAAAGTGAATTCATTTTTTAGAAACATGGTTTCGCTTAATACAGGATAAACTAAAAGTCTTTTGATAATTGAGCTGTTAATGATTTAATTTTAATTACTTTTTATTTTAATTAGAAGCGAAGACGGAGTGATCTACGGGTACAAATGCGGAGAAACAGAGGTATACTACCAACAGTCAGCTTCTAGTAACGCTGGGCTGCCACCACCAGCAGATTCCATGGGAGTTGTTCCCCTAAAAGCCAGAAGAAAGTTAGAAAGAGATCATGCCATTATACTTTTGTAAATTTTATTTCTTGAAGGTGAAAAAAGTAATCGTAGAACTGAAGAATTATTTTTTGTAGGAGCTTTGCAATTAGGACTTAGTGACTGTTATTTGTGCCAACTTTATTATTAGATTTTATTTGTTGATAATTTTAAAGCTAGAAAAATCTAAAATGTTTCACATTTTGTTTTTTGAAACAAGCCAATTGATAAGTGATTGAATATTTTGAATAGAATTATTGTTAGAATTGAAATGTGCCATTTTTTCCGTAATTAAATGTTAAAACGTGAATAATATCAAAATCTTGTTTTAAAATGTGCAATATTTATTCATTGTTTCAAATAGTTTATACGTATTTTATCTGTGATGTTGTCATTCCATTTTTTGTCTTTATATTTATGTAATTGATGCAATATAAATAAATTATGTAATAACAAATATAAGTTGTAAATGTAACTGAAAAATCTGGAAAAAATACACAAATAGAACACAAATCACACTAGAAAATACGCAACACCGAATCTAGTTGTACGACGGATTTAATACTGCAATTTCTTCTTGTATTGATTGCATCCCTGAAGTTCAATAATAGTTAGCCAACGTCTCTGACACTGTTAAAAACAATGATCTACTCGTTTCAATCACTGTTCAATGCCAGAGCTAGTCAATTTACCATTTTATTTGAAGCAAACCTGAAAGAGAAATACACAAATAAAGAACCCAAGCCACCAGAGAATACAAACAAAGACGAATCTCCCTCTTTTACCACGGCTTTACCAACCGGGAATCTTGATAATTTTATAAATTTCTGTCTTGATTTTTCTTGAAAATAATTAAATGATTTATTGTCTTGATTTCTTCTTGTAATGACTGCATCTTTGAAGTTCAATAATGAATAGCCAACGTCTCTGACACTGTTAAAAACAGTGATCTACTCGTATCAAACACTGTCCAATGCCAGAGCTAGTCAGTTTATCATTTCATTTGAAGCAAACCTGAAAGAGAAATACATAAACAAAGAACCCAAGCCACCAGAGAAAACAAACAAAGACGAATCTCCCTCTTTTACCACGGCTTTACCAAGCGAGAATCTTGATAATTTTATAAATTTCTGTCTTAAATTTTTCTTGAAAACAATTAAATGATTTATTGTCTTGATTTCTTCTTATAATGATTGCATCCCTGAAATTTGATAATGGCTAGCCAACGTCTCTGACACGGTTAAAAACAGTGAGCTACTCGTTTCAAACACTGTCCAATGCCAGAGCTAGTCAGTTTATCATTTCATTTGAAGCAAACCTGAAAGAGAAATACATAAACAAAGAACCCAAGCCACCAGAGAAAACAAACAAAGACGAATCTCCCTCTTTTACCACGGCTTTACCAACCGGGAATCTTGATAATTTTATAAATTTCTGTCTTGAATTTACTTGAAAATAATTAAATGATTTATTGTCTTGATTTCTTTTGTAATGACTGCATCTTTGAAGTTCAATAATGAATAGCCAACGTCTCTGACACTGTTAAAAACAGTGATCTACTCGTTTCAAACACTGTCCAATGCCAGAGCTAGTCAGTTTATCATTTCATTTGAAGCAAACCTGAAAGAGAAATACATAAACAAAGAACCCAAGCCACCAGAGAAAACAAACAAAGACGAATCTAGTTCTTCTACGTCTGATTTACCAAAGCAGGAATCTGGATAATTTTATTAATTTGCCTTGAAATTATTTTAATGAATTCCTGTCTTGAATTTTTCTTGATAATTTTATAAATTTTTGTCTTGATTTCTTCTTGTAATGACTGCACCGCAGAAGTTTGATAATGGCTAGCCAACGTCTCAGACACTGTTAAAAACAGTGATCTACTCGTTTCAATCACTGTCCAATACCAGAGCTAGTCAGTTTACCATTTCATTTGAAGCAAACCTGAAAGAGAAATACACCCAAAAAAGAACCCAAGCCACCCTAATAAACAAACAAAGACAAATCTAGTTCTACAACGGATTTACCAAATCGGAAATCTTGAATATTTTATTTTCGTTTTGAATTTATCTTGAATTTTTTTAATGAATTTTTTTGTAATAAATGCACCCCTGAAGTTTGATAATGGCTAGCCAACGTCTCAGACACTGTTAAAAACAATGATCTACTCAGTTCAATCACTGCCCAATGCAAAAGCTAGTCAGTTTTGCCAATCATCAATATGTTATTGTTTTATTGTTGAGATTACTTTGAAGAATAAAGAACTCAACAAGATATAATAACAATCACTGAGACCTGTTTAATGCTCTAAACATTATCATGATTTTTAAATTCCTAATTGTTGAATATTATTGAAGAATAATCATAAAAGACGAAGAATAATAGACCATCAAATTTTATACATTCGCTGAAGGATACTCGAAAAAAAAAACACGAATATACACCCCACAAAATATAAGAAAAAATAATAATTTCCTTAATTGACGACGAAGTGTTGATGAACGATATATTATACAAAAAAAAGATACACAATCACTGAAGAATTCCTGAAAAAAAATGTAGAATTGCCAGAATACACCCTAAAATTTACATTAATCTTAGTATAAATAAAATAAAAATTATTATAATCAAAATGATAACTGCAATAAATAAATATGAAGTATTTATTTAATGATAACATATTTAATTTTGGCAATCCTAAAGCCAAACGCACATTTAACAATTGTAGTTAGCAAAATTAATTTAATTTTAAACGTAAAAATATTTCAAAATTAAAACAAGAATTGAAAATGTGCGTCTAGCTGACAAGTACAATTTATCTAGACGTCATTTCACGTAAGAATGCAAAAATTTAAAATGAATTATTTAACCCTAAAGATTGTCAATTTTAATTAACAATCAAATTATTAAAATGAAGACAAAACTATTTTGTATATTTAAATTTGTATCACTTAGATAAATCGTACTGTCTGTGGAGCTTGGTACCGCCACCAACCCCTCGTTGGGGACGGGTTAAGCCCTGTCACCACGCCAAGGTGCTCCACTTGACAGGGAACCCTTCCTAAGTCCAACCGCGACCCAAGTCAGACAGAGAAAGAGCCATTCTGCTTCCTGTCACCAGAAACAGAATGCCTACCTACCCATTCAACCTAACTTTACTCCTACCTAACATAATTAGCTAATGGGTCGCACTGAAAAAGGGTAGCTGCTATGTAAGCAGAATTACCCGAAAAAGAGACAGAAAAGACCTAACCAAGAAAAGAGGGGGACGCGGACGATACAGGGCGGCCCTGAATCGTGTGTGTTGTGTGTGTATTACTTACAAATTTTCGGACTGTCCTTGGGCCAAATTAGAGGCCAGAACTCTAAGTTGACCCATGGTTCAGCCGAAATAACCTGAAAACAATTAAAAATAAACACAAATATCCCCCATCCCAACAATACGTCCTGAAAACCGAAAAAATTCGAAACGAAACTCGAAACAATAAGTAGAAATTTAACCAAACAAATCACAATTATTTAATTAATTTACCGCGTCCCGAACAAAATCAAATCAGTGTAAAAAATATACCCCGAGTGTCCCGAAACGCGGTTGAGTAGTCCTCAGCAGGCCTCCATGCCCGCGTCCATTCCTATCAACCATCCACACTGTTCTTCAATCCACGCTGGTTTAATTTAAATTAAACAAACGTGGTCGAACAGCAGACAGTTTTGAGAACAGACTCCAGAGCCTGAATTTAATCCTGGGCTGAAAGCGGAAACGAACGATGGCTCAATGAAGAACCGGAAGTGTGTTTGTTTAAGAAGTTAGGATGAATGGTGGATGGATCGACGCGCGCCCCGTACTTGTGTCTTTGTCTACAAATGTTATGAAAAATTGTTCTGTTTCTCAGAATGTATCTAAATTAATTTAATTTATGCAAAAGGTTTTAGTACTTATGTTTAAATCAATAATACTTCAACCAAAAATTGTTATATCGATTAATTTATTTGTTGAATATGTTACACAACAGGAAATTTACTGTTAATAGAGCAATCTGAAACTCTAAAAACAATTGTATTTTAGGTAAATAAACAGAACAAATAAGTCATAAAATTAGCATTGTATTTCCCAGCAGTAAAATAATTAAAATTAGCGTGAGTTCATATTGCAAAATTTGTTATTAATTATAACAAATTTTGAAAATAGTTTTCTTATACAGCATTATTCAATTGAATTAGTTAAGTAAAAATGCAGTGGAATACGAGCCAATCATATCCACATTATAACTTTGAACTCACTCAAAAACAAACAAGTTTATAAAACCTACTTCTAAGTTTCATATAACTGGAGCGTTTCGTCCTGTCCTTGACTGGGTGCACCTTGGTGGATCCTGAAGGGCGCCGGAGGGTACTGAAGTCCTGGGAGATCCTGGTATGTCTTGGGCAGCAATTTATTCCAGTATGATGAAAAAATACACGCGAACACTGACACTGACTCTACAAAATGTTATTGCCAATTTGAGAAAATAATTTTTGAAAATAAATTGAAATGAAAGATTATGGTTTGAAAATATTATTGAACTTATAAATGTGTATATTATTTATTTAAAATAAGATTAAATTACCCATTAAAATTAATATTTATAAATTATTGCAAATATGAATAAAATATTAGGGCTTGAACCCGGAAGGAAACCAGAATTAATTCAAACTTATAATGTACTATATTTCCTATAATCCAAAATTATTAATTACTATGTCCATTTAAATAAATTAGGACCTGTTGTCCTTTTAAATAATTCTGGATGTTGAATCCAGAAATATTATTCTTACAATGGATTTCCTAACTTATTATTTAATTTGTATGTTTAAATATAAAATGTTCCTAGCCTAAAATAAATAAGGACCTGTTGTCCTTTTAAATAATTCTGGGTCTTGAATCCAGAATAATTATTCCTACAAAGAATTTCCTAACTTATTATTTAATTAGAGGGTTGTAGTTGAATCTGAAATTGTCCGCGCCTAAAATAAATAAGGACCTGTTGTCCTTTTAAATAATTCTGGGTGTTGAATCCAGACAAATTATTCCTACAATGGACTTCCTAACTTATTATTTAATTTGTATGTTTAAATATAAAATGGTCTGTGCCTAAAATAAATAAGGACATGCTGTCCTTTTAAATAATTCTGGATGTTGAATCCAGAAATATTATTCTTACAATGGATTTCTTAACTTATTATTTCATTTGCATGTTTAAATATAAAATGGTCCGTGCCTAAAATAAATAAGGACCTGTTGTCCTTTTAAATAATTCTGGGTCTTGAATCCAGAACAATTATTCCTACAAAGGATTTCCTAACTTATTATTTAATTAGAGGGTTGTAGTTGAATCTGAAATTGTCCGCGCATAAAATAAATAAGGACCTGTTGTCCTTTTAAATAATTCTGGGTGTTGAATCCAGACAAATTATTCCTACAATGGACTTCCTAACTTATTATTTAATTTGTATGTTTAAATATAAAATGGTCTGTGCCTAAAATAAATAAGGACCTGTTGTCCTTTTAAATAATTCTGGGTGTTGAATCCTGAAAAATTATTCCTACAATGGATTTCTTAACTTATTATTTAATTTGTATGTTTAAATATAAAATGGTCCGTGCCTAAAATAAATAAGGACCTGTTGTCCTTTTAAATAATTCTGGGTCTTGAATCCAGAATAATTATTCCTACAAAGGATTTCCTAACTTATTATTTAATTAGAGGGTTGTAGTTGAATCTGAAATTGTCCGCTCCTAAAATAAATAAGGAACAGTTGTCCTTTTACATAATTCTGGGTGTTGAATCCAGAAATATTATTCCTACAATGGATTTCCTAACTTATTATTTAATTAGAGGGTTGTAGTAGAATCTGAAATTGTCCGCTCCTAAAATAAATAAGGAACAGTTGTCCTTTTAAATAATTCTGGGTGTTGAATCCTGAAATATTATTCCTACAAAGGATTTCTTAACTTGTTATTTAATTTGTATGTTTAAATATAAAATGGTCCGTGCCTAAAATAAATAAGGACCTGTTGTCCTTTTAAATAATTCTGGGTCTTGAATCCAGAATAATTATTCCTACAAAGGATTTCCTAACTTATTATTTAATTAGAGGGTTGTAGTTGAATCTGAAATTGTCCGCTCCTAAAATAAATAAGGAACAGTTGTCCTTTTACATAATTCTGGGTGTTGAATCCAGAAATATTATTCCTACAATGGATTTCCTAACTTATTATTTAATTAGAGGGTTGTAGTAGAATCTGAAATTGTCCGCTCCTAAAATAAATAAGGAACAGTTGTCCTTTTAAATAATTCTGGGTGTTGAATCCAGAAATATTATTCCTACAATGGATTTCTTAACTTATTATTTAATTAGAGGGTTGTAGTAGAATCTGAAATTGTCCGCTCTTAAAATAAATAAGGACCTGTTGTCCTTTTAAATAATTCTGGGTCTTGAATCCAGAATAATTATTCCTACAAAGGATTTCCTAACTTATTATTTAATTAGAGGGTTGTAGTTGAATCTGAAATTGTCCGCTCCTAAAATAAATAAGGAACAGTTGTCCTTTTACATAATTCTGGGTGTTGAATCCAGAAATATTATTCCTACAATGGATTTCCTAACTTATTATTTAATTAGAGGGTTGTAGTAGAATCTGAAATTGTCCGCTCCTAAAATAAATAAGGAACAGTTGTCCTTTTAAATAATTCTGGGTGTTGAATCCTGAAATATTATTCCTACAATGGATTTCTTAACTTATTATTTAATTTGTATGTTTAAATATAAAATGGTCCGTGCCTAAAATAAATAAGGACCTGTTGTCCTTTTAAATAATTCTGGGTCTTGAATCCAGAATAATTATTCCTACAAAGGATTTCCTAACTTATTATTTAATTAGAGGGTTGTAGTTGAATCTGAAATTGTCCGCGCCTAAAATAAATAAGGACCTGTTGTCCTTTTAAATAATTCTGGGTGTTGAATCCAGACAAATTATTCCTACAATGGACTTCCTAACTTATTATTTAATTTGTATGTTTAAATATAAAATGGTCTGTGCCTAAAATAAATAAGGACTTGTTGTCCTTTTAAATAATTCTGGGTGTTGAATCCTGAAAAATTATTCCTACAATGGATTTCTTTACTTATTATTTAATTTGTATGTTTAAATATAAAATGG
Source organism: Pterostichus niger (assembly GCA_947425015.1). Taxonomy (NCBI): domain Eukaryota; kingdom Metazoa; phylum Arthropoda; class Insecta; order Coleoptera; family Carabidae; genus Pterostichus; species Pterostichus niger. The sequence continues at coordinate 41,053,968 of OX380336.1, forward strand.
TCCGTGCCTAAAATAAATAAGGACCTGTTGTCCTTTTAAATAATTCTGGGTCTTGAATCCAGAATAATTATTCCTACAAAGGATTTCCTAACTTATTATTTAATTAGAGGGTTGTAGTTGAATCTGAAATTGTCCGCTCCTAAAATAAATAAGGAACAGTTGTCCTTTTACATAATTCTGGGTGTTGAATCCAGAAATATTATTCCTACAATGGATTTCCTAACTTATTATTTAATTAGAGGGTTGTAGTAGAATCTGAAATTGTCCGCTCCTAAAATAAATAAGGAACAGTTGTCCTTTTAAATAATTCTGGGTGTTGAATCCTGAAATATTATTCCTACAAAGGATTTCTTAACTTATTATTTAATTTGTATGTTTAAATATAAAATGGTCCGTGCCTAAAATAAATAAGGACCTGTTGTCCTTTTAAATAATTCTGGGTCTTGAATCCAGAATAATTATTCCTACAAAGGATTTCCTAACTTATTATTTAATTAGAGGGTTGTAGTTGAATCTGAAATTGTCCGCTCCTAAAATAAATAAGGAACAGTTGTCCTTTTACATAATTCTGGGTGTTGAATCCAGAAATATTATTCCTACAATGGATTTCCTAACTTATTATTTAATTAGAGGGTTGTAGTAGAATCTGAAATTGTCCGCTACTAAAATAAATAAGGAACAGTTGTCCTTTTAAATAATTCTGGGTGTTGAATCCTGAAATATTATTCCTACAATGGATTTCTTAACTTATTATTTAATTTGTATGTTTAAATATAAAATGGTCCGTGCCTAAAATAAATAAGGACCTGTTGTCCTTTTAAATAATTCTGGGTCTTGAATCCAGAATAATTATTCCTACAAAGAATTTCCTAACTTATTATTTAATTAGAGGGTTGTAGTTGAATCTGAAATTGGCCGCGCCTAAAATAAATAAGGACCTGTTGTCCTTTTAAATAATTCTGGGTCTTGAATCCAGAATAATTATTCCTACAAAGGATTTCCTAACTTATTATTTAATTAGAGGGTTGTAGTTGAATCTGAAATTGTCCGCTCCTAAAATAAATAAGGAACAGTTGTCCTTTTACATAATTCTGGGTGTTGAATCCAGAAATATTATTCCTACAATGGATTTCCTAACTTATTATTTAATTAGAGGGTTGTGGTAGAATCTGAAATTGTCCGCTACTAAAATAAATAAGGAACAGTTGTCCTTTTAAATAATTCTGGGTGTTGAATCCTGAAATATTATTCCTACAATGGATTTCTTAACTTATTATTTAATTTGTATGTTTAAATATAAAATGGTCCGCACCTAAAATAAATAAGGAACAGTTGTCCTTTTAAATAATTCTGGGTGTTGAATCCAGAAAAATTATTCCTACAATGGATTTCCTAACTTATTATTTAATTAGCGGGTTGTAATTTAATCTGAAATGGTCCGCACCTAAAATAAATAAGGAACAGTTGTCCTTTTAAATAATTCAGGGTGTTGAATCCAGAAATATTATTCCTACAATGGATTTCCTAACTTATTATTTAATTAGCGGGTTGTAATTTAATCTGAAATGGTCCGCACCTAAAATAAATAAGGAACAGTTGTCCTTTTAAATAATTCAGGGTGTTGAATCCAGAATAATTATTCCTACAAAGGATTTCCTAACTTATTATTTAATTAGAGGGTTGTAGTTAAATCTGAAATTGTCCGCGCCTAAAATAAATAAGGCCCTGTTGCCCTTTTAAATAATTCTGGGTGAAAGATTATTCCTACAATGGATTTCTTAACTTATTATTTAATTTGTATGTTTAAATATAAAATGGTCCGTGCCTAAAATAAATAAGGACCTGTTGTCCTTTTAAATAATTCTGGGTCTTGAATCCAGAATAATTATTCCTACAAAGAATTTCCTAACTTATTATTTAATTAGAGGGTTGTAGTAGAGTCTGAAATTGTCCGCTCCTAAAATAAATAAGGAACAGTTGTCCTTTTAAATAATTCTGGGTGTTGAATCCAGAAATATTTTTCCTACAATGGATTTCCTAACTTATTATTTAATTTGTATGTTTAAATATAAAATGGTCCGTGCCTAAAATAAATAAGGACCTGTTGTCCTTTTAAATAATTCTGGGTCTTGAATCCAGAATAATTATTCCTACAAAGGATTTCCTAACTTATTATTTAATTAGAGGGTTGTAGTTGAATCTGAAATTGTCCGCGCCTAAAATAAATTAGGACCTGTTGTCCTTTTAAATAATTCTGGGTGTTGAATCCAGAAATATTATTCCTACAATGGATTTCCTAACTTATTATTTAATTTGTATGTTTAAATATAAAATGTTCCTAGCCTAAAATAAATAAGGACCTGTTGTCCTTTTAAATAATTCTGGGTGTTGAATCCAGAACAATTATTCCTACAATGATTTTTCTTACTTATCGTTTAATTAACCTCTTGTAATTTAGTCTAGAATGATTCTTGTATATTATGTCTTTAAATGAAGTCTGCAAGTTCTAAGTTTCGAACCTAGACTTGCTAGTTTCTTCAGCAAATCAAACAATTCCAGAAAGTGTTAGTGCTGGTTTGTCTGAGTCGCTGCGTGCCATCGTTGTTAACACAGTCTTTCTACATCGATCAAACCTCACCAATATGCTGGTTGAATTCACCAGGTCTAGTTACAAAGACAACGTCATCAGAGAGTCACCGAGGATGATATTTTTACAGAACTCCACCGTGTAAAATCTCCCGGGCGAGATTACAAAGTGGAGACTGTAATTTAGAAAATAGTGTTTCACAATAAAATACTTTAATAGATTATTAAATATTATTTGTTATCATTTGTTTTAAACAAAGCATTCTTTTTCCATTTGCTGATATATTGTTGTGTGCTCTTCTGTTTCAGCAACATAAAGTTTCGCAAAGAAAGGATTTGAAGAAATTAATGAATATTGTAATGGTAATTTGCAATCATGTGTTTGAAGCATAACATGCATTCTTTCTTCTGATGATATATTTTCTAATGTCCTCTTCAAGGAAAGATGTCTTCCTGTAGCATTCGTCACAACAGTATTTATGCAGTAAATATTCTTGATTATTTAGAATTTTTATAGTTTTTCATGAATCATGCAAAATTATTAATTATGTTGAATATTATTATAGTTGATTTGTTGATACCAATAATATATTTTTTAAATAATTACGTATATTATTTAAAGTATATTAATTATTAGATATTATATTGTGCAATAATAAATGACAAATAGCATTTAAATTTGAAAATTAAATAATGATGAATTTCTTGATTATACAGGAACTCAGGATCAATTTGTATCTTCAAATATTTAACTTGAATTCTTCTTCTGATTTTAATAAAATTAAATATTAAAAGTAGGTATCAACTATTTTATTAATTATATGTGAAACACTATTTAAACTTAAAGTATAAAAGACTCAACGATGTCGCCATTTTGTAACTAAGGCTGGTGGTCAAACAACACAGAAGTGAAAATTGATTGATGTAGAAAGATTGTATCAACAAACGTAACAAACATATATCGAGACAAACTGACGCTGACTCTTCATGGAATAATGTTCGGGTTAATGAAGAAACTGTCAAGTGGGATTTGAACCCACTGTAAGACAATTATTTAATAAACTAGATCTGCTCCGATTCTAAATATATAATTCATGTGAATAATTAAAGTAGTGTTGTAAAGTTACTTCTGCGATGAATTCCTAAAGTATTATTTAACTAATAATACTTTTAATTAAAATAATGAATATAATTTATAAAAATTTCTAATCTACATACTAATTAATTTAGGACCTTCTACTATAATAGCTAATGTGTTAAATACTGCTCCAGAAAAATCCGGGAGTGAATCCGGAAAAAAACTGGAATATCACAACCCTGTGATACATTAAATTGGGCGCAATGAATCCTAATTAATTTGGGACTTTTAATTATAATATTAAATAAAGCTAAAGTATCGATTTCTGTTCCAGAAAAATCCGGGACTGAATCCGGAAAAAAACTGGAATATCACAACCCTGTGGTACATTAAATTGGGCGCAATGAATCCTAATTAATTTGGGACCACTAATTATAATATTAAATATAGCTAAAGTATCGATTTCTGTTCCAGAAAAATCAGGGAGTGAATCCGGAAAAAAACTGGAATATCACAACCCTGTGATACATTAAATTGAGCGCAATGAATCCTAATTAATTTGGGACCACTAATTATAATATTAAATATAGATAAAGTATCGATATCTGTTCCAGAAAAATCCGGGAGTGAATCCGGAAAAAACTGGAATATCACAACCCTGTGATACATTAAATTGGGCGCAAAGAATCCTAATTAATTTGGGACCACTAATTATAATATTAAATATAGCTAAAGTATCGATTACTGCTCCAGAAAAATCCGGGACTGAATCCAGGAAAAAAACTGGAATATCATAACCCTGTGATAGATTAAAATATCCATCATGACTTCACCCTCGCTACAACACATCCACCCTGACCATCACACCCCTCCAACACCTTCCCCCTCCACTCCCGCATCCCCACTCCCAGAACCACCACCAATCCCCACCCGCAAAGTGCCACCGATAGCCAGAGGATCCTGTGCACCACGTCGCCCACCAGGAAGTAGCTCCTCCACACAAACATGCGGGCCAGTCTCCACAAATCCACCAGGCAGTGCACCTGTGCGGAGATGCGAGTAAGAGTGGTTGCCACACATTGCGGGGTTGGCACCCCTGATGAGACGACGCGGGAGGGAGCATCAGTCGGACTAAACAAGAGGCACGAGGGAGGTGAACGACTGACGGTAGAGCTAGCGGTAGTTATGGAGGAATGAAGAATGAAAGGTGTAAGAAAAGTGTGGTGGCCTAGTTGGAGTGCTGCAGGTTGAGCGAAGTCATGATGGGACCTAACTCCAGGGGACCTACACTATGTAGAGTGTGTCGAACCACTCGAACAGTAGTATCTGTGGTTTATCAGATGAAATAAGTAACGGTCGAATACGTGAACTTTCTTGTAAAACAACAAAAGTAAGGACCTGTTGTCCTTTTAAATAATTCTGGGTGTTGAATCCAGAAATATTATTCCTACAATGGATTTCCTAACTTATTACTTAATTAGAGGGTTGTAGTTGAATCTGAAATTGTCCGCTCCTAAAATAAATAAGGAACAGTTGTCCTTTTAAATAATTCTGGGTGTTGAATCCAGAAATATTATTCCTACAATGGATTTCCTAACTTATTATTTAATTAGAAAGTTGTAGTAGAATCTGAAATGGTCCGTACCTAAAATAAATAAGGACCTGTTGTCCTTTTAAATAATTCTGAGTGTTGAATCCAGATAAATTATTCCTACAATGGATTTCCTAACTTATTATTTAATTAGCGGGTTGTAATTTAATCTGAAATGGTCCGCACCTAAAATAAATAAGGAACAGTTGTCCTTTTAAATAATTCTGGGTGTTGAATCCAGAAATATTATTCCTACAATGGATTTCCTAACTTATTATTTAATTAGAGGGTTGTAGTAGAATCTGAAATTGTCCGCTCCTAAAATAAATAAGGAACAGTTATCCTTTTAAATAATTCTGGGTGTTGAATCCAGAAATATTATTCCTACAATGGATTTCCTAACTTATTATTTAATTAGAGGGTTTTAGTTGAATCTGAAATGGTCTGCGCCTAAAATAAATAAGGAACAGTTGTCCTTTTAAATAATTCTGGGTGTTGAATCCTGAAAAATGATTCCTACAATGGATTTCCTAACTTATTATTTAATTAGAGGGTTGTAGTAGAATCTGAAATTGTCCGCTCCTAAAATAAATAAGGAACAGTTATCCTTTTAAATAATTCTGGGTGTTGAATCCAGAAATATTATTCCTACAATGGATTTCCTAACTTATTATTTAATTAGAGGGTTTTAGTTGAATCTGAAATGGTCTGCGCGTAAAATAAATAAGGAACAGTTGTCCTTTTAAATAATTCTGGGTGTTGAATCCAGAAATATTATTCCTACAATGGATTTCCTAACTTATTATTTAATTTGTATGTTTAAATATAAAATTGTCCGCGCCTAAAATAAAGAAGGACCTGTTGTCCTTTTAAATAATTCTGGGTGTTGAATCCAGAAATATTATTCCTACAATGGATTTCCTAACTTATTATTTAATTAGAGGGTTGTAGTTGAATCTGAAATTGTCCGCTCCTAAAATAAATAAGGAACAGTTGTCCTTTTAAATAATTCTGGGTGTTGAATCCTGAAATATTACTCCTACAATGGATTTCCTAACTTATTATTTAATTTCTATGTTTAAATATAAAATTGCCCGCGCCTAAAATAAAGAAGGACCTGTTGTCCTTTTAAATAATTCTGGGTGTTGAATCCAGAAATATTATTCCTACAATGGATTTCCTAACTTATTATTTAATTAGAGGGTTTTAGTTGAATCTGAAATGGTCTGCGCCTAAAATAATTAAGGAACAGTTGGCCTTTTAAATAATTCTTGGTGTTGAATCCAGATATATTATTCCTACAATGGATTTCCTAACTTATTATTTAATTTGTATGTTTAAATATAAAATGGTCCGTGCCTAAAATAAATAAGGACCTGTTGTCCTTTTAAATAATTCTGAGTGTTGAATCCAGAAAAATTATTCCTACAATGGATTTCCTGACTTATTATTTAATTAGCGGGTTGTAATTTAATCTGAAATGGTCCGCACCTAAAATAAATAAGGAACAGTTGTCCTTTTAAATAATTCTGGGTGTTGAATCCAGAAAAATTATTCCTACAATGGATTTCCTAACTTATTATTTAATTAGCGGGTTGTAATTTAATCTGAAATGGTCCGCACCTAAAATAAATAAGGAACAGTTGTCCTTTTAAATAATTCAGGGTGTTGAGAATCCAGAAATATTATTCCTACAATGGATTTCCTAACTTATTATTTAATTTGTATGTTTAAATATAAAATTATCCGCGCCTAAAATAAAGAAGGACCTGTTGTCCTTTTAAATAATTCTGGGTGTTGAATCCAGAAATATTATTCCTACAATGGATTTCCTAACTTATTATTTAATTAGAGGGTTGTAGTTGAATCTGAAATTGTCCGCTCCTAAAATAAATAAGGAACAGTTGTCCTTTTAAATAATTCTGGGTGTTGAATCCTGAAATATTACTCCTACAATGGATTTCCTAACTTATTATTTAATTTGTATGTTTAAATATAAAATTGTCCGCGCCTAAAATAAAGAAGGACCTGTTGTCCTTTTAAATAATTCTGGGTGTTGAATCAAGAAATATTATTCCTACAATGGATTTCCTAACTTATTATTTAATTAGAGAGTTTTAGTTGAATCTGAAATGGTCTGCGCCTAAAATAAATAAGGAACAGTTGTCCTTTTAAATAATTCTGGGTGTTGAATCCTGAAAAATGATTCCTACAATGGATTTCCTAACTTATTATTTAATTAGAGGGTTGTAGTAGAATCTGAAATTGTCCGCTCCTAAAATAAATAAGGAACAGTTGTCCTTTTAAATAATTCTGGGTGTTGAATCCAGAAATATTATTCCTACAATGGATTTCCTAACTTATTATTTAATTAGAGGGTTTTAGTTGAATCTGAAATGGTCTGCGCGTAAAATAAATAAGGAACAGTTGTCCTTTTAAATAATTCTGGTTGTTGAATCCAGAAATATTATTCCTACAATGGATTTCCTAACTTATTATTTAATTAGAGGGTTGTAGTAGAATCTGAAATTGTCCGCTCCTAAAATAAATAAGGAACAGTTGTCCTTTTAAATAATTCTGGGTGTTGAATCCAGAAATATTATTCCTACAATGGATTTCCTAACTTATTATTTAATTAGAGGGTTGTAGTTGAATCTGAAATTGTCCGCTCCTAAAATAAATAAGGAACAGTTGTCCTTTTAAATAATTCTGGGTGTTGAATCCTGAAATATTACTCCTACAATGGATTTCCTAAATTATTATTTAATTTCTATGTTTAAATATAAAATTGCCCGCGCCTAAAATAAAGAAGGACCTGTTGTCCTTTTAAATAATTCTGGGTGTTGAATCCAGAAATATTATTCCTACAATGGATTTCCTAACTTATTATTTAATTAGAGGGTTTTAGTTGAATCTGAAATGGTCTGCGCCTAAAATAATTAAGGAACAGTTGGCCTTTTAAATAATTCTTGGTGTTGAATCCAGAAATATTATTCCTACAATGGATTTCCTAACTTATTATTTAATTTGTATGTTTAAATATAAAATGGTCCGTGCCTAAAATAAATAAGGACCTGTTGTCCTTTTAAATAATTCTGAGTGTTGAATCCAGAAAAATTATTCCTACAATGGATTTCCTGACTTATTATTTAATTAGCGGGTTGTAATTTAATCTGAAATGGTCCGCACCTAAAATAAATAAGGAACAGTTGTCCTTTTAAATAATTCTGGGTGTTGAATCCAGAAAAATTATTCCTACAATGGATTTCCTAACTTATTATTTAATTAGCGGGTTGTAATTTAATCTGAAATGGTCCGCACCTAAAATAAATAAGGAACAGTTGTCCTTTTAAATAATTCAGGGTGTTGAGAATCCAGAAATATTATTCCTACAATGGATTTCCTAACTTATTATTTAATTTGTATGTTTAAATATAAAATTATCCGCGCCTAAAATAAAGAAGGACCTGTTGTCCTTTTAAATAATTCTGGGTGTTGAATCCAGAAATATTATTCCTACAATGGATTTCCTAACTTATTATTTAATTAGAGGGTTGTAGTTGAATCTGAAATTGTCCGCTCCTAAAATAAATAAGGAACAGTTGTCCTTTTAAATAATTCTGGGTGTTGAATCCTGAAATATTACTCCTACAATGGATTTCCTAACTTATTATTTAATTTGTATGTTTAAATATAAAATTGTCCGCGCCTAAAATAAAGAAGGACCTGTTGTCCTTTTAAATAATTCTGGGTGTTGAATCAAGAAATATTATTCCTACAATGGATTTCCTAACTTATTATTTAATTAGAGGGTTTTAGTTGAATCTGAAATGGTCTGCGCCTAAAATAAATAAGGAACAGTTGTCCTTTTAAATAATTCTTGGTGTTGAATCCTGAAAAATGATTCCTACAATGGATTTCCTAACTTATTATTTAATTAGAGGGTTGTAGTAGAATCTGAAATTGTCCGCTCCTAAAATAAATAAGGAACAGTTGTCCTTTTAAATAATTCTGGGTGTTGAATCCAGAAATATTATTCCTACAATGGATTTCCTAACTTATTATTTAATTAGAGGGTTGTAGTAGAATCTGAAATTGTCCGCTCCTAAAATAAATAAGGAACAGTTGTCCTTTTAAATAATTCTGGGTGTTGAATCCAGAAATATTATTCCTACAATGGATTTCCTAACTTATTATTTAATTAGAGGGTTGTAGTTGAATCTGAAATTGTCCGCTCCTAAAATAAATAAGGAACAGTTGTCCTTTTAAATAATTCTGGGTGTTGAATCCTGAAATATTACTCCTACAATGGATTTCCTAAATTATTATTTAATTTCTATGTTTAAATATAAAATTGCCCGCGCCTAAAATAAAGAAGGACCTGTTGTCCTTTTAAATAATTCTGGGTGTTGAATCCAGAAATATTATTCCTACAATGGATTTCCTAACTTATTATTTAATTAGAGGGTTTTAGTTGAATCTGAAATGGTCTGCGCCTAAAATAATTAAGGAACAGTTGGCCTTTTAAATAATTCTTGGTGTTGAATCCAGAAATATTATTCCTACAATGGATTTCCTAACTTATTATTTAATTTGTATGTTTAAATATAAAATGGTCCGTGCCTAAAATAAATAAGGACCTGTTGTCCTTTTAAATAATTCTGAGTGTTGAATCCAGAAAAATTATTCCTACAATGGATTTCCTGACTTATTATTTAATTAGCGGGTTGTAATTTAATCTGAAATGGTCCGCACCTAAAATAAATAAGGAACAGTTGTCCTTTTAAATAATTCTGGGTGTTGAATCCAGAAAAATTATTCCTACAATGGATTTCCTAACTTATTATTTAATTAGCGGGTTGTAATTTAATCTGAAATGGTCCGCACCTAAAATAAATAAGGAACAGTTGTCCTTTTAAATAATTCAGGGTGTTGAGAATCCAGAAATATTATTCCTACAATGGATTTCCTAACTTATTATTTAATTTGTATGTTTAAATATAAAATTATCCGCGCCTAAAATAAAGAAGGACCTGTTGTCCTTTTAAATAATTCTGGGTGTTGAATCCAGAAATATTATTCCTACAATGGATTTCCTAACTTATTATTTAATTAGAGGGTTGTAGTTGAATCTGAAATTGTCCGCTCCTAAAATAAATAAGGAACAGTTGTCCTTTTAAATAATTCTGGGTGTTGAATCCTGAAATATTACTCCTACAATGGATTTCCTAACTTATTATTTAATTTGTATGTTTAAATATAAAATTGTCCGCGCCTAAAATAAAGAAGGACCTGTTGTCCTTTTAAATAATTCTGGGTGTTGAATCAAGAAATATTATTCCTACAATGGATTTCCTAACTTATTATTTAATTAGAGGGTTTTAGTTGAATCTGAAATGGTCTGCGCCTAAAATAAATAAGGAACAGTTGTCCTTTTAAATAATTCTTGGTGTTGAATCCTGAAAAATGATTCCTACAATGGATTTCCTAACTTATTATTTAATTAGAGGGTTGTAGTAGAATCTGAAATTGTCCGCTCCTAAAATAAATAAGGAACAGTTGTCCTTTTAAATAATTCTGGGTGTTGAATCCAGAAATATTATTCCTACAATGGATTTCCTAACTTATTATTTAATTAGAGGGTTTTAGTTGAATCTGAAATGGTCTGCGCGTAAAATAAATAAGGAACAGTTGTCCTTTTAAATAATTCTGGTTGTTGAATCCAGAAATATTATTCCTACAATGGATTTCCTAACTTATTATTTAATTAGAGGGTTGTAGTAGAATCTGAAATTGTCCGCTCCTAAAATAAATAAGGAACAGTTGTCCTTTTAAATAATTCTGGGTGTTGAATCCAGAAATATTATTCCTACAATGGATTTCCTAACTTATTATTTAATTAGAGGGTTGTAGTTGAATCTGAAATTGTCCGCTCCTAAAATAAATAAGGAACAGTTGTCCTTTTAAATAATTCTGGGTGTTGAATCCTGAAATATTACTCCTACAATGGATTTCCTAAATTATTATTTAATTTCTATGTTTAAATATAAAATTGCCCGCGCCTAAAATAAAGAAGGACCTGTTGTCCTTTTAAATAATTCTGGGTGTTGAATCCAGAAATATTATTCCTACAATGGATTTCCTAACTTATTATTTAATTAGAGGGTTTTAGTTGAATCTGAAATGGTCTGCGCCTAAAATAATTAAGGAACAGTTGTCCTTTTAAATAATTCTTGGTGTTGAATCCAGAAAAATTATTCCTACAATGGATTTCCTAACTTATTATTTAATTAGCGGGTTGTAATTTAATCTGAAATGGTCCGCACCTAAAATAAATAAGGAACAGTTGTCCTTTTAAATAATTCAGGGTGTTGAATCCAGAAATATTATTCCTACAATGGATTTCCTAACTTATTATTTAATTTGTATGTTTAAATATAAAATTATCCGCGCCTAAATTAAAGAAGGACCTGTTGTCCTTTTAAATAATTCTGGGTGTTGAATCCAGAAATATTATTCCTACAATGGATTTCCTAACTTATTATTTAATTAGAGGGTTGTAGTTGAATCTGAAATTGTCCGCTCCTAAAATAAATAAGGAACAGTTGTCCTTTTAAATAATTCTGGGTGTTGAATCCTGAAATATTACTCCTACAATGGATTTCCTAACTTATTATTTAATTTGTATGTTTAAATATAAAATTGTCCGCGCCTAAATTAAAGAAGGACCTGTTGTCCTTTTAAATAATTCTGGGTGTTGAATCCAGAAATATTATTCCTACAATGGATTTCCTAACTTATTATTTAATTAGAGGGTTTTAGTTGAATCTGAAATGGTCTGCGCCTAAAATAATTAAGGAACAGTTGTCCTTTTAAATAATTCTTGGTGTTGAATCCAGAAATATTATTCCTACAATGGATTTCCTAACTTATTATTTAATTTGTATGTTTAAATATAAAATGGTCCGTGCCTAAAATAAATAAGGACCTGTTGTCCTTTTAAATAATTCTATGTAGTGAATCCAATAAGTTTTATTATTTAATTAGCTCGTTGTAATTTATTCTTCAATGGTCCTAGCCTAATATTTGTAGCTAAAAGCCTGTGATAAATTAAAATGAGCGTAATGAAACCTAATTAATTCAGGACCTTTTATTTTAATATTAAATTTAGCTAAAGTATAGAATATTGCTACAGAAAAATCCGGGGTTTAATCCGGAAAAAAACTGGAATATCACAACCCTGTGATAAATTAAATTGGACGCAATGAATCCTAATTAATTTGGGACCACTAATTATAATATTAAATATAGCTAAAGTATCGATTTATGTTCCAGAAAAATCCAGGACTGAATCCGGAAAAAAACTAGAATATCACAACCCTGTGATTCATTAAATTTGGCGCAATGAACCCTAATTAATTTGGGACCTTTAATTATAATATTAAATATAGCTAAAATATCGATTTCTGTTCCAGAAAAATCCAGGAGTGAATCCGGATAAAAACAGGAATATCACAACCCTGTGATACATTAAATTTGGCGCAATGAACCCTAATTAATTTTGGACCTTTAATTATAATATTAAATATAGCTAGTGTCCATTATTGCTCCAGAAAAATCCAGGAGTAAATCCGCAAAAAAACTGGAATATCACAGCCCTGTGATACATTAAATTGGGCGCAATGAATCCTAATTAATTTGAGACCTTTAATTATAATATTCAATATAGCTAAAGTATTGATTTCTGTTCCAGAAAAATCCAGGAGTAAATCCGGAAAAAAACTGGAATATCACAACCCTGTGATACATTAAATTGGGCGCAATGAATCCTAATTAATTTGGGACCACTAATTATAATATTAAATATAGCTAAAGTTACGATTACTGCTTCAGAAAAATCCGGGTTTAATCCGGAAAAAAACTGGAATATCACAGCTCTGTGATACATTAATTTGGGCGCAATGAATCCTAATTAATTTGGGACCTTTAATTATAATATTCAATATAGCTAAAGTATTGATTTCTGTTCCAGAAAAATCCAGGAGTAAATCCGGAAAAAAACTGGAATATCACAACCCTGTGATACATTAAATTGGGCGCAATGAATCCTAATTAATTTGGGACCTTTAATTATAATATTCAATATAGCTAAAGTATTGATTTCTGTTCCAGAAAAATCCAGGAGTAAATCCGGAAAAAAACTGGAATATCACAACCCTGTGATACATTAAATTGGGCGCAATGAATCCTAATTAATTTGGGACCTTTAATTATAATATTCAATATAGCTAAAGTATTGATTTCTGTTCCAGAAAAATCCAGGAGTAAATCCGGAAAAAAACAGGAATATCACAACCCTGTGATACATTAAATTGAACGCAATGAATCCTAATTAATTTGGGACCACTAATTATAATATTAAATATAGCTAAAGTATCGATTACTGCTCCAGAAAAATCCGGGACTGAATCCGGAAAAAAACTGGAATATCACAACCCTGTGATACATTAAATTGGGCGCAATGAATCCTAATTAATTTGGGACCTTTAATTATAATATTCAATATAGCTAAAGTATCGATTTCTGTTCCAGAAAAATCCGGGAGTGAATCCGGAAAAAACTGGAATATCACAACCCTGTGGTACATTAAATTGTGCGCAATGAATCTTAATTAATTTGGGACCACTAATTATAATATTAAATATAGCTAAAGTATCGATTACTGCTCCAGAAAAATCCGGGACTGTATCCGGAAAAAAACTGGAATATCACAACCTTGTGATACATTAAATTGAGTGCAATGAATCCTAATTAATTTGGGACCACTAATTATAATATTAAATATAGCTAAAGTATCGATTACTGCTCCAGAAAAATCCAGGACTGAATCCGAAAAAAAACTGGAATATCACAACCCTGTGATAGAATAAAATATCCATCATGACTTCACCCTCGATACAACACATCCACCCTGACCATCACACTCCTCCAACACCTTCCCCCTCCACTCCCGCATCCCCACTCCCAGAACCACCACCAATCCCCACCCGCAAAGTGCCACCGATAGCCAGAGGATGCTGTGCACCACGTCGCCCACCAGGAAGTAGCTCCTCCACACAAACATGCGGGCCAGTCTCCACAAATCCACCAGGCAGTGCACCTGTGCGGAGATGCGAGTAAGAGTGGTTGCCACACATTGCGGGGTTGGCACCCCTGATGAGACGACGCGAGAGGGAGCATCAGTCGGACTAAACAAGAGGCACGAGGGAGGTGAACGACTGACGGTAGAGCTAGCGGTAGTTATGGAGGAATGAAGAATGAAAGGTGTAAGAAAAGTGTGGTGGCCTAGTTGGAGTGCTGCAGGTTGAGCGCAGTCATGATGGGACCTAACTCCAGGGGACCTACACTATGTAGAGTGTGTCGAACCACTCGAACAGTAGTATCTGTGGTTTATCAGATGAAATAAGTGACGGTCGAATACGTGAACTTTCTTGTAAAACAACAAAAGTAAGGACCTGTTGTCCTTTTAAATAATTCTGGGTGTTGAATCCAGAAATATTATTCCTACAATGGATTTCCTAACTTATTATTTAATTAGAGGGTTGTAGTAGAATCTGAAATTGCCCGCTCCTAAAATAAATAAGGAACAGTTGTCCTTTTAAATAATTCTGGGTGTTGAATCCAGAAATATTATTCCTACAATGGATTTCCTAACTTATTATTTAATTTGTATGTTTAAATATAAAATGGTCCGTGCCTAAAATAAATAAGGAACAGTTATCCTTTTAAATAATTCTGGGTGTTGAATCCAGAAATATTATTCCTACAATGGATTTCCTAACTTATTATTTAATTAGAGGGTTGTAGTTGAATCTGAAATTGTCCGCTCCTAAAATAAATAAGGAACAGTTGTCCTTTTAAATAATTCTGGGTGTTGAATCCAGAAATATTATTCCTACAATGGATTTCCTAACTTATTATTTAATTTGTATGTTTAAATATAAAATGGTCCGTGCCTAAAATAAATAAGGAACAGTTGTCCTTTTAAATAATTCTGGGTGTTGAATCCAGAAATATTATTCCTACAATGGATTTCCTAACTTATTATTTAATTAGAGGGTTGTAGTAGAATATGAAATTGTCCGCTCCTAAAATAAATAAGGAACAGTTGTCCTTTTAAATAATTCTGGGTGTTGAATCCAGAAATATTATTCCTACAATGGATTTCCTAACTTATTATTTAATTAGAGGGTTGTAGTAGAATCTGAAATTGTCCGCTCCTAAAATAAATAAGGAACAGTTGTCCTTTTAAATAACTCTGGGTGTTGAATCCAGAAATATTATTCCTACAATGGATTTCCTAACTTATTATTTAATTAGAGGGTTGTAGTAGAATCTGAAATTGTCCGCTCCTAAAATAAATAAGGACCTGTTGTCCTTTTAAATAATTCTGGGTGTTGAATCCAGAAATATTATTCCTACAATGGATTTCCTAACTTATTATTTAATTTGTATGTTTAAATATAAAATGGTCCGTGCCTAAAATAAATAAGGAACAGTTGTCCTTTTAAATAATTCTGGGTGTTGAATCCAGAAATATTATTAATACAATGGATTTCCTAACTTATTATTTAATTAGAGGGTTGTAGTAGAATCTGAAATTGTCCGCTCCTAAAATAAATAAGGAACAGTTGTCCTTTTAAATAATTCTGGGTGTTGAATCCAGAAATATTATTCCTACAATGAATTTCCTAACTTATTATTTAATTTGTATGTTTAAATATAAAATGGTCCGTGCCTAAAATAAATAAGGACCTGTTGTCCTTTTAAATAAATCTGAGTGTTGAATCCAGAAAAATTATTCCTACAATGGATTTCCTGACTTATTATTTAATTAGCGGGTTGTATTTTAATCTGAAATGGTCCGCACCTAAAATAAATAAGGAACAGTTGTCCTTTTAAATAATTAAGGGTGTTGAATCCAGAAAAATTATTCCTACAATGGATTTCCTG
Organism: Pterostichus niger; assembly: GCA_947425015.1. Lineage (NCBI taxonomy): Eukaryota > Metazoa > Arthropoda > Insecta > Coleoptera > Carabidae > Pterostichus > Pterostichus niger. The sequence goes on from OX380336.1 coordinate 41,070,236, forward strand.
ACTTATTATTTAATTAGCGGGTTGTAATTTAATCTGAAATGGTCCGCACCTAAAATAAATAAGGAACAGTTGTCCTTTTAAATAATTCAGGGTGTTGAATCCAGAAAAATTATTCCTACAATGGATTTCCTGACTTATTATTTAATTAGCGGGTTGTAATTTAATCTGAAATGGTCCGCACCTAAAATAAATAAGGAACAGTTGTCCTTTTAAATAATTCTGGGTGTTGAATCCAGAAAAATTATTCCTACAATGGATTTCCTGACTTATTATTTAATTAGCGGGTTGTAATTTAATCTGAAATGGTCCGCACCTAAAATAAATAAGGAACAGTTGTCCTTTTAAATAATTCAGGGTGTTGAATCCAGAAATATTATTCCTACAATGGATTTCCTAACTTATTATTTAATTAGCGGGTTGTAATTTAATCTGAAATGGTCCGCACCTAAAATAAATAAGAAACAGTTGTCCTTTTAAATAATTCAGGGTGTTGAATCCAGAAATATTATTCCTACAATGGATTTCCTAACTTATTATTTAATTTGTATGTTTAAATATAAAATTATCCGCGCCTAAAATAAAGAAGGACCTGTTGTCCTTTTAAATAATTCTGGGTGTTGAATCCAGAAAAATTATTCCTACAATGGATTTCCTAACTTATTATTTAATTAGAAGGTTGTAGTAGAATCTGAAATTGTCCGCTCCTAAAATAAATAAGGAACAGTTATCCTTTTAAATAATTCTGGGTGTTGAATCCAGAAATATTATTCCTACAATGGATTTCCTAACTTATTATTTAATTAGAGGGTTGTAGTTGAATCTGAAATTGTCCGCTCCTAAAATAAATAAGGAACAGTTGTCCTTTTAAATAATTCTGGGTGTTGAATCCTGAAATATTACTCCTACAATGGATTTCCTAACTTATTATTTAATTTCTATGTTTAAATATAAAATTGCCCGCGCCTAAAATAAAGAAGGACCTGTTGTCCTTTTAAATAATTCTGGGTGTTGAATCCAGAAATATTATTCCTACAATGGATTTCCTAACTTATTATTTAATTAGAGGGTTTTAGTTGAATCTGAAATGGTCTGCGCCTAAAATAATTAAGGAACAGTTGTCCTTTTAAATAATTCTTGGTGTTGAATCCAGAAATATTATTCCTACAATGGATTTCCTAACTTATTATTTAATTTGTATGTTTAAATATAAAATGGTCCGTGCCTAAAATAAATAAGGACCTGTTGTCCTTTTAAATAATTCTGAGTGTTGAATCCAGAAAAATTATTCCTACAATGGATTTCCTGACTTATTATTTAATTAGCGGGTTGTAATTTAATCTGAAATGGTCCGCACCTAAAATAAATAAGGAACAGTTGTCCTTTTAAATAATTCTGGGTGTTGAATCCAGAAATATTATTCCTACAATGGATTTCCTAACTTATTATTTAATTAGAGGGTTGTAGTAGAATCTGAAATTGTCCGCTCCTAAAATAAATAAGGAACAGTTGTCCTTTTAAATAATTCTGGGTGTTGAATCCAGAAATATTATTCCTACAATGGATTTCCTAACTTATTATTTAATTAGAGGGTTGTAGTAGAATCTGAAATTGTCCGCTCCTAAAATAAATAAGGAACAGTTGTCCTTTTAAATAATTCTGGGTGTTGAATCCAGAAATATTATTCCTACAATGGATTTCCTAACTTATTATTTAATTAGAGGGTTGTAGTAGAATCTGAAATTGTCCGCTCCTAAAATAAATAAGGAACAGTTGTCCTTTTAAATAATTCTGGGTGTTGAATCCAGAAATATTAATCCTACAATGGATTTCCTAACTTATTATTTAATTTGTATGTTTAAATATAAAATGGTCCGTGCCTAAAATAAATAAGGAACAGTTGTCCTTTTAAATAATTCTGGGTGTTGAATCCTGAAATATTATTCCTACAATGGATTTCCTAACTTATTATTTAATTTGTATGTTTAAATATGAAATAGTCCGCGCCTAAAATAAATAAGGACCTGTTGTCCTTTTAAATAATTCTGGGTGTTGAATCCAGAAATATTATTCCTACAATGGATTTCCTAACTTATTATTTAATTAGAGGGTTGTAGTAGAATCTGAAATTGTCCGCTCCTAAAATAAATAAGGAACAGTTGTCCTTTTAAATAATTCTGGGTGTTGAATCCAGAAATATTATTCCTACAATGGATTTCCTAACTTATTATTTAATTAGAGGGTTGTAGTAGAATCTGAAATTGTCCGCTCCTAAAATAAATAAGGAACAGTTGTCCTTTTAAATAATTCTGGGTGTTGAATCCAGAAATATTATTCTTACAATGGATTTCCTAACTTATTATTTAATTAGAGGGTTGTAGTAGAATCTGAAATTGTCCGCTCCTAAAATAAATAAGGAACAGTTGTCCTTTTAAATAATTCTGGGTGTTGAATCCAGAAATATTAATCCTACAATGGATTTCCTAACTTATTATTTAATTTGTATGTTTAAATATAAAATGGTCCGTGCCTAAAATAAATAAGGAACAGTTGTCCTTTTAAATAATTCTGGGTGTTGAATCCTGAAATATTATTCCTACAATGGATTTCCTAACTTATTATTTAATTTGTATGTTTAAATATGAAATAGTCCGCGCCTAAAATAAATAAGGACCTGTTGTCCTTTTAAATAATTCTGGGTGTTGAATCCAGAAATATTATTCCTACAATGGATTTCCTAACTTATTATTTAATTAGAGGGTTGTAGTAGAATCTGAAATTGTCCGCTCCTAAAATAAATAAGGAACAGTTGTCCTTTTAAATAATTCTAAGTGTTGAATCCAGAAATATTATTCCTACAATGGATTTCCTAACTTATTATTTAATTAGAGGGTTGTAGTAGAATCTGAAATTGTCCGCTCCTAAAATAAATAAGGAACAGTTGTCCTTTTAAATAATTCTGGGTGTTGAATCCAGAAATATTATTCCTACAATGGATTTCCTAACTTATTATTTAATTAGAGGGTTGTAGTAGAATCTGAAATTGTCCGCTCCTAAAATAAATAAGGAACAGTTGTCCTTTTAAATAATTCTGGGTGTTGAATCCAGAAATATTATTCCTACAATGGATTTCCTAACTTATTATTTAATTAGAGGGTTGTAATTTAATCTGAAATGGTCCGCGCCTAAAATAAATAAGGAACAGTTGTCCTTTTAAATAATTTAGATTATTAAAACCTAGGAAATGTACTATTGAAAATCTTAGTAGTAACCGCTAAATGTGCGTGTATCTTACATTTATATTTAATTAATAATGTTTGGAAATTAGTGAAATTAATACAAAATTGTTTGAAGTCTTCTAGTTATTATTGCTTTATGATTGTATCTGTTTGATAGTTGTGAATTAATTAATTTTTATATGATCATTAAAATTTTGTTCAATAATCAAAAGGGCATTAACATTTCAATACGAAAACTCTGATTTTTAATCGGAATTATTTTTTATTATTTTTAAGCTGTAGGGAAGAAATGACCAGGGACTTGAACCCTTTAACGGCCGATATACATCCTAACATTGCCGGGAAATACAAAAGACACAAGTAAAAAGTCTGACCTTTGCGAATCCTTGTACTAACAGCGACCTGGAGCCACACTGCATCCTAAAACAAACAGAAAACAAATCATTAGTACAAGATAGAAATAAAATCAACTATTTATAATATCGAGTCGGCTTGTGGATCATGAGAACCCAGGTTCGATCCCCACAGCCGACAAACAATTTTCACCAAATTAAATCTACCCCTGCGGCTCCCCCTCCACTAATATCTTTGGGGGATGTGTTTTGACGGCAGGTAACCGCACCTCACGCAAAAAATATATCACGACATCTGCTTAGGCAGAGTGCCTCACCCAGTAATGAAAAGGCGCGATGATATATTTATTTATTTTATTTATATTTATAATATAAAGGCTAACTTTAAAATTGCAGAGCGAATACTAGAAAGCCTACGATGAAATATATTCAAAACTTTCCCAATATCTATACGAGCAGTATTATGACGGCTGGTCTAATTGTATCTACTAAGATCTGTAGTTGCAGAGCTGACAGTTCCAAAAATGGGCAAATAGCGAGATGATATCAACATTGATGCTATAATATCTTGTAATTTATTGATACAGTAAACATGTGTAACTAAATAAAAATTAGAAAAACTGCAATGCTACTACACCCAGAATTGGGTAAATTGGTTGATTATATTACCCAACTAACTTCAATTAGCGTATATTCTACTTCTTATTGTATACAAACAGGTGGTTACCTCGATTGCTGTAGTATTGAAAAGTGACTATTCCCAGAATTGGGTAATATGTGTAATGAAAGTATTCCTGTTTTACAACCACATGTAATATCAGAACATATAACGATATGACGGCTGGTAACCGCAGTGAAAGCTCAAAATGTAGCATCTACTTAAATCTACAAGTTTGTACAACCACCATTCCCAAATTTAAGTGCCAACCGTCAAACTATCAACCCCATAGTTCACCCACAGTTAGTAATAATGGGTGCTGTGAAAATTATCCTGCAAGTGCAGAGCTTTGAGTCTCAACAGTCAATTATAAGCATTATGATAACAAACATAAATAAAATGAGCGCATTTCTCAAGTTATAATGTCTATAATTTAATGCCAGCCGCCATAATATTAACCCTAAAGATCACCCATAGTTGGCTGTAGTGGGTGCCTTGATAATACAGCTGCAATTGCAGAACTTTGACTCTCAAAAATGGATGATAAGTATCATTATAGCAACAGTAATATAACAAAAGCATTTGTAGAGATATTACACCCAAAAATGGGTGCAAGCCGTCATAATATCAACCCCAAAGATCACCCACAGTTGATAGTAGTGGGTGCCTTCATAATACAGTCGCAATTGCAGAACTTTGATTCTCAAAAGTGGATGATAAGTATCATTATAGCAACAGTAATATAACAAAAGCATTTACAGAGATATTACACCCAAAATTGGGTGCATACCGTCATAATATCAACCCCAAAGATCACCCACAGTTGGCTGTAGTGAGTGCCTTGATAATACATCTGCAATTGCAGAACTTTGAGTCTCAAAAGTGGATGATAAGCATCATTATAGCAATCGCAATATAACAAAAGCATTTTTAGAGAGATTACACCCAAAAATGGGTGCAAGCCGTCATAATATCAACCCCAAAGGTCACCCACAGTTGGGAGTAGTGAGTGTCTTAATATTACTGAAGTGTTTGCAGAGTTTAATCACCCAAAAATGGGTAATAAACAACATAAAAACAATCCTAATATGAATAGCAACTTTTTGTTCACCCACAACTCTCAAAGGTGGCATAATGTGACGGCTGGTTACCACATTTCAATATAGCAATATGCTATTAACCAAAATCTGGAAATATCCGGATCTGCCACCCTCAAATTTGGGGAAAAGGCGAGATGAAATAATTATTTACAAATAGAAACCAACTTACCAGTTCGCCATATGTACCGGGCTCCACCTGCACCCTCAGGACTTCCGGGAATACCATCAGGATTCGGGAGCGGATTGGAAGCCTGGACACATCCTGGATCAAGAGTTTGGAATCCTGAAATCAAACAAAATCATAATTAGTTTCTTAATTACATCTCTATAAACAAATAATAAATGGGGTAGGTGACTCAGTGGTATCGAGTCGGCCTGTGGATCTTGAGAACCCTGGCTCGATCCCCACAGTCGACAAACAATTTTCACCAATTTAAATCTACCCCTGTGGCTTTCCCTTCACTAATATCTTTGAGGGCCGTGATTTGACTGCTGGTAACCGCATAAATATATCACTTACCAAGATCTGTTTAGGCAGAGTGCCACAACCAGTAATGGGTAAAAGGCGTGATGATATATTTATTTATTTATATAATCTTCTACTTACTTCATGGGTTGAGCCATCATGATTCCGGATCTTTCTTCAGTTTCGGAACTCGCCATCTTCGTTGAAATTGTTGTCTGGGTTCTAAAATCAAAGAAAATAGTTTTTTAAGTTTCGTTTTTATAATAAACTTGTAATTATTTTATATGAAAATGAAACAAAATAAGATACCTATCAAATATAGCGGCCTCGCCATATTGTACTGTTCTCAAGCAACGCCAACAACAAAAACATTTAATTTTGTTTAAAGCATTAATTTAGTTTGAAACAAAATATACTATACATCAAAAGATGCGGAAAAACTTAATTATTAACTTGATTACTAATTTAGAATTGATAATTCATTTTTAAAACTAGTTTTGAATTAAAATGTTAAAGCACAAAATGTGACGCCATTTCATTAGTAAATAAACTTGTAAACAAGGACGAATCGCTTGGAGCGCTCTGATTGGCTGATTAAAATAACCGTTAATTTAAGTCAAAATAAAAAATATTAATTACATTTTTCCAATTTCACCCTCATTAATTTTTTTAGACCTTTTTTCAAATTAATATTATTGTAAAAATATCAAAATAATTATTATCCTATTTGTTTTTAATAAAAAAAAACAATAAAAAGAAAGTATTTCTTACATATATCACCAGATCTATCTTGTAAGACTTTGCACAAAGTTGTTAATACCAATTATGAATAATGAATCACGATTTTAATATCGAATTTTACTAATTATTGAAGAGAAAACACTCAGAAGCTTCCTTCACGAAAACTAGTAAACAAAGACAAAATACAATCGGCTAGTTGGTGGCGTCATGTACTCCAATAGTCCAAATAAATACTGAATACGTATCATTGTTATTAAAACTTTATTATTAAATATTTAAAACAACTAAATTGTATTTGAATTAAAGTTTTATAATAAATTTCAACTTTAAAATAAATTAAAAATTCAGGCTAATTAAATTTTTATTATGACTTACGTATTATTCGTTCCGCCATAATTTGCAGGTTATTAGAATGGCTAACCGACACAAACAAGTTTCAACTAAGTTCTTCGATATAAAATCAATGACACATTGATAACTAATAGCACTACATAATCGTCAAAAAATACGGAATCGTTCGATTATAGTTTCATTTATAATTGTACACTATTTCTTATTAAAATTTGTAATAATCTTAGGAGCTAACGTTGAGCTGTCATCAGGATAAGACGCTGATACCTGTGAGGGAGGTACGGAGTAAGGGGAAGAGCTAGTTTGAAAATGTTAGAGAGAGACAGAACATAATTGATATTATTCATTAATTTCAAAGACTTGAACCAAAACAATATTACTTATTAATATTTATTTAAATATAAATTGTCATAAATTCGTATTATTTATTTATTATTTCATTGGCATTTTTGGCAAATTATATATTTAGCTTTAATGAACACTTAAAAATATTAATTTTTTGATTAACTGTCCCTCAATTAATTATTATAACAACGAAACAATATTTATTTATTAAGAAGTACATGAAAACGTGTTTTGAACAAAAGACACAAAATAACCGAGTGATTTAAACTAACTTAATCTGTTGTAATAAACAGTTTCAGATCTTAATCTTAATATCATCTTATTTTATTTATATTCTATAAAAATGTCAACAACTTTATAAGGTTAAAATATGTAATTGCAGAATATTTATTGCCAGAATTTGATAAATGTCATGGGATTTGGTGTAGCATTATGACGGCTGGTAACCTCGTACTTAACAGCCAAGGTCATCAAATCAACTATTAAGATTTGTTATTATTTTATTGCAACCGTACTACTCGAAATATTGAGTAATATATGTTATTAAATCATTTATGTGCTTCAGTTACATCTCACACCTGAGGGTGGCATTCTATGACAGCTAGTAACTGCGCATAAAACATTTAAACTTAAAATGTATCATTCACTATAAAGTATTTAAAGATACTACTTTCAGAATTAGGTAATGATACGTAATTCCGTGGTTCACCCAAAGATGCTAGTAACAGGGGTAATGATGGCTGCAATTGCAGATCTAACACTCAATAAAAGTGGGTGATAAGCACCCCAACATAAACCGGAACATAACAATCGCATATGGATAGTTGTTACCTCAAAAATCGGGCAAAGTGCATCATTATATAAACTAATAGCTCATCCAGAACTTATACTTGAGGGATATTATGATTTGATGGCTGCTAACCGCATACTAAGCTCAAAGTAGTCATTAATTGTAAAGTACAAGTATGCATAACGACTACACCCAGAATTGGGCAATACACATCTTAATATTAACGCAAAGGTTCACCCAGAAATGCTAGTTGTGGGTACTGTAAAAAGACTGCTACAATTAAAGAGCTTTCACTTTCAGAAATAGGTAAAAAACGTTAAAATATCAGCTGTGATAAAACAACCACATATGCAGAATTGTTACTCCCATAATTGGGTAAAACATATCATAATATTAATCCTATAGCTTATCTAAAAGTAATGTTAGAGGGTGATGTAATATGACGGCTGGAACTCATAGTTTAAGCTCAAAATATATTATGAATTTAAATTTGCAAATATCAAGAACTACCACACCCAAATCAAAGTACATCATTAATTGTAAAGTACAAGTATGCATAACGACTACACCCAGAATTGGGCACTACACATCTTAATATTAACGCAAAGGTTCACCCAGAAATGCTAGTTGTGGATGCCGCAACAAGACGACTACAATATATAGAGCTTTCACTTTTAGAAATAGGTAAAAAACGTTAAAATATCAGCTGTGATAAAACAACCACATATACAGAATTGTTACTCCCATAATTGGGTAAAACATATCATAATATTAATCCTATAGCTTATCTAAAAGTAATGTTTGTGGGTGATGTAATTTGACGGCTGCTAGCCGCATACTAAGCTCAAAGTAGTCATTAATTGTAAAGTACAAGTATGAAAATCTATTTCACCCAGAATTGGGCAATACGCATCTTAATATTAACGCAAAGGTTCAGCCAGAAATGCTAGTTGCGGATGCCGCAACAAGACGACTACAATATATAGAGCTTTCACTTTTAGAAATAGGTAAAAAACGTTAAAATATCAGCTGTGATAAAACAACCACATATACAGAATTGTTACTCCCATAATTGGGTAAAACATATCATATTAATCCTATAGCTTATCTAAAAGTAATGTTTGTGGGTGATGTAATATGACGGCTGGAAATCATAGTTTAAGCTCAAAATATATTATGAATTTAAATTTGCAAATATCTAAAATTACCACACTCAAATTTGGGTAGCAAAAATCATTAACATCAATCATCAATTGCAGATCTATATTTTCCAGAAATTACCAAGAGCGTCATAATATCAATTCTTTAATTCACCTACAACTACCACTTAAAGGGTGAGGTAACATGACGGTTGGTAACCGTATTTCAATCTCAAAATATGTCATCAACTCAAATCTGGAAATATCCAGAGCTACCACTTCCATTTTAGGGGAAAAGGCAAGCTGATTTACTTATTTAAAATTTAAAATCAATTTACCAGTTAGCCATAAGTTCCAGATTTCACCTGCACCTTCAGGACCTCTGATGACGTCATCATGATTCAGGACTTTGGCCTGGAGTAGAGTTCCACTGGATGCAGTATGGATCAGCTGCTTGGACAACTTGAAACAGAACAATTCATAATTAGTTTCTCAAATTTTTATCGTAAAAAATTAATAACAAAATGTCTTACTTAAATCGCCATATTGAAAAATGTGAACAAATCTAATAAAATTTAACATTAAAATTTTCAATATGAATTTTTTGATTCACCCTATAAATTATACATCAAATTGTTCCCCAAGGGATAATGAATCGAGTAATACTAAATTTATTTATTGAATCGCGATTTTAATATCGATTTTTAATCATTGTTTGAGAGTAATTAATCAGACGCTTCTTTCTCGTGAATCAATAAACAATGACAAAACACGATCGTCTTCTACTGATGGCGCGAACTGTTCAAATAACCAAAATAAATATTTTTTACTAACAGTTCTTTTTATATGTTTATTATTATTTATTTTATCAATAAATCATATTTAAATTAATTTACAATAATTATTATAAGTACCACTGTTATAAATAAGGATTTTAAAATGTTATTAACAATTTTTTTTTAAATGTCTTTTAGTTAAGTTCTTCAATGTATAGTTATTAACTAATAGTTCTAAATAATTGTCAGACAATAAGGAATTGATTAGTTATAGGTTTAATAGCGATTAATTACTTTAATTAATTAAAATATGTAAGAATATCATGAGCTAATACAGAACTATCAACTGGAACAGCTGATGACACTAGAGTAAAACGTAAAATAGTTTTTAAAACGTTTAAAATGAAATATTATAATTAGTACTACAAATTACTGTCTTAATTAATACTTAAACAATTTGTCATCAATTAATAAAAACAAGCAAAGATAATACTTACAAACATTTTGTAACCTCCAAATTTTTATTTACAATTTTCGTTGTAAAATATTTGTATATCAAAACAAATTAGTTGTACTATTATTTCTAATTAATTACAGGTATTTAAGGGGCAATTAAGCAGCCACTAATTGTAATTAGATACAGTAATTAATTCAGAATTAATCAAAATGTATGTACATACAACTAGCTTACATTTGTCACATATTTTTTGTAACTATTTTTTAATTTTCTGCTCCTAACCTAATTCTACATAAAATATCGGTTACTTACTACTTTATGACAAGTTCTGAATGTTTAAATCTTTTTATAACTTTATTTTTCGGTCATAAAATCCCAACGAACACGCAGACGATGTTTCTTCTTTACAACTAGGACTGGTAATGGACCATTCAGTTTGCCCTACTGAGTAACTAAATTTATGGCGGGCCAATTAATTTGTATAAAATTATTGTTGAGGGCAGTAGGATTAAACCTGTAAATAAATAATAAAATGTAAATAATTCTGTCAAAAATTTCTGCAACATTGTTGCAGATTCATTGGATTTTTAAATGCAGATTTTCACACTTTTAATCTGTCAGTAATGTATTTATTTTTAAAGGAATTATCTCTAAATATCTATTAATAAATATTTTATTTTTGTATGAAATAAAATAAAATAAATAAATATATCATCACGCCTTTTACTCATTACTGGATGTGGCACTCTGCCTTAGCAGATCTCGGTAAGTGATATATTTGTTTACGTGAAGTGGGGTTACCAGCCGTTAAATCACGGTCCCCAAAGATATTAGTGGAGAGGAAGCCACAGGGGTAGATTTTTGTATGACATCTATACAATCTTTAATTTTCATTATTGGATGTTTATGTATTAATTTTAAATGAATCAATTAATAGTTTTATAATTAGAAATTAGCTTGTGATCTGTAGAATAATAATGATCTAATTCTATAGATATAATTAGTTGTTGCAACTTATGTAATGTTTTACGGAAAGATTAAGAAACAATTTTGATTTTTCTGTTTGTTGTAGATCTATAAACCCATAAATTATAAAAAAAGATGCAATTAACAATATCTTACACCTATCTTAATTATTTAAAATGGAACAATTAAAAGTTGTACCTATAATTAAAGATCAATTAGTGCTTAATACTCTTCAATATATTTAATCCCATTTGGAATGTTTATTTATGCTTTGATTATAAACAATAAACAAAGTTTTAATTTAGAAATTAAACTTATTATTGGCTCAGTGGTATCGAGTCGGCCTGTGGATCTTGTGAACCCTGGTTCGATCTCCACAGCCGACAAACAATTAAATCTACCCCTGTGGCTCCCCCTCCACTAATATCTTTGGGGGCCGTGATTTGACGGTAGGTAACCGCACTTCACGTGAAGAAATATATCACTTACCGAGATCTGTTAAGGCAGAGTGCCACATCTAGTAATGGATAAAAGGCGTGATGATATATTTATTTACTTAAAATTTGTAAAGACAAACGGATTATAAGTTTTTACCAATCTTCTATTTGTTAATTTTGGTTAATTCCAAGCTTCCTTAACTTTCCTCCTCTTGGACTTCTGGTTCATTTTTGTAGCTTTGCAATGATTGGTAGCTTCACCATTTTGTTGCTGCACAATCCAGTGATATTTTTATCTGAACCAACCAGATTACGTTTGGGTGATAGCTAAGTCAGATCCGGTACGACAGGTAAAGAATCCAGGTATAATCTGATTTCAAAGTCACAAACTGGTAATGGAGGTGTATAGTTTTCATAGCTCATTGCTTTTTTCTTTGTTGTAATCGTATTGGGTTGGAGGTTGTTTCTACCTCCATGGTGATGATTCGACAACATGCGTGCGTCCTAAAATGTGTTATAATATTATCTGGTAATCTTGGTATACTATTTTCATTTTAAACTGGAGTGATCGGCATAAAACGATTAAATGCACCGCAATTACGTTTACAAAGGAACTCAAAATATGATCCGTCATAACTTGTTTCACAAGGTTCACACAGGGTTGTACAGCCCCATTCGCCTGTACGGTCAATCATAGAAAAAAACAAGTATAATTTTAGGCTGAATACGAATTTGAAAATGTACCTATTTTGACCATCTATAAGCGATATGGGGTAGCCGCACTAATGGATTTCATTGTAGTTATATATGGGACAGGGACGTTTAATCGTTTTATGTCGATCCCTAGATTTTAAAATGAAAATAGTATATAATGGTCTGCCGGTTGGAATAAATGGGGTTACATGGTGGATGGATATAAATAAGTGAAAAGGGATGTAACTTAGTACTAAGCTAGTGGAGGGTTAATTTTAAAAATATGTTGAATAAAACATATTTTTGTTGTTTATAAAACCACATACCTGGTGATTCAACTACGAAGGTGATTATTAAAGAAACTGTGATGTTCACAAATAAAATAAAATATAAATATATCACCACGTACTTTACCCATCATCTGCCTAAGCAGATCTTGGTAAGTGATATATTTTTCGCGTGAAGTGCGGTTACCAGCCGTCAAATCACGGCCTCCAAAGATATTAGTGTTGGAGGAGCCACAGGGGTAGATTTTTTTAAATTGGTGAAAATTGTTTGTCGGCTGTGGGGATCGAACCAGAGTTCTCAAGATCCACAGGCCGACTCGATCAAAAATAAAATAATAATAAAAGTAAGGGGTGATTTAATTATGGTGAAAAACAAAGACATCATTTTTACAAACTATATTTTTATGAAATTGTAAATATTTCTTACCATCTAGCCATTCCAGCTTCGTTTCCGCTGTAATCATTCTATTGCAGATGTTTTTTTAACAACAGCAATATTTAGGATGGAACAAAAAATGCTTAAGAATAACGATTCTTCCATTTGTACACAGCTGCCATGATATTTGTTAACACTGCAGTGTTCATGAATACTTCTTTAGAAACGATATTTGCTTTTACTTTTAAAATGTGTTCCATACAAAAATGTAGCTAAAAAAAATAATTTCTTATTAATTGTTCTTTAGAATTTTTTGGGGTAGGTGGCTCAGTAGTATCGAGTCGGTCTGTGGATCTTGAGAACCCTGGTTCGATCCCCACAGACGACAATTTTCACCAAATTAAAAAACTATCCTGTGGCTCCGCCTCCACTAATATCTTTGAGGGCCGTGATTTGACGGCTGGTAACCGCACTTCACGCGAAGAAATATATCACTTACCGACATCTGCTTAGGCAGAGTGCTACACCCAGTAATGGGTAAAATTCGTGATGATATATTTATTTTATTTATTTATTTTAGAATTTTATAGTAGAATTAAAATCATTTGATCGCTGCTATATTTTTGTATATAAATAATAATGAGCGAGGATTGAACTCACAAACTCTCACTTGTAAAGGGACAGTGCTAACCATTTAGCAACAACAGTCCTTTATAATAAAATAAATATATATTTATCTTTTGAATCATGGATTTAAATTTGGAATTATTAAGTATATTAATTTTATTGATTAAATATCATTAAATTTTTAATTAGGAAAATAGAAATAAATAAATAAATATCTTATCACGTCTTTTACCCATTACTAGGTGTGGCACTCTGCCTAAGCAGATCTCGGTAAGTGATATATTTTTTCGCGACCAGCCGTCAAATCACGGCCCCCAACGATATTAGTAGAGGGGGACCCACAGGGGTAGATTTAAATTGGTGAAAATTGTTTGTCGTTTGTAGGGATCAAACCAGGGTTCTCAAAATCCACAGGCCGACTCGATACCACTGAACCACCTAGCCCATAAATTAATAATATAATATAATTAGGAATATAAACCAGAAAATCTTCAATTTAGTTTTCCTTTCACTTCATTTTAATTGAAAAATAAAAGACTTTTAAACATTAAAATTCATATAATAAATATTTATCTGATATATTTTTTTAAAAAGTTTATCAAGCAAATAAATAAATAAATAGGCGCTATGTGTTTAAAACTGTCTAAATTTAGAGAAACAAAAACTAAAACTTCCCGGAAGACAAGACGACAAAGTCCGGTGACTCCGGGAAGAATTCACTTTAAAATTATTTGTTACTCTGAGCAACAATCGTATTTATTTGATATATAAGTTGAAGTCAGCGAGCTTTCAACACACAACTTCCTGCTTGTAATAAATAAATGCAAATGTTACATCGGTTTTTACAAATGGACTATGATTTTCTTGTAATATATTTGTTCTTTTATACGTAAATAAATAAGTATACCTGTTCCTGTTGTCTGTTCTTAATTTCACCAATATTAACCATTTCATGACGCACAACATATTTATATTATTTTCGTTTCCTTATTTGTGAACTAAACGTTATAACATCATACGTCGTTGTGTTCATTAGATAGTTAACATATGTACCAAGCACGGCGACACCAGTTAGGGATCAGTTGCCACCGTACCAACTTAATAGCGGTTGGCGATGCGCGCTTCATAAAAGAATGTACCTACCGCAGAGCGGATTAGGGTCTAAAGAATTTATTGCAATACTTATATTATATTTGTTCGTCAGTACGGTGGTGTGGATAGCGTTATGGAATTCAAATCCGGAGATCCCGAGTTTGAATCGCACTTAAGTTAAATATTATATGAAGTACTATACTGCGGCTCGGTGAGTGCGGACCCTGTACTGTAATTGGAATTAAGTTCCTGTTGTACAGCGTAACTTAAATAAATAAATAAATATTTATATTTTATCTAATTGGTTTGTTACGATTGTAATTTTGATACGAGGAATTCAAAGTCGTAGAGCGCATTTTAATTTGTTTGGTTTTTAAAATATAGCCTTCGGAAAGTGAAATACTAATTTTTCTTTAGATTTTCAACTTTTCCGAGGCTATATCTCAAAAACTAAGCAAACTATTGAAATGCGCTCAATGGCATTGCATTTCTCGTGCTTCAGTTAACTTTCTTCATATTTCCGCAAATTTTTTCGCAAAAAAAAATGAAAACGTATTTATTTGGAGACTTTACTATTGAATTAAGTAGGTCAAAATACATATATAAATATGGGGTAGATGGCTCATTGGTATCGAGTCGACCTGTGGATCTTGAGAACCCTGGTTCGATCCCCACAGCCGACAAACAATTTTCACCAATTTAAATCTACCCCTGTGGCTCTCCCTACACTAATATCTTTGGGGGCCGTGATTTGACGACTGGTAACCGCACTTTACGAGATAAAATATATTACTTACCGAGATCTGCTTAGGCAGAGTGCCACATCCAGTCATGGGTAAAAGGCGTGATGATATATTTATTTATTTTATTTTATAAAATACATATGTATTTTTGATACAATTTTTGTAAGTTAAAATAATTTAGAGGTAACAATCTGAAATTGGATTAAAATCGAAAAAATTCAAGGGGGATAATTGGCAGGGTTCGTAAATATCATGATATTTATAATAAATATCAAAATATCTGATATATAGGATATATAAAAGATAAATATCACTTTTTGGATATTTATTTTTTAATTTTAGTTTTTGTACACATTTATTATCACAATAGGAAATACAAAATAAATTATTACTCCTAAATAAAAAATTAACATAGGTAATGAAAAAAAGTAAATATACATTGAATGGATACACAAATATTATATAGTACTAAGAATAGTAAGAATATTTAAATAATCCTATATCCTAAATAGGGGCAAATCATCATCTTCTGATGAACTTCCTGAACATAGCGTTGCAGATAGACTCACTTGGCCAAATCCAATCTAAATTAGTTTTTTTTTGTAGTTTCTTTTTGGTTTAAATATTTAAACATACCGAGACGATTACGTAATTGAGATTGGACAATGCCAAAAGTGGAGAAATATCGTTCCAGCCCTGCTGTTGCTGTTACAGCAGTAGTTCAATAAATGTACTTTTATTTGGCCACTCTGACTCATTGATAGTTACACTTTTCCACCATATTAAAGAATTTGTATTTCTAAAATGAGTACCAAATAAAAATTTTGGAAATGGTTCAGACTTTGCCGTTAATGACATCACAAATGACACACAATTTGGATTTATGTCGTTGATGTGAAGTTAGTAAATTAAGAATTATCTTTAGAATATAATTTTAACAGAATTAATGAAAGTAATAATGAGAGGTATACTGTATTTATTATAGAATATATGATATTTTTATATAATGGATATATATATCTTCGAACCCTGTTTATAAGTTAACTGAAGCACGAGAAAATTAATGCCGTTGACCGCGTTTTCATATCACATTTAGTTTTCGAGATATAGCCTCGGAAAAGTAGAAAAACTGAAAAATTCGAAAAATTTCACTTTTCCGGAGGCTATATCTCAAAAACTAAACAAGATATGGAAATGCGCTCAACGGCGTTGAATTCCCCGTGTCCGAATTGACTTATAAGCAAATTTTCATACAATTTTAAGCAATTTAATATTTTTAATTATTTCCCTTTGGTTTTTTCAGATTTTAATTCAATTTTCCCAAAAATCCTTAATCGTAGGATTATTAAAACGAAAATTTGCATACATATGTATTTTGACCCACTGAATCCAGTGGTGCAATCTACAAATGCATATGACTTCTGGTTTTCGAGAAAATGTTAAAAAACCGCTTTTTGCGATTTTTTGGCGGAAAATTGAAAAAAAATAAAAATCGCTGAAACTATGTTTATAAGTTAACTGAAGCACGAGAAAATTAATGCCGTTGACCGCGTTTTCATATCACATTTAGTTTTCGAGATATAGCCTCGTAAAAGTAGAAAAACTGAAAAATTCGAAAAATTTCACTTTTCCGGAGGCTATATCTCAAAAACTAAACAAGATATGGAAATGCGCTCAACGGCGTTGAATTCCCCGTGTCCGAATTGACTTATAAGCAAATTTTCATACAATTTTAAGCAATTTAATATTTTTAATTATTTCCCTTTGGTTTTTTCAGATTTTAATTCAATTTTCCCAAAAATCCTTAATCGTAGGATTATTAAAACGAAAATTTGCATACATATGTATTTTGACCCACTGAATCCAGTGGTGCAATCTACAAATGCATATGACTTCTGGTTTTCGAGAAAATGTTAAAAAACCGCTTTTTGCGATTTTTTGGCGGAAAATTGAAAAAAAATAAAAATCGCTGAAACTATGTTTATAAGTTAACTGAAGCACGAGAAAATTAATGCCGTTGACCGCGTTTTCATATCACATTTAGTTTTCGAGATATAGCCTCGGAAAAGTAGAAAAACTGAAAAATTCGAAAAATTTCACTTTTCCGGAGGCTATATCTCAAAAACTAAACAAAATATGGAAATGCGCTCAACGGCGTTGAATTCCCCGTGTCCGAATTGACTTATAAGCAAATTTTCATACAATTTTAAGCAATTTAATATTTTTAATTATTTCCTAAGGGGTACTCCTTTGGTTTTTTCAGATTTTAATTCAATTTTCCCAAAAATCCTTAACCGTAGGATTATTAAAACGAAAATTTACATACATATGTATTTTGACCCACTGACACCAGTGGTGCAATCTACAAATGCATATGACTTCTGGTTTTCGAGAAAATGTTAAAAAACCGCTTTTTGCGATTTTTTTGGCAGAAAATTGAAAAAAAATAAAAATCGCTGAAACTATGTTTATAAGTTAACTGAAGCACGAGAAAATTAATGCCGTTGACCGCGTTTTCATATCACATTTAGTTTTCGAGATATAGCCTCGGAAAAGTAGAAAAACTGAAAAATTCGAAAAATTTCACTTTTCCAGAGGCTATATCTCAAAAACTAAACAAGATATGGAAATGCGCTCAACGGCTATATCTCAAAAACTATTTGATATTTTTATATAATAGATCGATATATATCTTCGAACCCTGCCCTGTACATATATATAAATATATAATTTTACAGACAGAGGTAAAGTTACAATTAAAACTTAAAATAACTTTTAAATTTCGCGGACCCTTTAAGATCCTTGCAAGAACCTCACAGGATCCCCGGACCACCGGTTAAGAATCACTGCTTTAAACCAAGTATGGTCACTATGTTATCAAGTCTGATTTTATTTCAATTTTTTTATCTATTTTGTTGTCTGCAATGACTTGAGCATTTTAAGTAAATCTCGCCTTTTACCCATTACTAAGTGTGGCATTCTGCCGTATCAGCTCTCGATAAATGATATAATTCTTCGCTTGAAGTGCGGTTACCAGTCGACAAATCACAATCCCAAAGATGTTAGTGTAGGGGAAGTCACAGGGGTAGTTTTAACGTGATTAAAATTGTTTGTCATCTGTGAAAATCGAACCCGGGTTCTCAAATCCACAGTCCGACTCGATACCACTGAACCACCTACCCCATTTATATATTATTGTTATTACAATTTTCACCAATTTAAATCTACCCCTGTGACTCTCCCTCCACTAACATCTTTGACGGATGGTAACCGCACTTCACGCGAAAAAATATATCACTTACCGATATCTGCTTAGGCAGAGTGCCACACCCAGTAATAAGTAAAAGGCGTGATGATATATTTATTTTATATCTGAAAAATGGGGGACAAAAAAATATTATAATTGCCCAGTGTAAAGAGACCTTTAGTGCTTACAATTTTTTCCCCTAGCTACCAACATTTAACAATTAAAATAATTTGAAAATTTGCCACTTTTTCTTCATAGCTAAAGACCTATACATTTTATTACAAAAATAAAAACATTTTTCAA
Organism: Pterostichus niger; assembly: GCA_947425015.1. Lineage (NCBI taxonomy): Eukaryota > Metazoa > Arthropoda > Insecta > Coleoptera > Carabidae > Pterostichus > Pterostichus niger. The sequence goes on from OX380336.1 coordinate 41,089,419, forward strand.
TTTAATCAAAATTGTTGTTGAGAACACCCGTCCGTCAGTACGGTGGTATAGATAGCGATACGGAATTCGTATCCGGAGATCCCAAGTTCGAATCTCACTTAAGCTAAAACTGCGGCTCGGTGAGTGCGGATTCTGTACTGTAATTGGGATTAAATTCCTGTTGTACAGCGTAACATAAATAAATAAATAAATACATAAATAAACAGCCTCTATAAAGATTGAGAATTTTCTATTTCTATGTTTGAAGTATGCATCCAGCTTGACAGGGATGCATAACATGTAGTATAAAAAATCTACGATTTTATTTTTGTTTCAGGGAAGATATGGAAAAAGTGAACATAAAATTCTACGAAAACCATACTGTGTCATATCAACATAAGAAAATATTAAAGTTTATTCCCGAGATGTCAGTCAGCAAAGACTCTAAACTTATTGTACCTAATATCCCATTATTGGTAAGAGACATTCATTTTTCAATTAAATCTAGTTTATTTTTCTACGATTGCTATGAAAAGTTGACAATTACGCTCTTATTTGACATCGTAAAGTTGACGTTTTCTGTGGAACAATCGAAACATATCTTTTTTGCGCGAAAAAGATATTAAATGCGCGCTTATTTCAATAGTTAGCAGGGATACAAACAAAACAGAAACTTGTCATATTGACAGTTGACAGAACGAATTTATTTTCAGTACGTATACGTTTTTAAATAATTTTAAAATGCAATTGTAAAAAAATTGCACTATTGCAGCTCTCGCTCTCTAGGGGAGAACAACAGTGTTTCTCTCCCTAGAGGAGAAAAACCAGTGTTTCTCTCCCTAGGGGAGAAAAGCAGTGTTTCTCTCCCTAGGGGAAAAAAGCAGTGTTCCTCTCTCTAAAATTAGGGAAAAAGAAAGTGTTTCTTGTGCATGTGTTACGAAAAAGATATTAAATGCGCACTTATTTCAATAGTTACCAGGGATACAAACAAAACAGAAACTTGTCATATTGACAGTTGACAGAATGAATTTATTTTCAGTACGTATACGTTTTTTTAATAATTTTAAGATGCAATCGTAGAAAAAATTATGTGTGTATCACGAGCGTAAAGTGATCGAGTAACAAAGAATAACTTTACGCTCTTAATACACAAATAACTACATTCTTTCGATATGTCAGTTGTACATCATTTTTGATGACTATTATTTGACGTCAATAAATATATCACTTACCCAGATCTGCTTAGACAGAGTACCACACCCAGTAATGGCTAAAAGGCGTGATGATATATTTATTTTTAATTAATTTCCCACAGTCGATAAACAATTTTTACCTTTAGCTTCTACTCTACTGCCATAAATATATCATTTACTGAGATCTGCTACGGTAAAGTTTATACTCATATAAACTATTGTCGATTTTAACCTAATTTAAGTCGAAAATTCATTCGTTTGTTTTGTTGTTTCAGAGTCTCTCAACGCTAAGCAACCATTTAGGATTCATGATACAGAAGACGATATCACTAGTGTTAACAATCGGAGCATATAAACCGTTTGTAAACGTGACAGCAGATGAGTTAGTCTTCGGATATGATGATACATTGGTGGCTTTGGCTCATCGGTTTTACCCTAAAAACGAAAGACCAGCGTCTAAAATTGGGCTCCTGGTTACAGTAAGTCTTGTTGTTAACTCTTAATTGTTTAATAAAAAGTATAAAATAAATGTATCACAAAATTCAGCCTCCAAGTCACCTTATGAGGGCATCGTCAGAGGCTGGACAGCACAGTTAGTAACCATATGTCTTAAACAAGATATGATATTGCGCTCAACGGCATTGAATTTCCCGTGTCCGAATTGACTTGTAAGCAAATTTTCATGCAATTTTAAGCAATTTCCCAAAAATCCTTAATATGTATACATATGTATTTTGACCCACTGAATCCAGTGGTGAAATGTTTAAATGCATAAGTCTTATAGTTTTTGAGAAAATGTCAAAAAACCGCTTTTTGCGATTTTTTTCGCGAAATTTGGAAAAAAAATAAAAATCGCTGAAACTATGTTTATAAGTTAACTGAAGCACGAGAAAGTCAATGCCGTTGACCGAATTTTCATATCGCTTGTAGTTTTTGAGATATAGGCTCGGAAAAGTAGAAAATTTGAATAAATATGATATATCTGAAAAATTTATATATATATATACAGGCTGGTGACTCGCTCAGCCGGTCATAGGACTTTAACATGGAAAATAAGTTTTTTGCAATTTCCTGCTTCCCTAATTATTTTAAGCAATAACGCGTCAAATAAAAGTTTTAGGGCATCAAATTCTGCATCTAAAGCAGTAAACAGAATTACTTTTGACAGATCGTCAAGAATTTATTTATTTTTTTGTTCAATTCCATGGCTATCAATATTTTTAACGTAATTTTTGACATATTCATATTTAATTTCTGTCGTTACAAAGCACGTAAAAGTAATTCTGTTCTGTACTGATTCAGATGCAGAATTTTATGCCCTAAAACTTTTATTTGACGCGTTTTTGCTTAAAATAATTAGGGAAGCAGGAAATTGCAAAAAAACTGATTTCCCATGTTAAATCCCTATGACCGGCTGAGCTGTATATATACCAAGATCTGATTTAGCAGAGGGCCACACCCAGTGATGGGTAAAAGACGTGATGATATATTTATTTATTTCTCCACAGGAATTGGTTATTACACAGCACTAAATTTAGTAAAACGTGGAGCTAAAGTAATAATAACCGGTGTAGATTTGAAAAATTTAAAACGAGCCCAGAAACAAATGATAGAAGAATCCGGCAACAAAGACATCGTTGCCAAGCAACTAGATTTTCTTTCTTTAGCAGGAGTTCGAGTATTTGCTAAAGACATTCTAGATACTGAATCTAGATTGGATATTTTAGTGAATAATGCTGGAAATTTAATGTATAGAGAAAATTATACAAATGATGGATTATTATTCCTTATGCAGATCAATTATTTTGGCCCGTTCTTACTTACGCATCTTTTAATGGGCAAGTAAAATGTATATCAATTTCATTCAGTTTCTTAATATACAATTAAATAATAATAACGATAAATCAAAGATCAATGTACAAAATTTTAAAGAAAATTTACCTTGACTCTTATAAACTATGGCAACGTAACAAAAAATTGTCCTTGTTTTTCTTTTTAATTAAGAAAATATATATATATATATATATATATATATATATATATATATATATATATATATATATATATATATATATATATACCGGGTGTCGACTTTTTTTCCGAACATAGGAAAATCAATGTTAAAATTTTGATTTAGCGATATCTCTTTACCTATTACATTTAGAACAAAATAGTTTGGAAGAAAAATGTTCAGAATGAAAAACTGCATCTATTGAGTATTGAGTTTGTTGTTCAATTGTTTCTTATGTCCGAGTTAAAAGCAAAAGAAAATATACGCTTTAAAGCAATTATCAGAGTGCCATGAGAAATAAAACAATAATTTGTATGTTGTATCTGACATTATTTGACATATTGGACCAGAATTGAAAGCTTACTCTAATTTATGTATTTATTTATATATTCGAGCATTTAATTTAATAATAAAATTAATTATAGCAACTATTATTTTCTTTTTCTACATAATCTAGACAAATAAATACCTATTATTAAGTTTCTAATTTGTTTTATTTCTCATGGCACTCTGATAATTGCTTTAAAGCGTGTATTTTCCTTTGCTTCTAACTCGGACATAAGAAACAATTGAACAAAAAAACTTATACTATATGGATGCAGTTTTTTATTCTGAACATTTTTCTTTCAAACAATTCTGTTCTAAATGTAATAGGTAAAGAGAAATCGCTAAATCAAAATTTTAACATTGAATTTCCTATGTTCGGAAAAAAAGTAGACACCCGGTATATATGGAACTTTAACATGTAAAATCATATTTTTATAATTTTCTGCTTCCCTTATTATTTTAGAGAAAAAAAGTTTCAAATAAATATTGTATAAAATTCTATATTAAAATCAATAAACATAATTAATTTTGTATTCTTTATAATGGCAGAAATTAAATTGAAAATATTGAAAATTAGCTTAAAAATATTAAAATGATCGCTCTGATACATCGCTGTAAAATTAATAACCATGGATATGGCAAATCGCATGTTTCACATTCATTCACGTTGCCCTAAGCAATGTGCGGTAATAGCATATTATACACTAAGGCAGAGAATGACTTTTTAGAATTTGTTGGGTGCAGATGAATCTAATGAATAAATATTTACTGAATATTTCATGTAAACATCATTGTTACTATAAAACAATTTTTGCAGGACTCCTGATAAAAACAGGATCAAGTCGAATAGTGAATGTAGGATCTGTTACTGCAAGTCGAGCAATCTGTTTTGATTCTCACGATATTAACAAAAACTATTTGAAAAACATATATTTCTCAGAGATTGCTGAATACGCCTATAGCAAAGTCTGTTTGGCGAGTAGCACAATAGAAATGGCAAAAAGACTGAAAGGAAAAGGAGTGACTGTCAACTGTCTTCATCCAGGTCTTGTACACACACAAATATGGATCACAAAGAGAAGTTTTACAAGTATACTTGGAAATATCGTTAAATCTTTTGCACTGAAGGTAACTACTTAAAAGAAATGTGAATGTTGTCAGTGAAGAGAAATGTTTTTCAGAATGAACAAGAGGGTGCTGAAACATCAATTCATCTAGCAGCTTGTGAAAGAGTTGAAGGAGTAACTGGTAAACATTTTAGTGACTGTCGGCCATCTTGGATTTGGGCTAATTTGGGTGCTGACGTCCGACAGCGCATTTGGGATCAAAGCGTTCAATTAACTGCACTTAAACCAGAAGAGATGCTTATATAAATGACTTGTTTATTATTGTTATACGAGGGTTAAGCTATAATTATTGAGAATTAGAAATCTGGTTAGTTTTTTTACGATTTTATTTTAAATATGTTCAAAGTAATTCCCTTCAACAATAATTCTTTCCTTCTACTTCTTAAAAGCTCCCAAACTATCCTTTATCCGAAGTTGGTAAAACCGGTTGATACGACATATTATTTTATTCAAAATTATGCGTCTTTTTCTATTTCAGAATTATTCACAAAAACTGTATAGTTACATACAGTAAAATGAAGTTCAGAAAAATATTAAAAAATCTATTTCAAATGTTCGCAGCATTTATTATATATATAGGGTGTTTCACAACTTAGAGCAAAAAATTAAAGGGTATATTCTGTACGACGTGCTGATACTGAAACAAAAAGATTTTTTTTTTAAATCGCAAAACTATTTTCATGTTTCCCTTTCCAAAATTTTTCGTTGCCACTGCCACTGGGTGGATGAGTATGTTAAAGTTATTAATTAAATAAAATTCTATTATAAATAACTGCTAATAATTGAATTGTGTAATTATTCTTTCGTAGTTGATACCTACTTCATTGTTTGTGTTTAATAGGAAAGCGAAGCCAGTGCAGTACTACATGATCAGCACGTCGTACAGAATATACCCTTTAATTTTTTGCTCTAAGTTTTGAAACATTCTGTATATAATAACCGGCGTAGATTTCAAAAATTTAAAACGAGCTCAGAAACAAATGATAGAAGAATCTAGCAACAAAGAGATCGTTGCCAAGCAACTAGATTTTCTTTCTTTAGCAGGAGTTCGAGTATTTGCTAAAGACATTCTAGATACTGAATCTAGATTGGATATTTTAGTGAATAATGCTGGAAGTTTCATGTATATAGAAAATTATACTGATACTTAATCGCAGGAATATTGTAATGAAAATTCACATACATATGTATTTTGATCCACTGAATCCAGTGGTGAAATGTTTAAATGCATAAGTCTTATAGTTTTTGAGAAAATGTCAAAAAACCGCTTTTTGCGATTTTTTTCGCGAAATTTGGAAAAAAAATAAAAATCGCTGAAACTATGTTTATAAGTTAACTGAAGCACGAGAAAGTCAATGCCGTTGACCGTTTTCAAGTGCATATGTCTTGTAGTTTTCGAGAAAATGATAAAAAACCGCTTTTTGCGATTTTTTTGGCGAAAATTTGAAAAAAATAAAAATGGCTGAAACTTTGCTCAAAAGTTAACTGAAGCACGGGAAACTCAATGGCGTTCAGCTCATGTTCATATGTCGTTTACTTTTTGAGATATAGCTTCGGAAAAGTATAAAATCTGAGTAAAAATAAGAATTTAACTTTTCCGGTGGCTATGTCTCAAAAACTATACAAAATATGAAACTGCGCTCAACGGCATTGAATTCCTCGTGTCCAAATTGACTTATAAGCAAATTTTCATGCAATTTTAAGCAATTTCATTTTTTTTATTATTTCCTAAGGTTTTTTCATATTTAATATCAATTTTCCCAAAAATCCTTAATCGTAGGAATATTGTAATGAAAATTCACATACATATGTATTTTGATCCACTGAATCCAGTAGAACAATTTTCAAGTGCATATGTCTTGTAGTTTTCGAGAAAATGTTAAAAAACCGCTTTTTGCGATCGAATAAAAATGGCTGAAACTTTGCTGAAAAGTTAACTGAAGCACGGGAAATTCAATGGCGTTCAGCTCAAGTTCATATGTCGTTTACTTTTTGAGATATAGCTTCGGAAAAGTATAAAATCTAGGTAAAAATAAGAATTTAACTTTTCCGGTGGCTATATCTCAAAAACTATACAAAATATGAAACTACGCTCAACGGCATTGAATTCCTCGTGTCCAAATTGACTTATAAGCAAATTTTCATGCAATTTTAAGCAATTTCATTTTTTTTATTATTTCCTAAGGTTTTTTCATATTTTAATTCAATTTTCCCAAAAATCCTTAATCGTAAGAATATTGTAATGAAAATTCACATGCATATGTATTTTGATCCACTGGATCCAGTGGAACAATTTTCAAGTGCATATGTCTTGTAGTTTTCGAGAAAATGTTAAAAAACCGCTTTTTGCGATTTTTTTGGCGAAAATTTGAAAAAAATAAAAATGGCTGAAACTTTGCTCAAAAGTTAACTGAAGCACGGGAAATTCAATGGCGTTCAGCTCATGTTCATATGTCGTTTACTTTTTGAGATATAGCTTCGGAAAAGTATAAAATCTAGGTAAAAATAAGAATTTAACTTTTCCGGTTGCTATATCTCAAAAACTATACAAAATATGAAACTGCGCTCAACGGCATTGAATTCCCCGTGTCCAAATTGACTTATAAGCAAATTTTCATGCAATTTTAAGCAATTTCATTTTTTTTATTATTTCCTAAGGTTTTTTCATATTTTAATTCAATTTTCCCAAAAATCCTTAATCGTAAGAATATTGTAATGAAAATTCACATGCATATGTATTTTGATCCACTGGATCCAGTGGAACAATTTTCAAGTGCATATGTCTTGTAGTTTTCGAGAAAATGTTAAAAAACCGCTTTTTGCGATTTTTTTTGGCGAAAATTTGAAAAAAATAAAAATGGCTGAAACTTTGCTCAAAAGTTAACTGAAGCACGGGAAATTCAATGGCGTTCAGCTCATGTTCATATGTCGTTTACTTTTTGAGATATAGCTTCGGAAAAGTATAAAATCTAGGTAAAAATAAGAATTTAACTTTTCCGGTTGCTATATCTCAAAAACTATACAAAATATGAAACTGCGCTCAACGGCATTGAATTCCCCGTGTCCAAATTGACTTATAAGCAAATTTTCATGCAATTTTAAGCAATTTCATTTTTTTTATTATTTCAAAATATGAAACTTAACTATTATATTCAGCGGGTTAATATACATATGTGTGTAAAATTTTGTTGCAATATTCGTATGAGAACGAATTTTAAAAGAAATTCTCTGAAATTTACTTAAAAGCGAAATAAATTTTCTAAAAGTTAAATCCTTGTTGTAATTTTTAAACATTTTTGACTATTTATTCTTTTAAATTGTGACTAATTATGTTCAGTTTTTTTTAAACAATTTCTTTATGTCAATTATTAGACGTTACATATCCCTGAAGAAGGCGATGGTTATCACCGAAACGTTGGAATTGTAACATTTTTAAAATAAATTAGACTGATATTCCAATTATCTAAGTTTCTTCAGTATTATATTTGGTTTGGTTTTTGTAATACATGCAAGGAACTTTAAATCTTCCCTCAGGTGCTTTATATCATTCAGCTCAGAAAATAAACAGCACCTTTGAGAAGAAATCCCTCACTTTCTTCCCTTGATACACAATAGTATATTGTGTGGCAAGGGGTGAAACAAGACGGTTTCTGACGAGGGCGAGAGTTGACTGCCCGAGCCCGTGCCACACACTATATTTTTCATATCACATGTAATGAAACAACGAGTTTTGATTTCTGTAGCCAGTCGAAGTAAGACTATTTCAGACAAATAGCGCAGTAATATCTTATACTATTTTAATCATAGAATAATTCAGAAATCAGATAATAAATAAAATTTACCACTTTAACAGTTTAACAGTTTGTGTGAATTTACCATTGTTTTATAAAGTTAATTTAAAAATTAATTGTATTGATAGTGCAATTTTGAAAATATATACGGTTTGTTTTGATGTTACTTATATCTACATTGTGTTTCGAACCTATCGTTGTTTTCAACATTGAATAAATAGACCACATAGTTGTAGGTGCGTATTTTGATGATTCCTCCGCAAAATAACTCAACAACACATCCTCTGGCCACGATGTAGCTTCTTCTGCTTTTTTCCATTTCACAAATTTATCGTAACAAGATAAATATTTTTCCTTAGATTTTGTGGGCAATAAATCAAGGGAAGCTGCTAGGGCTTTTTCTGTAAGATGTTTTGGGGTACTCATTTTATTTGTAATTTATTAAAATCTTTGACAACGATTTGACGACAGCTGTCAGACGATTATGATTTTATTCGCTTTTGTTTATTACAAATGCGATTCTGACAGACTTGAAATAAACACATAAATAATAAATAAATTAGAGATGGGCGAATATCAAATTTCTCGAATTCGAATATCGAATACGAATATTAATCAGATCTCGAATATTCGAGGTACTCGAATATTGGAATACTCCTAAAATTATTAATAATTATTTAATTGTCCTTTTTATTATTTGAATGAAATTGTTAAGATAAAATAAAAATAGAACAAAAAGTACAAACAAAAAAGAAAAAGACGAAAACTTCAAATTTAAGGTGAAACGTACGGGCTGATGTTGGCGAAAAACAAATTTGAAATATGGTACGTCTTCATGGTTTTGAAACAAAATATCTTTGTTATTAATAACTTCAAAGTATTGTAATAGCTTTAAGTTTATGTACAAATGATAAAGAAAAACATAGTCAAAAATTGAGGTCAACATATGGCACGATATTCCAGGTATTCGAATGTTCGAAAATCGCGAATATCGAATAATGTCACTATTCGCGGCATTCGACTATTCGCGGATAATATTCGCCCATCTCTAAAATAAATGAATGTGCCGGGCAGAAACAACGTTGTTTCTGACTGACACAGTCGCATTGGTCTGAAATTGTCTTATTTCGACTGGCAAAACAGAGATCAAAACTCGCTGTTTCAATGCATGTGATATGAAAATAACTATTTTGCTAATATTTTTGTAATTTTCAGGTCTGATGAAATAATCAGGTAACAGTAGAATCGTCAACCTTTCATCTGTCTTAGCCAACGTCAGTTTGGCATTCAATATCAACAATATTCATAAGGTTAAACTTCCGTTTAATTTTGAGATTTCCGTGTATTGTAACAGCAAGATTTGTGTTGCTCATGCTACTGTCGAGATGGCAAAAAGACTTAAAGAACATGGAGTCACAGTTAATTGTCTGCATCCTGGTGCAGTTTACACTGATATATACAATGATTCTAAAATAGGAATAGTTCAGTTTATCGCTAGTATTATTGGGCCATTGTATTTCAAGGTAAGAATTGCATATTTAGTCATCATATTTTTTGTCCACTTGTGAAATGTAAACGGTAAATTTAAATTTATAGTGTATGTGTCATTTAAAATTAGTGTTTAAAACTTCTATAGTATTTAATTTCTATTGTGTTATGTCGCAATGTTTATAATATTTTGATTTGTATTTTTTCTTTTTCCAACCCTCAGTAATTGGGATAATTTTATCCTGTTGGGTGGTTGTAAAATAAATAAATAAATAAATATATAAATAAAAATAAATTTGTCCCGGGTGATGGTCGCGCGGGTTGAGGGCCTGACTCGCAACCATAAGGTCGTGGGTTCGGGTCCCGCCCGTGGCGACCATACAAAGGACATATCGGCATATGACCTTAGTAGTTGGTCCGATATATAAATTAAAAAAAATAAATAAATAAATATATCATCACGCCTTTTACCCATCACTGGGTGTGGCACTCTGCCTAAGCAGATCTCGGTAAGTGATATATAGTTATGTTATATTAGTTTAGGACAGCTCAGTATATTTCAATATCAATAAATCAATTTTTATACTTCCATTAGGAAATAGACGTTTTATTTCACTTATTTGAGTTAGGTAATGAACTGCATTATTTAACTAGTGAAATAATGAGGTAACATAGCAACAGATATCTTGGTAGACGAATTCTGATGTGTTATTCTTTTATTTTTTGAATTTATAACTTTCATTAATATGTCAAAATTTCATAATTTCAAAAACGCTCTTTCGTATTTATTAGAACGGAAGTAGAAAAAATATTGTATGAAACTAGTAAGGAAATATGTTATTACCTTACTGGCTGGCCAGCACAATATATGGTGGCCAGCCTCTGACGAGGACCTTATAAGTTGACTTGGAGGCTGTATTTTGTGAGACTTAGACAAGTGTTTAGTTTGATATTTTATTATTAAACCTAGTTTCACCAAGTGAGCATTCAAAGACAATTAATTTTGTCTTTGTTGTTTTTTAAATAATTTTTCTTTGAAATAATTCAGAAAGAATAAGTATTTAAAAATATAATTGAATGTGATTTCAGACACCGAAAGAAGGCGCTGAAACCTCAATCCATCTAGCAGCTTGTGATACAGTGGAAAGCGTTACAGGACATTATTTCAGCGATTGTCGACCATCTTCTCTTTGGGCTGATTTAAGTTCATCCGCAAGAGCGAAAGTTTGGGACCAAAGTGTTAAGTTAGTTGGTTTGAAACCCGAAGAAATGTTTTTGTAATATAGGAGATCTTTAAATAAAAGATAAGCAATCTCTGAATAAATTGTAATAGTTTATATATTTGTACTGATATTGTAAATATAAATAGTTAATAAAAATGTTTATTATTTTCTGTTGCCAAATGTTCCTAAATTGTTTCAAAAAGAAAATACAGTTAACTAAATAACCTATCACTTTTATTCACTCGATTTACTCAGGAACAATTGACAATTAGAAAATAAAATAAGTAGTAAATCTTGAAAATTCAAGTGCAAATAATATGTTAAATAAAATATTCTCTTTTTTATCATTTTAAGGACTTTTCCTTTTACAAATCTCTAGTTACATTAAAGTCTATAGGTTTGAACTTCATTATCTATTACAGCAAGGTGGTCACTACCTATTTTTTAGGGTAGGATTATCAAAATTTGAAAGTGGCATGGCAATAATATTTTTTATACTACATGTTATGCATCCCTGTCAAGCTGGATGCATACTTCAAACATAGAAATAGAAAATTTTCAATCTTTATAGAGGCTGTTTATTTATGTATTTATTTATTTATTTATTGTTACGCTGTACAACAGGAACTTAATCCCAATTACAGTACAGAGTCCGCACGTAGTGTGGTAGTTCATATAATTTTTAGCTTTACGAGTTATATTTTGTGCCAGAAATTTACGTTTCGCGAAGATAATTTACCATTTCGATTATCATATTTAGTTTCCGGAAAAGTAAAATACTGCATTTTCTTAAGAATTTGTACCGGTTTTTTAACATTTTCTCGAAAACTAGAAGACATATGCAATTGAAATTTTTTCACTGGATTCAGTGGGTCAAAATACATATGTATGTAAATTTTCATTTCAATAATCTTACGATTAAAGATTTTCGGGAAAATTGAATTAAAATCTGAAAAAACCAAAGGTGTACCCCTAGGAAATAATTCAATGCCGTTGAGCGCAGCTTCATATCTTGTTTAGTTTTTAAGATATAGCCTCTGAAAAAGTACAAAATCTGAATATTTTGTGAAATCAGTAACAAAGGAGATTTAATTACAGTAATAAATTTTTTCTTATTAATTTAATTTAGAGGAAAATTATGAAAATAGTTGTCATTTCATTCATTCATTTTCAAACAGTTTCGTGATTCTGTATATGCTATGGAAGACCTACAAACTCAGGCCACCTGCAATTAGCTGGAATGTAACAGGCTTGCATAAGCACAGAGATTCAAACGGCTGGGAAGAAAGCTAATTTGTTGCTGATCGCCAAACTTCGATGTCGAGTGACGTCACGGCGACGTTCAAGCTTGTTTCTTAGGACGTCGCGTTCCGCGATTACAACTACATACTATCTATTTCAATTATATAGTTTTCGTGCGGTGACTAGAATTGAAATAAATATTATTTACCGATATTACTATCTGTTTGAAAAATATTATCTGTCAATTTTAAAAGTTAATTACGCCTATAGTATTTGTTGTAAATGTATGAAACAAACTTCAAATGTTTCACTATGCATTTCTACACTTACATAATCGGCAATTGCAGATCTTTGGGCGATTAAACCTATTAAATTAGTATATATGTTTGATGCAAGTTTAAATATTTTTTTTTTTAATAAAGAAATATATAAATACATGCTTAATGATAATTATTTTTCAATTATTATTTAATATATGTTGTATATAAACTTTTAGAATTATGATTATTTTTTATTAGGTCATTAATGCTCTATTTATTCCAAACAAAACGCCAAGGCAATGATTTTTAAGTCTAGGCAAAATAGATGAACACAATATTTTTTCTACGATCGAAAATTAAGAATTTTCTTTTAACAACATTCTTTTCTAATCTCAAACAGATCAAACCCTATATACAGGGTGAGTCTGGGAAGACGCCCCCCCCCCCCCTTTAACTTTTTTATTATGAGTAATAGAAAAAAATGGTTCATATAAAAGTTTTATTATTTTAAATATACTATTTGATGGCAGATGTAGATATTTTTTATAAAGTCAGGTTTACAAGATACGACTATCAACTTTTATTTTTTAAATAGCAACCTATAATTATTTTACTAAAATAAAAACCGCCATTTTTTTCTCTTTTCAACGGTGTATTAGTTTTTATTAATGTATCTGAAAAAATTCGAGAAAAATAAGAAAATTGAGAAATACTAGAAATAATTTTTATACAAATATTATAGGTGGCTATGTGAAAATAAACAAAATGTAACAGTGTTATACAACTTAACAAACTAAAGCAACAAATTCAGTAACAAAAACAACTTAAAACAAATTATTTTCACATAGCCACCTATAATATTTGTATAAAAATTATTTCTAGTATTTCTCAATTTTCTTATTTTTCTCGAATTTTTTCAGATACATTAATACAAACTAATACACCGTTGAAAAGAGAAAAAAATGGCGGTTTTTATTTTAGTAAAATAATTATAGGTTGCTATTTAAAAAATAAAAGTTGATAGTCGTATCTTGTAAACCTAACTTTATAAAAAATATCTACATCTGCCATCAAATAGTATATTTGAAATAATAAAACTTTCATATGAACCATTTTTTTCTATTACTCATAATAAAAAAGTTAAAGGGGGGGGCGTCTTCCCAGACTCATCCTGTATATGTTAGGTTTGTACTCGCGATATTTCTCCTATGTATACTGTCAGGAGTATACATATTTTATATTAATATTTTTCACAATAATAATATCTACCTTGAATATAGGAGTCCTACTGCGGTCCAGATGACGAAGTCGGCAGTTTCCAGCAGGAATAATGTTAGTTTATATTCACACAAATACACTTCACATTCACAAACATAGACAGGCCATGATATGTACACTCACACACACTTTTCACTTTGTATTTAACCGTTTTGAGATATATTATTATTAACTACACACTTTGAACACTCTAAAACAAACGGTACATTAAACCTCGAGGCACTATTTGTGCGATAAATACTAAACAATATCACCAAAAATGCACTTTTTACAAACTTGACGCCATTTTGATCCACGCTTGTCACAGATGTCCTTAAATATCTGAAACTCAAAGCTGTCGGGACGAAAGTATGCCAGGACAGTTTCAAGGAGTTAGGATATGATGTGAACGATGCGCAATTATGTGCATTTTCACGGGATGGTGAAGGAGCTTGTTCTGGAGACTCTGGAAGCCCTTTGGTGTATAATGGAAGGGTTGCGGGTATTGCATCGTGGGTAGAACCATGTGGTATTGGGTATCCCGATGTTTATACCAAGGTATCGAAGTATGTCGAATGGATAGAGCTTACTATGTGGTTGGAAAATTAAATTAATTGTTGCTGTGAATTAAACGAAATTATAATTATTGTTATTCTAGTAGTGTATGATTTATTAATTGAAGTGAAATAAAAAATAAAACTGGAAGATTATTGTAGAATAATAATCGTTTTTATACATACATACATACATAACATCACGCTATATCCCATTAAATGGGGTAGCACGAACCCGTCAACATTCTCATCCTGACACACGATACTCGATTCGACCACATTAACACTTCCTCCATACAAACTCTTTCTTTTCTCACAACCAAAATCCATCAACACACAACAAACATTCATCCATTCGCTAGTGTACACTGCGGTTTTTTCTGAAGATGGTCTCCACACAATTGCAGGTAAACACTCGAAACATCTAACCAATTATCAGGGTTCGAAGATATATATCGATCGATATATATCATGATATTTATTTTCATAATTTTTGCAATGATATATATCCATTATATAAAAATATCAAATAGTTTTTGAGATATAGCCTCCGGAGAAGTGAAATTTTTCGAATTTTTCAGTTCTTCTACTTTTCCGAGGCTATATCTCAAAAACTAAATGTGATATGAAAACGCGGTCAACGGCATTAATTTTCTCGTGCTTCAGTTAACTTATAAACATAGTTTCAGCGATTTTTATTTTTTTTCTATTTTCCACCAAAAAAAATCGCAAAAAGCGGTTTTTTAACATTTTCTCGAAACCCAGAAGTCATATGCATTTGAAGATTGCACCACTGGATTCAGTGGGTCAAAATACATATGTATGTAAATTTTCGTTTTAATAATCCTACGATTAAGGATTTTTGGGAAAATTGAATTAAAATCTGAAAAAACCTTAGGAAATAATTAAAAATATTAAATTGCTTAAAATTGTATGAAAATTTGCTTATAAGTCAATTCGGACTCGGGGAATTCAACGCCGTTGAGCGCATTTCCATATCTTGTTTAGTTTTTGAGATATAGCCTCCGGAAAATTGAAATTTTTCGAATTTTTCAGTTTTTCTACTTTTACGAGGTTATATCTCGAAAACTAAATGTGATATGAAAACGCGGTCAACGGCATTAATTTTCTCGTGCTTCAGTTAACTTATAAACAGGGTTCGAAGATATATATCCATTATATAAAAATATCATATATTCTATAATAAATACAGTATACCTCTCATTATTACTTTCATTAATTCTGTTAAAATTATATTCTAAAGATAATTCTTAATTTACTAGCTTTTGACTAACTTCACATCAACGACATAAATCCAAATTGTGTGTCATTTGTGATGTCATTAACGGCAAAGTCTGAACCATTTCCAAAATTTTTATTTGGTACTCATTTTAGAAATACAAATTCTTTAATATGGTGGAAAAGTGTAACTATCAATGAGTCAGAGTGGCCAAATAAAAGTACATTTATTGAACTACTGCTGTAACAGCAACAGCAGGGCTGGAACGATATTTCTCCACTTTTGGCATTGTCCAATCTCAATTACGTAATCGTCTCGGTATGTTTAAATATTTAAACCAAAAAGAAACTACAAAAAAAAAACTAATTTAGATTGGATTTGGCCAAGTGAGTCTATCTGCAACGCTATGTTCAGGAAGTTCATCAGAAGATGATGATTTGCCCCTATTTAGGATATAGGATTATTTAAATATTCTTACTATTCTTAGTACTATATAATATTTGTGTATCCATTCAATGTATATTTACTTTTTTTCATTACCTATGTTAATTTTTTATTTAGGAGTAATAATTTATTTTGTATTTCCTATTGTGATAATAAATGTGTACAAAAACTAAAATTAAAAAATAAATATCCAAAAAGTGATATTTATCTTTTATATATCCTATATATCAGATATTTTGATATTTATTATAAATATCATGATATTTACGAACCCTGCCAATTATCCCCCTTGAATTTTTTCGATTTTAATCCAATTTCAGATTGTTACCTCTAAATTATTTTAACTTACAAAAATTGTATCAAAAATACATATGTATTTTATAAAATAAAATAAATAAATATATCATCACGCCTTTTACCCATGACTGGATGTGGCACTCTGCCTAAGCAGATCTCGGTAAGTAATATATTTTATCTCGTAAAGTGCGGTTACCAGTCGTCAAATCACGGCTCCCAAAGATATTAGTGTAGGGAGAGCCACAGGGGTAGATTTAAATTGGTGAAAATTGTTTGTCGGCTGTGGGGATCGAACCAGGGTTCTCAAGATCCACAGGTCGACTCGATACCAATGAGCCATCTACCCCATATTTATATATGTATTTTGACCTACTTAATTCAATAGTAAAGTCTCCAAATAAATACGTTTTCATTTTTTTTTGCGAAAAAATTTGCGGAAATATGAAGAAAGTTAACTGAAGCACGAGAAATGCAATGCCATTGAGCGCATTTCAATAGTTTGCTTAGTTTTTGAGATATAGCCTCGGAAAAGTTGAAAATCTAAAGAAAAATTAGTATTTCACTTTCCGAAGGCTATATTTTAAAAACCAAACAAATTAAAATGCGCTCTACGACTTTGAATTCCTCGTATCAAAATTACAATCGTAACAAACCAATTAGATAAAATATAAATATTTATTTATTTATTTAAGTTACGCTGTACAACAGGAACTTAATTCCAATTACAGTACAGGGTCCGCACTCACCGAGCCGCAGTATAGTACTTCATATAATATTTAACTTAAGTGCGATTCAAACTCGGGATCTCCGGATTTGAATTCCATAACGCTATCCACACCACCGTACTGACGAACAAATATAATATAAGTATTGCAATAAATTCTTTAGACCCTAATCCGCTCTGCGGTAGGTACATTCTTTTATGAAGCGCGCATCGCCAACCGCTATTAAGTTGGTACGGTGGCAACTGATCCCTAACTGGTGTCGCCGTGCTTGGTACATATGTTAACTATCTAATGAACACAACGACGTATGATGTTATAACGTTTAGTTCACAAATAAGGAAACGAAAATAATATAAATATGTTGTGCGTCATGAAATGGTTAATATTGGTGAAATTAAGAACAGACAACAGGAACAGGTATACTTATTTATTTACGTATAAAAGAACAAATATATTACAAGAAAATCATAGTCCATTTGTAAAAACCGATGTAACATTTGCATTTATTTATTACAAGCAGGAAGTTGTGTGTTGAAAGCTCGCTGACTTCAACTTATATATCAAATAAATACGATTGTTGCTCAGAGTAACAAATAATTTTAAAGTGAATTCTTCCCGGAGTCACCGGACTTTGTCGTCTTGTCTTCCGGGAAGTTTTAGTTTTTGTTTCTCTAAATTTAGACAGTTTTAAACACATAGCGCCTATTTATTTATTTATTTGCTTGATAAACTTTTTAAAAAAATATATCAGATAAATATTTATTATATGAATTTTAATGTTTAAAAGTCTTTTATTTTTCAATTAAAATGAAGTGAAAGGAAAACTAAATTGAAGATTTTCTGGTTTATATTCCTAATTATATTATATTATTAATTTATGGGCTAGGTGGTTCAGTGGTATCGAGTCGGCCTGTGGATTTTGAGAACCCTGGTTTGATCCCTACAAACGACAAACAATTTTCACCAATTTAAATCTACCCCTGTGGGTCCCCCTCTACTAATATCGTTGGGGGCCGTGATTTGACGGCTGGTCGCGAAAAAATATATCACTTACCGAGATCTGCTTAGGCAGAGTGCCACACCTAGTAATGGGTAAAAGACGTGATAAGATATTTATTTATTTATTTCTATTTTCCTAATTAAAAATTTAATGATATTTAATCAATAAAATTAATATACTTAATAATTCCAAATTAAAATCCATGATTCAAAAGATAAATATATATTTATTTTATTATAAAGGACTGTTGTTGCTAAATGGTTAGCACTGTCCCTTTACAAGTGAGAGTTTGTGAGTTCAATCCTCGCTCATTATTATTTATATACAAAAATATAGCAGCGATCAAATGATTTTAATTCTACTATAAAATTCTAAAATAAATAAATAAAATAAATATATCATCACGAATTTTACCCATTACTGGGTGTAGCACTCTGCCTAAGCAGATGTCGGTAAGTGATATATTTCTTCGCGTGAAGTGCGGTTACCAGCCGTCAAATCACGGCCCTCAAAGATATTAGTGGAGGCGGAGCCACAGGATAGTTTTTTTAATTTGGTGAAAATTGTCGTCTGTGGGGATCGAACCAGGGTTCTCAAGATCCACAGACCGACTCGATACCACTGAGCCACCTACCCCAAAAAATTCTAAAGAACAATTAATAAGAAATTATTTTTTTTAGCTACATTTTTGTATGGAACACATTTTAAAAGTAAAAGCAAATATCGTTTCTAAAGAAGTATTCATGAACACTGCAGTGTTAACAAATATCATGGCAGCTGTGTACAAATGGAAGAATCGTTGTTCTTAAGCATTTTTTGTTCCATCCTAAATATTGCTGTTGTTAAAAAAACATCTGCAATAGAATGATTACAGCGGAAACGAAGCTGGAATGGCTAGATGGTAAGAAATATTTACAATTTCATAAAAATATAGTTTGTAAAAATGATGTCTTTGTTTTTCACCATAATTAAATCACCCCTTACTTTTATTATTATTTTATTTTTGATCGAGTCGGCCTGTGGATCTTGAGAACTCTGGTTCGATCCCCACAGCCGACAAACAATTTTCACCAATTTAAAAAAATCTACCCCTGTGGCTCCTCCAACACTAATATCTTTGGAGGCCGTGATTTGACGGCTGGTAACCGCACTTCACGCGAAAAATATATCACTTACCAAGATCTGCTTAGGCAGATGATGGGTAAAGTACGTGGTGATATATTTATATTTTATTTTATTTGTGAACATCACAGTTTCTTTAATAATCACCTTCGTAGTTGAATCACCAGGTATGTGGTTTTATAAACAACAAAAATATGTTTTATTCAACATATTTTTAAAATTAACCCTCCACTAGCTTAGTACTAAGTTACATCCCTTTTCACTTATTTATATCCATCCACCATGTAACCCCATTTATTCCAACCGGCAGACCATTATATACTATTTTCATTTTAAAATCTAGGGATCGACATAAAACGATTAAACGTCCCTGTCCCATATATAACTACAATGAAATCCATTAGTGCGGCTACCCCATATCGCTTATAGATGGTCAAAATAGGTACATTTTCAAATTCGTATTCAGCCTAAAATTATACTTGTTTTTATCTATGATTGACCGTACAGGCGAATGGGGCTGTACAACCCTGTGTGAACCTTGTGAAACAAGTTATGACGGATCATATTTTGAGTTCCTTTGTAAACGTAATTGCGGTGCATTTAATCGTTTTATGCCGATCACTCCAGTTTAAAATGAAAATAGTATACCAAGATTACCAGATAATATTATAACACATTTTAGGACGCACGCATGTTGTCGAATCATCACCATGGAGGTAGAAACAACCTCCAACCCAATACGATTACAACAAAGAAAAAAGCAATGAGCTATGAAAACTATACACCTCCATTACCAGTTTGTGACTTTGAAATCAGATTATACCTGGATTCTTTACCTGTCGTACCGGATCTGACTTAGCTATCACCCAAACGTAATCTGGTTGGTTCAGATAAAAATATCACTGGATTGTGCAGCAACAAAATGGTGAAGCTACCAATCATTGCAAAGCTACAAAAATGAACCAGAAGTCCAAGAGGAGGAAAGTTAAGGAAGCTTGGAATTAACCAAAATTAACAAATAGAAGATTGGTAAAAACTTATAATCCGTTTGTCTTTACAAATTTTAAGTAAATAAATATATCATCACGCCTTTTATCCATTACTAGATGTGGCACTCTGCCTTAACAGATCTCGGTAAGTGATATATTTCTTCACGTGAAGTGCGGTTACCTACCGTCAAATCACGGCCCCCAAAGATATTAGTGGAGGGGGAGCCACAGGGGTAGATTTAATTGTTTGTCGGCTGTGGAGATCGAACCAGGGTTCACAAGATCCACAGGCCGACTCGATACCACTGAGCCAATAATAAGTTTAATTTCTAAATTAAAACTTTGTTTATTGTTTATAATCAAAGCATAAATAAACATTCCAAATGGGATTAAATATATTGAAGAGTATTAAGCACTAATTGATCTTTAATTATAGGTACAACTTTTAATTGTTCCATTTTAAATAATTAAGATAGGTGTAAGATATTGTTAATTGCATCTTTTTTTATAATTTATGGGTTTATAGATCTACAACAAACAGAAAAATCAAAATTGTTTCTTAATCTTTCCGTAAAACATTACATAAGTTGCAACAACTAATTATATCTATAGAATTAGATCATTATTATTCTACAGATCACAAGCTAATTTCTAATTATAAAACTATTAATTGATTCATTTAAAATTAATACATAAACATCCAATAATGAAAATTAAAGATTGTATAGATGTCATACAAAAATCTACCCCTGTGGCTTCCTCTCCACTAATATCTTTGGGGACCGTGATTTAACGGCTGGTAACCCCACTTCACGTAAACAAATATATCACTTACCGAGATCTGCTAAGGCAGAGTGCCACATCCAGTAATGAGTAAAAGGCGTGATGATATATTTATTTATTTTATTTTATTTCATACAAAAATAAAATATTTATTAATAGATATTTAGAGATAATTCCTTTAAAAATAAATACATTACTGACAGATTAAAAGTGTGAAAATCTGCATTTAAAAATCCAATGAATCTGCAACAATGTTGCAGAAATTTTTGACAGAATTATTTACATTTTATTATTTATTTACAGGTTTAATCCTACTGCCCTCAACAATAATTTTATACAAATTAATTGGCCCGCCATAAATTTAGTTACTCAGTAGGGCAAACTGAATGGTCCATTACCAGTCCTAGTTGTAAAGAAGAAACATCGTCTGCGTGTTCGTTGGGATTTTATGACCGAAAAATAAAGTTATAAAAAGATTTAAACATTCAGAACTTGTCATAAAGTAGTAAGTAACCGATATTTTATGTAGAATTAGGTTAGGAGCAGAAAATTAAAAAATAGTTACAAAAAATATGTGACAAATGTAAGCTAGTTGTATGTACATACATTTTGATTAATTCTGAATTAATTACTGTATCTAATTACAATTAGTGGCTGCTTAATTGCCCCTTAAATACCTGTAATTAATTAGAAATAATAGTACAACTAATTTGTTTTGATATACAAATATTTTACAACGAAAATTGTAAATAAAAATTTGGAGGTTACAAAATGTTTGTAAGTATTATCTTTGCTTGTTTTTATTAATTGATGACAAATTGTTTAAGTATTAATTAAGACAGTAATTTGTAGTACTAATTATAATATTTCATTTTAAACGTTTTAAAAACTATTTTACGTTTTACTCTAGTGTCATCAGCTGTTCCAGTTGATAGTTCTGTATTAGCTCATGATATTCTTACATATTTTAATTAATTAAAGTAATTAATCGCTATTAAACCTATAACTAATCAATTCCTTATTGTCTGACAATTATTTAGAACTATTAGTTAATAACTATACATTGAAGAACTTAACTAAAAGACATTTAAAAAAAAAATTGTTAATAACATTTTAAAATCCTTATTTATAACAGTGGTACTTATAATAATTATTGTAAATTAATTTAAATATGATTTATTGATAAAATAAATAATAATAAACATATAAAAAGAACTGTTAGTAAAAAATATTTATTTTGGTTATTTGAACAGTTCGCGCCATCAGTAGAAGACGATCGTGTTTTGTCATTGTTTATTGATTCACGAGAAAGAAGCGTCTGATTAATTACTCTCAAACAATGATTAAAAATCGATATTAAAATCGCGATTCAATATATAAATTTAGTATTACTCGATTCATTATCCCTTGGGGAACAATTTGATGTATAATTTATAGGGTGAATCAAAAAATTCATATTGAAAATTTTAATGTTAAATTTTATTAGATTTGTTCACATTTTTCAATATGGCGATTTAAGTAAGACATTTTGTTATTAATTTTTTACGAGAAAAATTTGAGAAACTAATTATGAATTGTTCTGTTTCAAGTTGTCCAAGCAGCTGATCCATACTGCATCCAGTGGAACTCTACTCCAGGCCAAAGTCCTGAATCATGATGACGTCATCAGAGGTCCTGAAGGTGCAGGTGAAATCTGGAACTTATGGCTAACTGGTAAATTGATTTTAAATTTTAAATAAGTAAATCAGCTTGCCTTTTCCCCTAAAATGGAAGTGGTAGCTCTGGATATTTCCAGATTTGAGTTGATGACATATTTTGAGATTGAAATACGGTTACCAACCGTCATGTTACCTCACCCTTTAAGTGGTAGTTGTAGGTGAATTAAAGAATTGATATTATGACGCTCTTGGTAATTTCTGGAAAATATAGATCTGCAATTGATGATTGATGTTAATGATTTTTGCTACCCAAATTTGAGTGTGGTAATTTTAGATATTTGCAAATTTAAATTCATAATATATTTTGAGCTTAAACTATGATTTCCAGCCGTCATATTACATCACCCACAAACATTACTTTTAGATAAGCTATAGGATTAATATTATGATATGTTTTACCCAATTATGGGAGTAACAATTCTGTATATGTGGTTGTTTTATCACAGCTGATATTTTAACGTTTTTTACCTATTTCTAAAAGTGAAAGCTCTATATATTGTAGTCGTCTTGTTGCGGCATCCGCAACTAGCATTTCTGGCTGAACCTTTGCGTTAATATTAAGATGCGTATTGCCCAATTCTGGGTGAAATAGATTTTCATACTTGTACTTTACAATTAATGATGTACTTTGATTTGGATGTGGTAGTTCTTGATATTCTGAGCTTAAACTATGATTTCCAGCCGTCATATTACATCACCCTCTAACATTACTTTTAGATAAGCTATAGGATTAATATTATGATATGTTTTACCCAATTATGGGAGTAACAATTCTGTATATGTGGTTGTTTTATCACAGCTGATATTTTAACGTTTTTTACCTATTTCTAAAAGTGAAAGCTCTATATATTGTAGTCGTCTTGTTGCGGCATCCGCAACTAGCATTTCTGGGTGAACCTTTGCGTTAATATTAAGATGTGTAGTGCCCAATTCTGGGTGTAGTCGTTATGCATATTTGTACTTTACAATTAATGATGTACTTTGATTTGGGTGTGGTAGTTCTTGATATTTGCAAATTTAAATTCATAATATATTTTGAGCTTAAACTATGAGTTCCAGCCGTCATATTACATCACCCTCTAACATTACTTTTAGATAAGCTATAGGATTAATATTATGATATGTTTTACCCAATTATGGGAGTAACAATTCTGCATATGTGGTTGTTTTATCACAGCTGATATTTTAACGTTTTTTACCTATTTCTGAAAGTGAAAGCTCTATAATTGTAGCAGTCTTTTTACAGTACCCACAACTAGCATTTCTGGGTGAACCTTTGCGTTAATATTAAGATGTGTATTGCCCAATTCTGGGTGTAGTCGTTATGCATACTTGTACTTTACAATTAATGACTACTTTGAGCTTAGTATGCGGTTAGCAGCCGTCAAATCATAATATCCCTCAAGTATAAGTTCTGGATGAGCTATTAGTTTATATAATGATGCACTTTGCCCGATTTTTGAGGTAACAACTATCCATATGCGATTGTTATGTTCCGGTTTATGTTGGGGTGCTTATCACCCACTTTTATTGAGTGTTAGATCTGCAATTGCAGCCATCATTACCCCTGTTACTAGCATCTTTGGGTGAACCACGGAATTACGTATCATTACCTAATTCTGAAAGTAGTATCTTTAAATACTTTATAGTGAATGATACATTTTAAGTTTAAATGTTTTATGCGCAGTTACTAGCTGTCATAGAATGCCACCCTCAGGTGTGAGATGTAACTGAAGCACATAAATGATTTAATAACATATATTACTCAATATTTCGAGTAGTACGGTTGCAATAAAATAATAACAAATCTTAATAGTTGATTTGATGACCTTGGCTGTTAAGTACGAGGTTACCAGCCGTCATAATGCTACACCAAATCCCATGACATTTATCAAATTCTGGCAATAAATATTCTGCAATTACATATTTTAACCTTATAAAGTTGTTGACATTTTTATAGAATATAAATAAAATAAGATGATATTAAGATTAAGATCTGAAACTGTTTATTACAACAGATTAAGTTAGTTTAAATCACTCGGTTATTTTGTGTCTTTTGTTCAAAACACGTTTTCATGTACTTCTTAATAAATAAATATTGTTTCGTTGTTATAATAATTAATTGAGGGACAGTTAATCAAAAAATTAATATTTTTAAGTGTTCATTAAAGCTAAATATATAATTTGCCAAAAATGCCAATGAAATAATAAATAAATAATACGAATTTATGACAATTTATATTTAAATAAATATTAATAAGTAATATTGTTTTGGTTCAAGTCTTTGAAATTAATGAATAATATCAATTATGTTCTGTCTCTCTCTAACATTTTCAAACTAGCTCTTCCCCTTACTCCGTACCTCCCTCACAGGTATCAGCGTCTTATCCTGATGACAGCTCAACGTTAGCTCCTAAGATTATTACAAATTTTAATAAGAAATAGTGTACAATTATAAATGAAACTATAATCGAACGATTCCGTATTTTTTGACGATTATGTAGTGCTATTAGTTATCAATGTGTCATTGATTTTATATCGAAGAACTTAGTTGAAACTTGTTTGTGTCGGTTAGCCATTCTAATAACCTGCAAATTATGGCGGAACGAATAATACGTAAGTCATAATAAAAATTTAATTAGCCTGAATTTTTAATTTATTTTAAAGTTGAAATTTATTATAAAACTTTAATTCAAATACAATTTAGTTGTTTTAAATATTTAATAATAAAGTTTTAATAACAATGATACGTATTCAGTATTTATTTGGACTATTGGAGTACATGACGCCACCAACTAGCCGATTGTATTTTGTCTTTGTTTACTAGTTTTCGTGAAGGAAGCTTCTGAGTGTTTTCTCTTCAATAATTAGTAAAATTCGATATTAAAATCGTGATTCATTATTCATAATTGGTATTAACAACTTTGTGCAAAGTCTTACAAGATAGATCTGGTGATATATGTAAGAAATACTTTCTTTTTATTGTTTTTTTTTATTAAAAACAAATAGGATAATAATTATTTTGATATTTTTACAATAATATTAATTTGAAAAAAGGTCTAAAAAAATTAATGAGGGTGAAATTGGAAAAATGTAATTAATATTTTTTATTTTGACTTAAATTAACGGTTATTTTAATCAGCCAATCAGAGCGCTCCAAGCGATTCGTCCTTGTTTACAAGTTTATTTACTAATGAAATGGCGTCACATTTTGTGCTTTAACATTTTAATTCAAAACTAGTTTTAAAAATGAATTATCAATTCTAAATTAGTAATCAAGTTAATAATTAAGTTTTTCCGCATCTTTTGATGTATAGTATATTTTGTTTCAAACTAAATTAATGCTTTAAACAAAATTAAATGTTTTTGTTGTTGGCGTTGCTTGAGAACAGTACAATATGGCGAGGCCGCTATATTTGATAGGTATCTTATTTTGTTTCATTTTCATATAAAATAATTACAAGTTTATTATAAAAACGAAACTTAAAAAACTATTTTCTTTGATTTTAGAACCCAGACAACAATTTCAACGAAGATGGCGAGTTCCGAAACTGAAGAAAGATCCGGAATCATGATGGCTCAACCCATGAAGTAAGTAGAAGATTATATAAATAAATAAATATATCATCACGCCTTTTACCCATTACTGGTTGTGGCACTCTGCCTAAACAGATCTTGGTAAGTGATATATTTATGCGGTTACCAGCAGTCAAATCACGGCCCTCAAAGATATTAGTGAAGGGAAAGCCACAGGGGTAGATTTAAATTGGTGAAAATTGTTTGTCGACTGTGGGGATCGAGCCAGGGTTCTCAAGATCCACAGGCCGACTCGATACCACTGAGTCACCTACCCCATTTATTATTTGTTTATAGAGATGTAATTAAGAAACTAATTATGATTTTGTTTGATTTCAGGATTCCAAACTCTTGATCCAGGATGTGTCCAGGCTTCCAATCCGCTCCCGAATCCTGATGGTATTCCCGGAAGTCCTGAGGGTGCAGGTGGAGCCCGGTACATATGGCGAACTGGTAAGTTGGTTTCTATTTGTAAATAATTATTTCATCTCGCCTTTTCCCCAAATTTGAGGGTGGCAGATCCGGATATTTCCAGATTTTGGTTAATAGCATATTGCTATATTGAAATGTGGTAACCAGCCGTCACATTATGCCACCTTTGAGAGTTGTGGGTGAACAAAAAGTTGCTATTCATATTAGGATTGTTTTTATGTTGTTTATTACCCATTTTTGGGTGATTAAACTCTGCAAACACTTCAGTAATATTAAGACACTCACTACTCCCAACTGTGGGTGACCTTTGGGGTTGATATTATGACGGCTTGCACCCATTTTTGGGTGTAATCTCTCTAAAAATGCTTTTGTTATATTGCGATTGCTATAATGATGCTTATCATCCACTTTTGAGACTCAAAGTTCTGCAATTGCAGATGTATTATCAAGGCACTCACTACAGCCAACTGTGGGTGATCTTTGGGGTTGATATTATGACGGTATGCACCCAATTTTGGGTGTAATATCTCTGTAAATGCTTTTGTTATATTACTGTTGCTATAATGATACTTATCATCCACTTTTGAGAATCAAAGTTCTGCAATTGCGGCTGTATTATGAAGGCACCCACTACTATCAACTGTGGGTGATCTTTGGGGTTGATATTATGACGGTATGCACCCAATTTTGGGTGTAATATCTCTGTAAATGCTTTTGTTATATTACTGTTGCTATAATGATACTTATCATCCACTTTTGAGAATCAAAGTTCTGCAATTGCGACTGTATTATGAAGGCACCCACTACTATCAACTGTGGGTGATCTTTGGGGTTGATATTATGACGGCTTGCACCCATTTTTGGGTGTAATATCTCTACAAATGCTTTTGTTATATTACTGTTGCTATAATGATACTTATCATCCATTTTTGAGAGTCAAAGTTCTGCAATTGCAGCTGTATTATCAAGGCACCCACTACAGCCAACTATGGGTGATCTTTAGGGTTAATATTATGGCGGCTGGCATTAAATTATAGACATTATAACTTGAGAAATGCGCTCATTTTATTTATGTTTGTTATCATAATGCTTATAATTGACTGTTGAGACTCAAAGCTCTGCACTTGCAGGATAATTTTCACAGCACCCATTATTACTAACTGTGGGTGAACTATGGGGTTGATAGTTTGACGGTTGGCACTTAAATTTGGGAATGGTGGTTGTACAAACTTGTAGATAATAATAATAATAATAATAATAATAAGTAATTTATTGTCCAACAGAAAAATCCAATTACAGGACAAATACAATTTAAAGTAAGATTTAAAGAAAAACAAACTAATAATTACAAAAATATATCATTATAAACAAATTCTGCTTTATGACACATTATAAAAATTGGTGAACGTTGCAAAACATCCGTGTTTGAGGTTGGTAGGTGGAATGTTCTATGTTGTCTCGACCCCGATCGTGGTACATGAAGTGGGATACGGGATAGTAATTGCGGCGCATCAATTTTGTTGTGGAGCAGCATCCATGCAAACCTAGCAGCAAATGAGTCTCTTCGATCTGTCAAAGAAGCTACACAATGACGTTCTAGTAAAGAATTTTGATCGATACCTCTAATAGGATAAACTTTATCTTCTTTATATGATAAGTATTTTAAAAACCTACGGTGAATTCGATCCAAAGCTAAACGTTGGTATTCATAGTATGGATACCAAATTAAACTAGCATATTCTAATTTACTAGCAACATATGCAAAATATAAAGTTTTTAGTAACGTAATATCATTAAACATTTTAGATGTTCTCATTAAAAAGCCTAGCGTTTTATTTGCAGACGTGCAAACATTATTGATATGTTCAGAGTGATTAAAGTTTAAGCAGAAAGTGACTCCCAAATCTTTAACCGATCGATTTCTAACTATTGGGGTATTATTCATGTTGTAAGAATATGTTAACGGAACATGTCGGCGAGTATAGGAGATTACACTGCATTTATCAACATTAACAGTTAATTTGTTAGTTTCACACCATGTTAACATGGCCTCAATATTTTTCTGCAATAACTGACAGTCGTTAATACAATTTATGTTGCAAAGTATTTTAATATCATCTGCATATGCTAATGCAGGACAGGTAAATAAATCTAATAATTCATTAATAAATAAAATGAATAATAAGGGCCCTAGGTTCGAACCCTGGGGAACACCTGATGATGCAATGAATTCTTTTGAGACAAAACCATTATAATATAGATAACATACGCGGTCCATGAGATAAGAATTAATTAGTTTTAGTAAACTTGGAGCTGCACCGAAAGTACTTATTTTGGACAGAAGAAGACCATGATCAATGGAGTCAAACGCTCGCGAAAGATCTGTATAAATAACATCAACTTGGCCGCGTACATCTAGGACTTCAGAAACATATTGTGAGAAACAAGCGAGATTGGTTGTGGTTGAGCGTCCTTGCATAAAACCATGCTGATTTAGTGAAATCATGGATCTAGTATGCTTATAAATTGTATCATAGATTAACATTTCAAAGATTTTTGCAAAATTGTTGAGTATAGAAATAGGTCGATAATTTTTTATAGAGAATTTATCACCTTTCTTGAAAACTGGTACAACTCTAGACCTCTTCCAGCGTTCTGGGAAAGTATTTGTTTTAATGGCTAAATTGATAATATAGCAGAGCGGTGTAGCAAGAAAAAACCTGCAATCTTTAACAACATAGCTAGGAATGTGATCTTCTCCAGCTGTAGTTTTATTAGACAAAGATGCCATTTTAGAAATAAGAATATTTTCAGTAACTGGGGTCATTGCAAATGACAAGTGATTAGAAGAATCATTGGAGTAATCACAGGATGAGCTTTGAATGAAGAAATTAGAAAAATATGTCGCAAACGCATTGACTATTTCTTGTGGAGATTCATACGTATTATTGTCATCCGCAAGTTTTCCAGGGATTCTAGTAGTGCCTTGTTTCAATCGAATAAATTTCCACAGATCAGATGGATTTGATTTTATATTTTCTTCAACAGAACGAATGTAAGAATTATAAGCATCATGTACCTGTTTTATAATTAAAATTCGAAGTCTTTTAAATTCATTGAAATGCTGGATCTTTTTGTATTTGAGCCACTTTCGTCTATAGTACTGTTTACATTTCAAATTATATTTAATTTCTTTTGTAAACCAGGGTGGATATTTGGATTGCATATATTTATATTTTGGAACTGAGTTATCGAGAGTTGAGTATAGAGTATCATAAAATTTTTCAATTGCGTGATCAACATTTTGATATTCTTCTAAAAATGACCAATCAACATTGCAGATATCATTATATAATTGATTAAAATTGGCTTTCTTAAAATGATAAGCAATATTATTGGAAGATGGAAAGTTCACAGGTTTAGTAGTACTGATAAATTCAATGTTAACAGTAATTGCAGGATGCAAATCGTCTTCACGTACTAAAGGACTTTCAGATTTCACAATTTTAAGAGATGCATCTAAATTTGATAAAACTAAATCTAACTTATTTAGATTAATATTATTAACATTGTTGTATTGAATTAAGTCCAATGAGTTGCAAAAATTGAGAAAACAAGAAGATTTTGGACAATTTACGTTCGAATTAAAATTTGGTACATTAAAATCTCCTACAAGAAGAACTGATTCATCGATAAGAAAAATCTGTAATGCATCCGTGAAAATGTTTAAATCATTGCTATTAATATCAGGAGGAATGTAGATTAAACAAATAACAAAAGAAAGGTTACTGAAATAACATTTGCAGGCAATAATATCTATTAACGGATTAATATCTCTAAGGCTAGTAATATCTAAAATTGTATAATTAATTTTTTTTTCCAGAGCTAACAATACACCGCCACCAATAGATCGACCAACTAGAGCAAAATTTCTGTCACAGCGTATAACGTTATAACATGAAGGAAAAAGTTCCTCGTTATTACAAGAACTAGTAAGCCAAGTTTCAGTAATCATGATAATGTCAAGTAATTCAGCACAACAATTAACATAAAATGAATGTGTTTTAGAATTGAGACCCCTGGTATTTTGATAAAAACAATTAAACGTAAGAGGATAACTGTTGGACATATTTAGTTTTCCGTTTTAATAATTTTAGGAATACCATTGAAATATTTTATTTTAATATCAGTTTCACCCTGGGCTTTACGATTATTTAATTCATTACGCACAGATTTATAAAATTCAATTTGCATATTCGTTTTATCTCTAGAGATTGACAAATTTGACCATGAGATGTTTTCTTTTATTTTATGTATATTTCTAAAAGCTGTATTCAAGTCTTCAACAGTCGACAATTGAACTTTTATAGGACGTGAACGAGGAGATGTAGCATCATATTTACCAACTCGTGTTAATTTTACAAAAGGGGTATTAACGCCCATCGCTGTAAGAATACTATTAGCCAAATTTCTATCACATTCAGCTTGCTTATCTTTAGGTAGTGTATGTTTTTCAGCCGAACCAAAAATCATAATATTGTTAGATCGTTTTTCACGTTCGGAAATTTCATTTATAATAGTTTCAGTGACTACAGGAGACAGAGTGCTGGAGGAGATATTATTCATATTAGCATTTTTAAGATCTTGAATTTCGTTTTGCAATTTGATTATAACAGCTTTTAAACTGTCTAAATCATTGGCAATATTTATGCAACTAGGACAATTCCATCTAAGTCCAGTTTTAGAACTTTGAATTCTCCGTGCTTCAGGAGCAGAAATATCAACACAGTCTATGTTAAAGCCCAATTTGCAAATTGAACAAGAAATAAATCTATGATTATCAGTTGCTTTCTTACAGCAGCTGCATAAATTCATTTTAAATATTTATTTTACAAAATAAAAGAAATAAAATAAATAGTAGTGATAAAAATAAACACCCCGTATATGTAATTTCAGCAAAACATCCAATATATAACTTGTCACTTGACAGTAACAGAAGAAATGAATGAACTCGCACCAATATGAACAAGCATAAACAAAAAAATTCAACCACGTTTTTATAAAAAATAAAACATATCAGAAAAGTGAAGAAAACTTACCCCAGGAATTAGAACTCTTAAAAACAATATCACACTCGAAAAGAGCAAAAAAAGATCTACAACCTTATATGAATTATAAACCAATAAACAAAATATAAATCACCAAAATTCTGAAAAAATTCGCACAGCAAAGTAAAAACGTCTATATCGTGTGCATGCAGAGATAAAAGATAGATTTAAGTAGATGCTACATTTTGAGCTTTCACTGCGGTTACCAGCCGTCATATCGTTATATGTTCTGATATTACATGTGGTTGTAAAACAGGAATACTTTCATTACACATATTACCCAATTCTGGGAATAGTCACTTTTCAATACTACAGCAATCGAGATAACCACCTGTTTGTATACAATAAGAAGTAGAATATACGCTAATTGAAGTTAGTTGGGTAATATAATCAACCAATTTACCCAATTCTGGGTGTAGTAGCATTGCAGTTTTTCTAATTTTTATTTAGTTACACATGTTTACTGTATCAATAAATTACAAGATATTATAGCATCAATGTTGATATCATCTCGCTATTTGCCCATTTTTGGAACTGTCAGCTCTGCAACTACAGATCTTAGTAGATACAATTAGACCAGCCGTCATAATACTGCTCGTATAGATATTGGGAAAGTTTTGAATATATTTCATCGTAGGCTTTCTAGTATTCGCTCTGCAATTTTAAAGTTAGCCTTTATATTATAAATATAAATAAAATAAATAAATATATCATCGCGCCTTTTCATTACTGGGTGAGGCACTCTGCCTAAGCAGATGTCGTGATATATTTTTTGCGTGAGGTGCGGTTACCTGCCGTCAAAACACATCCCCCAAAGATATTAGTGGAGGGGGAGCCGCAGGGGTAGATTTAATTTGGTGAAAATTGTTTGTCGGCTGTGGGGATCGAACCTGGGTTCTCATGATCCACAAGCCGACTCGATATTATAAATAGTTGATTTTATTTCTATCTTGTACTAATGATTTGTTTTCTCTTTGTTTTAGGATGCAGTGTGGCTCCAGGTCGCTGTTAGTACAAGGATTCGCAAAGGTCAGACTTTTTACTTGTGTCTTTTGTATTTCCCGGCAATGTTAGGATGTATATCGGCCGTTAAAGGGTTCAAGTCCCTGGTCATTTCTTCCCTACAGCTTAAAAATAATAAAAAATAATTCCGATTAAAAATCAGAGTTTTCGTATTGAAATGTTAATGCCCTTTTGATTATTGAACAAAATTTTAATGATCATATAAAAATTAATTAATTCACAACTATCAAACAGATACAATCATAAAGCAATAATAACTAGAAGACTTCAAACAATTTTGTATTAATTTCACTAATTTCCAAACATTATTAATTAAATATAAATGTAAGATACACGCACATTTAGCGGTTACTACTAAGATTTTCAATAGTACATTTCCTAGGTTTTAATAATCTAAATTATTTAAAAGGACAACTGTTCCTTATTTATTTTAGGCGCGGACCATTTCAGATTAAATTACAACCCTCTAATTAAATAATAAGTTAGGAAATCCATTGTAGGAATAATATTTCTGGATTCAACACCCAGAATTATTTAAAAGGACAACTGTTCCTTATTTATTTTAGGAGCGGACAATTTCAGATTCTACTACAACCCTCTAATTAAATAATAAGTTAGGAAATCCATTGTAGGAATAATATTTCTGGATTCAACACCCAGAATTATTTAAAAGGACAACTGTTCCTTATTTATTTTAGGAGCGGACAATTTCAGATTCTACTACAACCCTCTAATTAAATAATAAGTTAGGAAATCCATTGTAGGAATAATATTTCTGGATTCAACACCCAGAATTATTTAAAAGGACAACTGTTCCTTATTTATTTTAGGAGCGGACAATTTCAGATTCTACTACAACCCTCTAATTAAATAATAAGTTAGGAAATCCATTGTAGGAATAATATTTCTGGATTCAACACCCAGAATTATTTAAAAGGACAACAGGTCCTTATTTATTTTAGGCGCGGACTATTTCATATTTAAACAAACAAATTAAATAATAAGTTAGGAAATCCATTGTAGGAATAATATTTCAGGATTCAACACCCAGAATTATTTAAAAGGACAACTGTTCCTTATTTATTTTAGGCACGGACCATTTTATATTTAAACATACAAATTAAATAATAAGTTAGGAAATCCATTGTAGGATTAATATTTCTGGATTCAACACCCAGAATTATTTAAAAGGACAACTGTTCCTTATTTATTTTAGGAGCGGACAATTTCAGATTCTACTACAACCCTCTAATTAAATAATAAGTTAGGAAATCCATTGTAAGAATAATATTTCTGGATTCAACACCCAGAATTATTTAAAAGGACAACTGTTCCTTATTTATTTTAGGAGCGGACAATTTCAGATTCTACTACAACCCTCTAATTAAATAATAAGTTAGGAAATCCATTGTAGGAATAATATTTCTGGATTCAACACCCAGAATTATTTAAAAGGACAACTGTTCCTTATTTATTTTAGGAGCGGACAATTTCAGATTCTACTACAACCCTCTAATTAAATAATAAGTTAGGAAATCCATTGTAGGAATAATATTTCTGGATTCAACACCCAGAATTATTTAAAAGGACAACAGGTCCTTATTTATTTTAGGCGCGGACTATTTCATATTTAAACATACAAATTAAATAATAAGTTAGGAAATCCATTGTAGGAATAATATTTCAGGATTCAACACCCAGAATTATTTAAAAGGACAACTGTTCCTTATTTATTTTAGGCACGGACCATTTTATATTTAAACATACAAATTAAATAATAAGTTAGGAAATCCATTGTAGGATTAATATTTCTGGATTCAACACCCAGAATTATTTAAAAGGACAACTGTTCCTTATTTATTTTAGGAGCGGACAATTTCAGATTCTACTACAACCCTCTAATTAAATAATAAGTTAGGAAATCCATTGTAGGAATAATATTTCTGGATTCAACACCCAGAATTATTTAAAAGGACAACTGTTCCTTATTTATTTTAGGAGCGGACAATTTCAGATTCTACTACAACCCTCTAATTAAATAATAACTTAGGAAATCCATTGTAGGAATAATATTTCTGGATTCAACACCCAGAATTATTTAAAAGGACAACTGTTCCTTATTTATTTTAGGAGCGGACAATTTCAGATTCTACTACAACCCTCTAATTAAATAATAAGTTAGGAAATCCATTGTAGGAATAATATTTCTGGATTCAACACCCAGAATTATTTAAAAGGACAACTGTTCCTTATTTATTTTAGGAGCGGACAATTTCAGATTCTACTACAACCCTCTAATTAAATAATAAGTTAGGAAATCCATTGTAGGAATAATATTTCTGGATTCAACACCCAGAATTATTTAAAAGGACAACAGGTCCTTATTTATTTTAGGCGCGGACTATTTCATATTTAAACATACAAATTAAATAATAAGTTAGGAAATCCATTGTAGGAATAATATTTCAGGATTCAACACCCAGAATTATTTAAAAGGACAACTGTTCCTTATTTATTTTAGGCACGGACCATTTTATATTTAAACATACAAATTAAATAATAAGTTAGGAAATCCATTGTAGGATTAATATTTCTGGATTCAACACCCAGAATTATTTAAAAGGACAACTGTTCCTTATTTATTTTAGGAGCGGACAATTTCAGATTCTACTACAACCCTCTAATTAAATAATAAGTTAGGAAATCCATTGTAGGAATAATATTTCTGGATTCAACACCCAGAATTATTTAAAAGGACAACTGTTCCTTATTTATTTTAGGCACGGACCATTTTATATTTAAACATACAAATTAAATAATAAGTTAGGAAATCCATTGTAGGAATAATATTTCTGGATTCAACACCCAGAATTATTTAAAAGGACAACTGTTCCTTATTTATTTTAGGAGCGGACAATTTCAGATTCTACTACAACCCTCTAATTAAATAATAAGTTAGGAAATCCATTGTAGGAATAATATTTCTGGATTCAACACCCAGAATTATTTAAAAGGACAACTGTTCCTTATTTATTTTAGGAGCGGACAATTTCAGATTCTACTACAACCCTCTAATTAAATAATAAGTTAGGAAATCCATTGTAGGAATAATATTTCTGGATTCAACACCCAGAATTATTTAAAAGGACAACTGTTCCTTATTTATTTTAGGCACGGATCATTTTATATTTAAACATACAAATTAAATAATAAGTTAGGAAATCCATTGTAGGAATAATATTTCTGGATTCAACACCCAGAATTATTTAAAAGGACAACTGTTCCTTATTTATTTTAGGAGCGGACAATTTCAGATTCTACTACAACCGTCTAATTAAATAATAAGTTAGGAAATCCATTGTAGGAATAATATTTCTGGATTCAACACCCAGAATTATTTAAAAGGACAACTGTTCCTTATTTATTTTAGGCACGGACCATTTTATATTTAAACATACAAATTAAATAATAAGTTAGGAAATCCATTGTAGGAATAATATTTCTGGATTCAACACCCAGAATTATTTAAAAGGACAACTGTTCCTTATTTATTTTAGGAGCGGACAATTTCATATTTATACATACAAATTAAATAATAAGTTAGGAAATCCATTGTAGGAATGATATTTCTGGATTCAACACCCAGAATTATTTAAAAGGACAACTGTTCCTTATTTATTTTAGGAGCGGACAATTTCAGATTCTACTACAACCCTCTAATTAAATAATAAGTTAGGAAATCCATTGTAGGAATAATATTTCTGGATTCAACACCCAGAATTATTTAAAAGGGCAACTGTTCCTTATTTATTTTAGGCACGGACCATTTTATATTTAAACATACAAATTAAATAATAAGTTAGGAAATCCATTGTAGGAATAATATTTCTGGATTCAACACCCAGAATTATTTAAAAGGACAACTGTTCCTTATTTATTTTAGGAGCGGACAATTTCAGATTCTACTACAACCCTCTAATTAAATAATAAGTTAGGAAATCCATTGTAGGAATAATATTTCTGGATTCAACACCCAGAATTATTTAAAAGGACAACTGTTCCTTATTTATTTTAGGAGCGGACAATTTCAGATTCTACTACAACCCTCTAATTAAATAATAAGTTAGGAAATCCATTGTAGGAATAATATTTCTGGATTCAACACCCAGAATTATTTAAAAGGACAACTGTTCCTTATTTATTTTAGGCACGGACCATTTTATATTTAAACATACAAATTAAATAATAAGTTAGGAAATCCATTGTAGGAATAATATTTCTGGATTTAACACCCAGAATTATTTAAAAGGACAACAGGTCCTTACTTTTGTTGTTTTACAAGAAAGTTCACGTATTCGACCGTCACTTATTTCATCTGATAAACCACAGATACTACTGTTCGAGTGGTTCGACACACTCTACATAGTGTAGGTCCCCTGGAGTTAGGTCCCATCATGACTTCGCTCAACCTGCAGCACTCCAACTAGGCCACCACACTTTTCTTACACCTTTCATTCTTCATTCCTCCATAACTACCGCTAGCTCTACCGTCAGTCGTTCACCTCCCTCGTGCCTCTTGTTTAGTCCGACTGATGCTCCCTCCCGCGTCGTCTCATCAGGGGTGCCAACCCCGCAATGTGTGGCAACCACTCTTACTCGCATCTCCGCACAGGTGCACTGCCTGGTGGATTTGTGGAGACTGGCCCGCATGTTTGTGTGGAGGAGCTACTTCCTGGTGGGCGACGTGGTGCACAGGATCCTCTGGCTATCGGTGGCACTTTGCGGGTGGGGATTGGTGGTGGTTCTGGGAGTGGGGATGCGGGAGTGGAGGGGGAAGGTGTTGGAGGGGTGTGATGGTCAGGGTGGATGTGTTGTAGCGAGGGTGAAGTCATGATGGATATTTTAATCTATCACAGGGTTGTGATATTCCAGTTTTTTTCCTGGATTCAGTCCCGGATTTTTCTGGAGCAGTAATCGATACTTTAGCTATATTTAATATTATAATTAGTGGTCCCAAATTAATTAGGATTCTTTGCGCCCAATTTAATGTATCACAAAGTTGTGATATTCCAGTTTTTTTCCGGATTCACTCCCGGATTTTTCTGGAACAGAAATCGATACTTTAGCTATATTTAATATTATAATTAGTGGTCCCAAATTAATTAGGATTCATTGCGCTCAATTTAATGTATCACAGGGTTGTGATATTCCAGTATTTTTCCGGATTCACTCCCGGATTTTTCTGGAACAGAAATCGATACTTTAGCTATATTTAATATTATAATTAGTGGTCCCAAATTAATTAGGATTCATTGCGCCCAATTTAATGTATCACAGTGCTGTGATATTCCAGTTTTTTCCAGATTAAACCCCGGATTTTTCTGGAGCAGTAATCGTTACTTTAGCTATATTTAATATTATAATTAGTGGTCCCAAATTAATTAGGATTCATTGCGCCCAATTTAATGTACCACAGGGTTGTGATATTCCAGTTTTTTTCCGGATTCAGTCCCGGATTTTTCTGGAACAGAAATCGATACTTTAGCTATATTTAATATTATAATTAAAAGTCCCAAATTAATTAGGATTCATTGCGCCCAATTTAATGTATCACAGGGTTGTGATATTCCAGTTTTTTTCCGGATTCTTTGTAGGAATAATTATTCTGGATTCAAGACCCAGAATTATTTAAAAGGACAACAGGTCCTTATTTATTTTAGGCACGGACCATTTTATATTTAAACATACAAATTAAATAATAAGTTAAGAAATCCATTGTAGGAATAATCTTTCACCCAGAATTATTTAAAAGGGCAACAGGACCTTATTTATTTTAGGCGCGGACAATTTCAGATTTAACTACAACCCTCTAATTAAATAATAAGTTAGGAAATCCTTTGTAGGAATAATTATTCTGGATTCAAGATTCAGAATTATTTAAAAGGACAACAGGTCCTTATTTATTTTAGGCGCGGCCAATTTCAGATTCAACTACAACCCTCTAATTAAATAATAAGTTAGGAAATCCTTTGTAGGAATAATTATTCTGGATTCAAGACCCAGAATTATTTAAAAGGACAACAGGTCCTTATTTATTTTAGGCACGGACCATTTTATATTTAAACATACAAATTAAATAATAAGTTAAGAAATCCATTGTAGGAATAATTTTTCAGGATTCAACACCCAGAATTATTTAAAAGGACAACAGGTCCTTATTTATTTTAGGCACAGACCATTTTATATTTAAACATACAAATTAAATAATAAGTTAGGAAGTCCATTGTAGGAATAATTTGTCTGGATTCAACACCCAGAATTATTTAAAAGGACAACAGGTCCTTATTTATTTTAGGCGCGGACAATTTCAGATTCAACTACAACCCTCTATTTAAATAATAAGTTAGGAAATCCTTTGTAGGAATAATTGTTCTGGATTCAAGACCCAGAATTATTTAAAAGGACAACAGGTCCTTATTTATTTTAGGCACGGACCATTTTATATTTAAACATACAAATTAAATAATAAGTTAAGAAATCCATTGTAGGAATAATCTTTCAGGATTCAACACCCAGAATTATTTAAAAGGACAACTGTTCCTTATTTATTTTAGGAGCGGACAATTTCAGATTCAACTACAACCCTCTAATTAAATAATAAGTTAGGAAATCCATTGTAGGAATAATATTTCTGGATTCAACACCCAGATTATTTAAAAGGACAACAGGTCCTTCTTTATTTTAGGCGCGGATAATTTTATATTTAAACATACAAATTAAATAATAAGTTAGGAAATCCATTGTAGGAATAATATTTCTGGATTCAACACCCAGAATTATTTAAAAGGACAACTGTTCCTTATTTATTTTAGGTGCGGACCATTTCATATTAAATTACAACCCGCTAATTAAATAATAAGTTAGGAAATCCATTGTAAGAATAATTTTTCTGGATTCAACACTCAGAATTATTTAAAAGGACAACAGGTCCTTATTTATTTTAGGCGCGGACAATTTTATATTTAAACATACAAATTAAATAATAAGTTAGGAAATCCATTGTAGGAGTAATATTTCAGGATTCAACACCCAGAATTATTTAAAAGGACAACTGTTCCTTATTTATTTTAGGAGCGGACAATTTCAGATTCAACTACAACCCTCTAATTAAATAATAAGTTAGGAAATCCATTGTAGGAATAATATTTCTGGATTCAACACCCAGATTATTTAAAAGGACAACAGGTCCTTCTTTATTTTAGGCGCGGATAATTTTATATTTAAACATACAAATTAAATAATAAGTTAGGAAATCCATTGTAGGAATAATATTTCTGGATTCAACACCCAGAATTATTTAAAAGGACAACTGTTCCTTATTTATTTTAGGTGCGGACCATTTCATATTAAATTACAACCCGCTAATTAAATAATAAGTTAGGAAATCCATTGTAAGAATAATTTTTCTGGATTCAACACTCAGAATTATTTAAAAGGACAACAGGTCCTTATTTATTTTAGGCGCGGACAATTTTATATTTAAACATACAAATTAAATAATAAGTTAGGAAATCCATTGTAGGAGTAATATTTCAGGATTCAACACCCAGAATTATTTAAAAGGACAACTGTTCCTTATTTATTTTAGGAGCGGACAATTTCAGATTCAACTACAACCCTCTAATTAAATAATAAGTTAGGAAATCCATTGTAGGAATCATTTTTCAGGATTCAACACCCAGAATTATTTAAAAGGACAACTGTTCCTTATTTATTTTAGGCGCAGACCATTTCAGATTCAACTAAAACCCTCTAATTAAATAATAAGTTAGGAAATCCATTGTAGGAATAATATTTCTGGATTCAACTCCCAGAAATATTTAAAAGGATAACTGTTCCTTATTTATTTTAAAAGCGGACAATTTCAGATTCTACTACAACCCTCTAATTAAATAATAAGTTAGGAAATCCATTGTAGGAATAATATTTCTGGATTCAACACCCAGAATTATTTAAAAGGACAACTGTTCCTTATTTATTTTAGGATCGGACAATTTCAGATTCTACTACAACCCTCTAATTAAATAATAAGTTAGGAAATCCATTGTAGGAATAATATTTCTGGATTCAACACCCAGAATTATTTAAAAGGACAACTGTTCCTTATTTATTTTAGGATCGGACAATTTCAGATTCTACTACAACCCTCTAATTAAATAATAAGTTAGGAAATCCATTGTAGGAATAATATTTCTGGATTCAACACCCAGAATTATGTAAAAGGACAACTGTTCCTTATTTATTTTAGGAGCGGACAATTTCAGATTCAACTACAACCCTCTAATTAAATAATAAGTTAGGAAATCCTTTGTAGGAATAATTATTCTGGATTCAAGACCCAGAATTATTTAAAAGGACAACAGGTCCTTATTTATTTTAGGCACGGACCATTTTATATTTAAACATACAAATTAAATAATAAGTTAAGAAATCCATTGTAGGAATAATATTTCAGGATTCAACACTCAGAATTATTTAAAAGGACAACAGGTCCTTATTTATTTTA
This sequence comes from Pterostichus niger, assembly GCA_947425015.1. Taxonomy (NCBI): domain Eukaryota; kingdom Metazoa; phylum Arthropoda; class Insecta; order Coleoptera; family Carabidae; genus Pterostichus; species Pterostichus niger. The sequence goes on from OX380336.1 coordinate 41,130,894, forward strand.
GGCGCGGACAATTTTATATTTAAACATACAAATTAAATAATAAGTTAGGAAATCCATTGTAGGAATAATATTTCTGGATTCAACACCCAGAATTATTTAAAAGGACAACTGTTCCTTATTTATTTTAGGAGCGGACAATTTCAGATTCAACTACAACGCTCTAATTAAATAATAAGTTAGGAAATCCATTGTAGGAATAATATTTCTGGATTCAACACCCAGAATTATTTAAAAGGACAACAGGTCCTTATTTATTTTAGGTACGGACCATTTCAGATTCTACTACAACCCTCTAATTAAATAATAAGTTAGGAAATCCATTGTAGGAATAATATTTCTGGATTCAACACCCAGAATTATTTAAAAGGACAACTGTTCCTTATTTATTTTAGGAGCGGACAATTTCAGATTCAACTACAACCCTCTAAATAAATAATAAGTTAGGAAATCCATTGTAGGAATAATATTTCTGGATTCAACACCCAGAATTATTTAAAAGGACAACAGGTCCTTAATTTTGTTGTTTTACAAGAAAGTTCACGTATTCGACCGTCACTTATTTCATCTGATAAACCACAGATACTACTGTTCGAGTGGTTCGACACGCTCTACATAGTGTAGGTCCCCTGGAGTTAGGTCCCATCATGACTTCGCTCGACCTGCAGCACTCCAACTAGGCCACCACATATTTCTTACACCTTTCATTCTTCATTCCTCCATAACTACCGCTAGCTCTACCGTCAGTCGTTCACCTCCCTCGTGCCTCTTGTTTAGTCCGACTGATGCTCCCTCCCGCGTCGTCTCATCAGGGGTGCCAACCCCGCAATGTGTGGCAACCACTCTTACTCGCATCTCCGCACAGGTGCACTGCCTGGTGGATTTGTGGAGACTGGCCCGCATGTTTGTGTGGAGGAGCTACTTCCTGGTGGGCGACGTGGTGCACAGGATCCTCTGGCTATCGGTGGCACTTTGCGGGTGGGGATTGGTGGTGGTTCTGGGAGTGGGGATGCGGGAGTGGAGGGGGAAGGTGTTGGAGGAGTGTGATGGTCAGGGTGGATGTGTTGTAGCGAGGGTGAAGTCATGATGGCTATTTTAATCTATCACAGGGTTGTGATATTCCAGTTTTTTTCCTGGATTCAGTCCCGGATTTTTCTGGAGCAGTAATCGATACTTTAGCTATATTTAATATTATAATTAGTGGTCCCAAATTAATTAGGATTCTTTGCGCCCAATTTAATGTATCACAAAGTTGTGATATTCCAGTTTTTTTCCGGATTCACTCCCGGATTTTTCTGGAACAGAAATCGATACTTTATCTATATTTAATATTATAATTAGTGGTCCCAAATTAATTAGGATTCATTGCGCTCAATTTAATGTATCATAGGGTTGTGATATTCCAGTTTTTTCCGGATTCACTCCCGGATTTTTCTGGAACAGAAATCGATACTTTAGCTATATTTAATATTATAATTAGTGATCCCAAATTAATTAGGATTCATTGCGCCCAATTTAATGTATCACAGTGCTGTGATATTCCAGTTTTTTCCGGATTAAACCCCGGAATTTTCTGGAGCAGTAATCGTTACTTTAGCTATATTTAATATTATAATTAGTGGTCCCAAATTAATTAGGATTCATTGCGCCCAATTTAATGTACCACAGGGTTGTGATATTCCAGTTTTTTTCCGGATTCAGTCCCGTATTTTTCTGGAACAGAAATCGATACTTTAGCTATATTTAATATTATAATTAAAAGTCCCAAATTAATTAGGATTCATTGCGCCCAATTTAATGTATCACAGTGCTGTGATATTCCATTTTTTTCCGGATTAAACCCCGGAATTTTCTGGAGCAGTAATCGTTACTATAGCTATATTTAATATTATAATTAGTGGTCCCAAATTAATTAGGATTCATTGCGCCCAATTTAATGTATCACAGGGTTGTGATATTCCAGTTTTTTTCCGGATTCTTTGTAGGAATAATTATTCTGGATTCAAGACCCAGAATTATTTAAAAGGACAACAGGTCCTTATTTATTTTAGGCACGGACCATTTTATATTTAAACATACAAATTAAATAATAAGTTAAGAAATCCATTGTAGGAATAATCTTTCACCCAGAATTATTTAAAAGGGCAACAGGACCTTATTTATTTTAGGCGCGGACAATTTCAGATTTAACTACAACCCTCTAATTAAATAATAAGTTAGGAAATCCTTTGTAGGAATAATTATTCTGGATTCAAGATTCAGAATTATTTAAAAGGACAACAGGTCCTTATTTATTTTAGGCGCGGCCAATTTCAGATTCAACTACAACCCTCTAATTAAATAATAAGTTAGGAAATCCTTTGTAGGAATAATTATTCTGGATTCAAGACCCAGAATTATTTAAAAGGACAACAGGTCCTTATTTATTTTAGGCACGGACCATTTTATATTTAAACATACAAATTAAATAATAAGTTAAGAAATCCATTGTAGGAATAATTTTTCAGGATTCAACACCCAGAATTATTTAAAAGGACAACAGGTCCTTATTTATTTTAGGCACAGACCATTTTATATTTAAACATACAAATTAAATAATAAGTTAGGAAGTCCATTGTAGGAATAATTTGTCTGGATTCAACACCCAGAATTATTTAAAAGGACAACAGGTCCTTATTTATTTTAGGCGCGGACAATTTCAGATTCAACTACAACCCTCTATTTAAATAATAAGTTAGGAAATCCTTTGTAGGAATAATTGTTCTGGATTCAAGACCCAGAATTATTTAAAAGGACAACAGGTCCTTATTTATTTTAGGCACGGACCATTTTATATTTAAACATACAAATTAAATAATAAGTTAAGAAATCCATTGTAGGAATAATCTTTCAGGATTCAAGACCCAGAATTATTTAAAAGGACAACTGTTCCTTGTTTATTTTAGGTGCGGACCATTTCAGATTAAATTACAACCCGCTAATTAAATAATAAGTTAGGAAATCCATTGTAAGAATAATTTTTCTGGATTCAACACTCAGAATTATTTAAAAGGACAACAGGTCCTTATTTATTTTAGGCGCGGACAATTTTATATTTAAACATACAAATTAAATAATAAGTTAGGAAATCCATTGTAGGAGTAATATTTCAGGATTCAACACCCAGAATTATTTAAAAGGACAACTGTTCCTTATTTATTTTAGGAGCGGACAATTTCAGATTCAACTACAACGCTCTAATTAAATAATAAGTTAGGAAATCCATTGTAGGAATAATATTTCTGGATTCAACACCCAGAATTATTTAAAAGGACAACAGGTCCTTATTTATTTTAGGTACGGACCATTTCAGATTCTACTACAACCCTCTAATTAAATAATAAGTTAGGAAATCCATTGTAGGAATAATATTTCTGGATTCAACACCCAGAATTATTTAAAAGGACAACTGTTCCTTATTTATTTTAGGAGCGGACAATTTCAGATTCAACTACAACGCTCTAATTAAATAATAAGTTAGGAAATCCATTGTAGGAATAATATTTCTGGATTCAACACCCAGAATTATTTAAAAGGACAACTGTTCCTTATTTATTTTAGGAGCGGACAATTTCAGATTCTACTACAACCCTCTAATTAAATAATAAGTTAGGAAATCCATTGTAGGAATAATATTTCTGGATTCAACACCCAGAATTATTTAAAAGGACAACTGTTCCTTATTTATTTTAGGAGCGGACAATTTCAGATTCTACTACAACCCTCTAATTAAATAATAAGTTAGGAAATCCATTGTAGGAATAATATTTCTGGATTCAACACCCAGAATTATTTAAAAGGACAACTGTTCCTTATTTATTTTAGGCACGGACCATTTTATATTTAAACATACAAATTAAATAATAAGTTAGGAAATCCATTGTAGGAATAATATTTCTGGATTTAACACCCAGAATTATTTAAAAGGACAACAGGTCCTTACTTTTGTTGTTTTACAAGAAAGTTCACGTATTCGACCGTCACTTATTTCATCTGATAAACCACAGATACTACTGTTCGAGTGGTTCGACACACTCTACATAGTGTAGGTCCCCTGGAGTTAGGTCCCATCATGACTTCGCTCAACCTGCAGCACTCCAACTAGGCCACCACACTTTTCTTACACCTTTCATTCTTCATTCCTCCATAACTACCGCTAGCTCTACCGTCAGTCGTTCACCTCCCTCGTGCCTCTTGTTTAGTCCGACTGATGCTCCCTCCCGCGTCGTCTCATCAGGGGTGCCAACCCCGCAATGTGTGGCAACCACTCTTACTCGCATCTCCGCACAGGTGCACTGCCTGGTGGATTTGTGGAGACTGGCCCGCATGTTTGTGTGGAGGAGCTACTTCCTGGTGGGCGACGTGGTGCACAGGATCCTCTGGCTATCGGTGGCACTTTGCGGGTGGGGATTGGTGGTGGTTCTGGGAGTGGGGATGCGGGAGTGGAGGGGGAAGGTGTTGGAGGGGTGTGATGGTCAGGGTGGATGTGTTGTAGCGAGGGTGAAGTCATGATGGATATTTTAATCTATCACAGGGTTGTGATATTCCAGTTTTTTTCCTGGATTCAGTCCCGGATTTTTCTGGAGCAGTAATCGATACTTTAGCTATATTTAATATTATAATTAGTGGTCCCAAATTAATTAGGATTCTTTGCGCCCAATTTAATGTATCACAAAGTTGTGATATTCCAGTTTTTTTCCGGATTCACTCCCGGATTTTTCTGGAACAGAAATCGATACTTTAGCTATATTTAATATTATAATTAGTGGTCCCAAATTAATTAGGATTCATTGCGCTCAATTTAATGTATCACAGGGTTGTGATATTCCAGTATTTTTCCGGATTCACTCCCGGATTTTTCTGGAACAGAAATCGATACTTTAGCTATATTTAATATTATAATTAGTGGTCCCAAATTAATTAGGATTCATTGCGCCCAATTTAATGTATCACAGTGCTGTGATATTCCAGTTTTTTCCAGATTAAACCCCGGATTTTTCTGGAGCAGTAATCGTTACTTTAGCTATATTTAATATTATAATTAGTGGTCCCAAATTAATTAGGATTCATTGCGCCCAATTTAATGTACCACAGGGTTGTGATATTCCAGTTTTTTTCCGGATTCAGTCCCGGATTTTTCTGGAACAGAAATCGATACTTTAGCTATATTTAATATTATAATTAAAAGTCCCAAATTAATTAGGATTCATTGCGCCCAATTTAATGTATCACAGGGTTGTGATATTCCAGTTTTTTTCCGGATTCTTTGTAGGAATAATTATTCTGGATTCAAGACCCAGAATTATTTAAAAGGACAACAGGTCCTTATTTATTTTAGGCACGGACCATTTTATATTTAAACATACAAATTAAATAATAAGTTAAGAAATCCATTGTAGGAATAATCTTTCACCCAGAATTATTTAAAAGGGCAACAGGACCTTATTTATTTTAGGCGCGGACAATTTCAGATTTAACTACAACCCTCTAATTAAATAATAAGTTAGGAAATCCTTTGTAGGAATAATTATTCTGGATTCAAGATTCAGAATTATTTAAAAGGACAACAGGTCCTTATTTATTTTAGGCGCGGCCAATTTCAGATTCAACTACAACCCTCTAATTAAATAATAAGTTAGGAAATCCTTTGTAGGAATAATTATTCTGGATTCAAGACCCAGAATTATTTAAAAGGACAACAGGTCCTTATTTATTTTAGGCACGGACCATTTTATATTTAAACATACAAATTAAATAATAAGTTAAGAAATCCATTGTAGGAATAATTTTTCAGGATTCAACACCCAGAATTATTTAAAAGGACAACAGGTCCTTATTTATTTTAGGCACAGACCATTTTATATTTAAACATACAAATTAAATAATAAGTTAGGAAGTCCATTGTAGGAATAATTTGTCTGGATTCAACACCCAGAATTATTTAAAAGGACAACAGGTCCTTATTTATTTTAGGCGCGGACAATTTCAGATTCAACTACAACCCTCTATTTAAATAATAAGTTAGGAAATCCTTTGTAGGAATAATTGTTCTGGATTCAAGACCCAGAATTATTTAAAAGGACAACAGGTCCTTATTTATTTTAGGCACGGACCATTTTATATTTAAACATACAAATTAAATAATAAGTTAAGAAATCCATTGTAGGAATAATCTTTCAGGATTCAACACCCAGAATTATTTAAAAGGACAACTGTTCCTTATTTATTTTAGGAGCGGACAATTTCAGATTCAACTACAACCCTCTAATTAAATAATAAGTTAGGAAATCCATTGTAGGAATAATATTTCTGGATTCAACACCCAGATTATTTAAAAGGACAACAGGTCCTTCTTTATTTTAGGCGCGGATAATTTTATATTTAAACATACAAATTAAATAATAAGTTAGGAAATCCATTGTAGGAATAATATTTCTGGATTCAACACCCAGAATTATTTAAAAGGACAACTGTTCCTTATTTATTTTAGGTGCGGACCATTTCATATTAAATTACAACCCGCTAATTAAATAATAAGTTAGGAAATCCATTGTAAGAATAATTTTTCTGGATTCAACACTCAGAATTATTTAAAAGGACAACAGGTCCTTATTTATTTTAGGCGCGGACAATTTTATATTTAAACATACAAATTAAATAATAAGTTAGGAAATCCATTGTAGGAGTAATATTTCAGGATTCAACACCCAGAATTATTTAAAAGGACAACTGTTCCTTATTTATTTTAGGAGCGGACAATTTCAGATTCAACTACAACCCTCTAATTAAATAATAAGTTAGGAAATCCATTGTAGGAATCATTTTTCAGGATTCAACACCCAGAATTATTTAAAAGGACAACTGTTCCTTATTTATTTTAGGCGCAGACCATTTCAGATTCAACTAAAACCCTCTAATTAAATAATAAGTTAGGAAATCCATTGTAGGAATAATATTTCTGGATTCAACTCCCAGAAATATTTAAAAGGATAACTGTTCCTTATTTATTTTAAAAGCGGACAATTTCAGATTCTACTACAACCCTCTAATTAAATAATAAGTTAGGAAATCCATTGTAGGAATAATATTTCTGGATTCAACACCCAGAATTATTTAAAAGGACAACTGTTCCTTATTTATTTTAGGATCGGACAATTTCAGATTCTACTACAACCCTCTAATTAAATAATAAGTTAGGAAATCCATTGTAGGAATAATATTTCTGGATTCAACACCCAGAATTATTTAAAAGGACAACTGTTCCTTATTTATTTTAGGATCGGACAATTTCAGATTCTACTACAACCCTCTAATTAAATAATAAGTTAGGAAATCCATTGTAGGAATAATATTTCTGGATTCAACACCCAGAATTATGTAAAAGGACAACTGTTCCTTATTTATTTTAGGAGCGGACAATTTCAGATTCAACTACAACCCTCTAATTAAATAATAAGTTAGGAAATCCTTTGTAGGAATAATTATTCTGGATTCAAGACCCAGAATTATTTAAAAGGACAACAGGTCCTTATTTATTTTAGGCACGGACCATTTTATATTTAAACATACAAATTAAATAATAAGTTAAGAAATCCATTGTAGGAATAATATTTCAGGATTCAACACTCAGAATTATTTAAAAGGACAACAGGTCCTTATTTATTTTAGGCGCGGACAATTTTATATTTAAACATACAAATTAAATAATAAGTTAGGAAATCCATTGTAGGAATAATATTTCTGGATTCAACACCCAGAATTATTTAAAAGGACAACTGTTCCTTATTTATTTTAGGAGCGGACAATTTCAGATTCAACTACAACGCTCTAATTAAATAATAAGTTAGGAAATCCATTGTAGGAATAATATTTCTTGATTCAACACCCAGAATTATTTAAAAGGACAACAGGTCCTTATTTATTTTAGGTACGGACCATTTCAGATTCTACTACAACCCTCTAATTAAATAATAAGTTAGGAAATCCATTGTAGGAATAATATTTCTGGATTCAACACCCAGAATTATTTAAAAGGACAACTGTTCCTTATTTATTTTAGGAGCGGACAATTTCAGATTCAACTACAACCCTCTAAATAAATAATAAGTTAGGAAATCCATTGTAGGAATAATATTTCTGGATTCAACACCCAGAATTATTTAAAAGGACAACAGGTCCTTAATTTTGTTGTTTTACAAGAAAGTTCACGTATTCGACCGTCACTTATTTCATCTGATAAACCACAGATACTACTGTTCGAGTGGTTCGACACGCTCTACATAGTGTAGGTCCCCTGGAGTTAGGTCCCATCATGACTTCGCTCGACCTGCAGCACTCCAACTAGGCCACCACATATTTCTTACACCTTTCATTCTTCATTCCTCCATAACTACCGCTAGCTCTACCGTCAGTCGTTCACCTCCCTCGTGCCTCTTGTTTAGTCCGACTGATGCTCCCTCCCGCGTCGTCTCATCAGGGGTGCCAACCCCGCAATGTGTGGCAACCACTCTTACTCGCATCTCCGCACAGGTGCACTGCCTGGTGGATTTGTGGAGACTGGCCCGCATGTTTGTGTGGAGGAGCTACTTCCTGGTGGGCGACGTGGTGCACAGGATCCTCTGGCTATCGGTGGCACTTTGCGGGTGGGGATTGGTGGTGGTTCTGGGAGTGGGGATGCGGGAGTGGAGGGGGAAGGTGTTGGAGGAGTGTGATGGTCAGGGTGGATGTGTTGTAGCGAGGGTGAAGTCATGATGGCTATTTTAATCTATCACAGGGTTGTGATATTCCAGTTTTTTTCCTGGATTCAGTCCCGGATTTTTCTGGAGCAGTAATCGATACTTTAGCTATATTTAATATTATAATTAGTGGTCCCAAATTAATTAGGATTCTTTGCGCCCAATTTAATGTATCACAAAGTTGTGATATTCCAGTTTTTTTCCGGATTCACTCCCGGATTTTTCTGGAACAGAAATCGATACTTTATCTATATTTAATATTATAATTAGTGGTCCCAAATTAATTAGGATTCATTGCGCTCAATTTAATGTATCATAGGGTTGTGATATTCCAGTTTTTTCCGGATTCACTCCCGGATTTTTCTGGAACAGAAATCGATACTTTAGCTATATTTAATATTATAATTAGTGATCCCAAATTAATTAGGATTCATTGCGCCCAATTTAATGTATCACAGTGCTGTGATATTCCAGTTTTTTCCGGATTAAACCCCGGAATTTTCTGGAGCAGTAATCGTTACTTTAGCTATATTTAATATTATAATTAGTGGTCCCAAATTAATTAGGATTCATTGCGCCCAATTTAATGTACCACAGGGTTGTGATATTCCAGTTTTTTTCCGGATTCAGTCCCGTATTTTTCTGGAACAGAAATCGATACTTTAGCTATATTTAATATTATAATTAAAAGTCCCAAATTAATTAGGATTCATTGCGCCCAATTTAATGTATCACAGGGTTGTGATATTCCAGTTTTTTTCTGGATTCTTTGTAGGAATAATTATTCTGGATTCAAGACCCAGAATTATTTAAAAGGACAACAGGTCCTTATTTATTTTAGGCACGGACCATTTTATATTTAAACATACAAATTAAATAATAAGTTAAGAAATCCATTGTAGGAATAATCTTTCACCCAGAATTATTTAAAAGGGCAACAGGACCTTATTTATTTTAGGCGCGGACAATTTCAGATTTAACTACAACCCTCTAATTAAATAATAAGTTAGGAAATCCTTTGTAGGAATAATTATTCTGGATTCAAGATTCAGAATTATTTAAAAGGACAACAGGTCCTTATTTATTTTAGGCGCGGCCAATTTCAGATTCAACTACAACCCTCTAATTAAATAATAAGTTAGGAAATCCTTTGTAGGAATAATTATTCTGGATTCAAGACCCAGAATTATTTAAAAGGACAACAGGTCCTTATTTATTTTAGGCACGGACCATTTTATATTTAAACATACAAATTAAATAATAAGTTAAGAAATCCATTGTAGGAATAATTTTTCAGGATTCAACACCCAGAATTATTTAAAAGGACAACAGGTCCTTATTTATTTTAGGCACAGACCATTTTATATTTAAACATACAAATTAAATAATAAGTTAGGAAGTCCATTGTAGGAATAATTTGTCTGGATTCAACACCCAGAATTATTTAAAAGGACAACAGGTCCTTATTTATTTTAGGCGCGGACAATTTCAGATTCAACTACAACCCTCTATTTAAATAATAAGTTAGGAAATCCTTTGTAGGAATAATTGTTCTGGATTCAAGACCCAGAATTATTTAAAAGGACAACAGGTCCTTATTTATTTTAGGCACGGACCATTTTATATTTAAACATACAAATTAAATAATAAGTTAAGAAATCCATTGTAGGAATAATCTTTCAGGATTCAAGACCCAGAATTATTTAAAAGGACAACTGTTCCTTATTTATTTTAGGTGCGGACCATTTCAGATTAAATTACAACCCGCTAATTAAATAATAAGTTAGGAAATCCATTGTAAGAATAATTTTTCTGGATTCAACACTCAGAATTATTTAAAAGGACAACAGGTCCTTATTTATTTTAGGCGCGGACAATTTTATATTTAAACATACAAATTAAATAATAAGTTAGGAAATCCATTGTAGGAGTAATATTTCAGGATTCAACACCCAGAATTATTTAAAAGGACAACTGTTCCTTATTTATTTTAGGAGCGGACAATTTCAGATTCAACTACAACGCTCTAATTAAATAATAAGTTAGGAAATCCATTGTAGGAATAATATTTCTGGATTCAACACCCAGAATTATTTAAAAGGACAACAGGTCCTTATTTATTTTAGGTACGGACCATTTCAGATTCTACTACAACCCTCTAATTAAATAATAAGTTAGGAAATCCATTGTAGGAATAATATTTCTGGATTCAACACCCAGAATTATTTAAAAGGACAACTGTTCCTTATTTATTTTAGGAGCGGACAATTTCAGATTCAACTACAACGCTCTAATTAAATAATAAGTTAGGAAATCCATTGTAGGAATAATATTTCTGGATTCAACACCCAGAATTATTTAAAAGGACAACTGTTCCTTATTTATTTTAGGAGCGGACAATTTCAGATTCTACTACAACCCTCTAATTAAATAATAAGTTAGGAAATCCATTGTAGGAATAATATTTCTGGATTCAACACCCAGAATTATTTAAAAGGACAACTGTTCCTTATTTATTTTAGGAGCGGACAATTTCAGATTCTACTACAACCCTCTAATTAAATAATAAGTTAGGAAATCCATTGTAGGAATAATATTTCTGGATTCAACACCCAGAATTATTTAAAAGGACAACTGTTCCTTATTTATTTTAGGCACGGACCATTTTATATTTAAACATACAAATTAAATAATAAGTTAGGAAATCCATTGTAGGAATAATATTTCTGGATTTAACACCCAGAATTATTTAAAAGGACAACAGGTCCTTACTTTTGTTGTTTTACAAGAAAGTTCACGTATTCGACCGTCACTTATTTCATCTGATAAACCACAGATACTACTGTTCGAGTGGTTCGACACACTCTACATAGTGTAGGTCCCCTGGAGTTAGGTCCCATCATGACTTCGCTCAACCTGCAGCACTCCAACTAGGCCACCACACTTTTCTTACACCTTTCATTCTTCATTCCTCCATAACTACCGCTAGCTCTACCGTCAGTCGTTCACCTCCCTCGTGCCTCTTGTTTAGTCCGACTGATGCTCCCTCCCGCGTCGTCTCATCAGGGGTGCCAACCCCGCAATGTGTGGCAACCACTCTTACTCGCATCTCCGCACAGGTGCACTGCCTGGTGGATTTGTGGAGACTGGCCCGCATGTTTGTGTGGAGGAGCTACTTCCTGGTGGGCGACGTGGTGCACAGGATCCTCTGGCTATCGGTGGCACTTTGCGGGTGGGGATTGGTGGTGGTTCTGGGAGTGGGGATGCGGGAGTGGAGGGGGAAGGTGTTGGAGGAGTGTGATGGTCAGGGTGGATGTGTTGTAGCGAGGGTGAAGTCATGATGGCTATTTTAATCTATCACAGGGTTGTGATATTCCAATTTTTTTCCTGGATTCAGTCCCGGATTTTTCTGGAGCAGTAATCGATACTTTAGCTATATTTAATATTATAATTAGTGGTCCCAAATTAATTAGGATTCTTTGCGCCCAATTTAATGTATCACAAAGTTGTGATATTCCAGTTTTTTTCCGGATTCACTCCCGGATTTTTCTGGAACAGAAATCGATACTTTATATTTAATATTATAATTAGTGGTCCCAAATTAATTAGGATTCATTGCGCTCAATTTAATGTATCACAGGGTTGTGATATTCCAGTTTTTTTCCTGGATTCAGTCCCGGATTTTTCTGGAGCAGTAATCGATACTTTAGCTATATTTAATATTATAATTAGTGGTCCCAAATTAATTAGGATTCATTGCGCCCAATTTAATGTATCACAGTGCTGTGATATTCCAGTTTTTTTCCGGATTAAACCCCGGATTTTTCTGGAGCAGTAATCGTTACTTTAGCTATATTTAATATTATAATTAGTGGTCCCAAATTAATTAGGATTCATTGCGCCCAATTTAATGTACCACAGGGTTGTGATATTCCAGTTTTTTTCCGGATTCAGTCCCGGATTTTTCTGGAACAGAAATCGATACTTTAGCTATATTTAATATTATAATTAAAAGTCCCAAATTAATTAGGATTCATTGCGCCCAATTTAATGTATCACAGGGTTGTGATATTCAAGTTTTTTTCCGGATTCACTCCCGGATTTTTCTGGAGCAGTATTCAACACATTAGCTATTATAGTAGAAGGTCCTAAATTAATTAGTATGTAGATTAGAAATTTTTATAAATTATATTCATTATTTTAATTAAAAGTATTATTAGTTAAATAATACTTTAGGAATTCATCGCAGAAGTAACTTTACAACACTACTTTAATTATTCACATGAATTATATATTTAGAATCGGAGCAGATCTAGTTTATTAAATAATTGTCTTACAGTGGGTTCAAATCCCACTTGACAGTTTCTTCATTAACCCGAACATTATTCCATGAAGAGTCAGCGTCAGTTTGTCTCGATATATGTTTGTTACGTTTGTTGATACAATCTTTCTACATCAATCAATTTTCACTTCTGTGTTGTTTGACCACCAGCCTTAGTTACAAAATGGCGACATCGTTGAGTCTTTTATACTTTAAGTTTAAATAGTGTTTCACATATAATTAATAAAATAGTTGATACCTACTTTTAATATTTAATTTTATTAAAATCAGAAGAAGAATTCAAGTTAAATATTTGAAGATTCAAATTGATCCTGAGTTCCTGTATAATCAAGAAATTCATCATTATTTAATTTTCAAATTTAAATGCTATTTGTCATTTATTATTGCACAATATAATATCTAATAATTAATATACTTTAAATAATATACGTAATTATTTAAAAAATATATTATTGGTATCAACAAATCAACTATAATAATATTCAACATAATTAATAATTTTGCATGATTCATGAAAAACTATAAAAATTCTAAATAATCAAGAATATTTACTGCATAAATACTGTTGTGACGAATGCTACAGGAAGACATCTTTCCTTGAAGAGGACATTAGAAAATATATCATCAGAAGAAAGAATGCATGTTATGCTTCAAACAAATGATTGCAAATTACCATTACAATATTCATTAATTTCTTCAAATCCTTTCTTTGCGAAACTTTATGTTGCTGAAACAGAAGAGCACACAACAATATATCAGCAAATGGAAAAAGAATGCTTTGTTTAAAACAAATGATAACAAATAATATTTAATAATCTATTAAAGTATTTTATTGTGAAACACTATTTTCTAAATTACAGTCTCCACTTTGTAATCTCGCCCGGGAGATTTTACACGGTGGAGTTCTGTAAAAATATCATCCTCGGTGACTCTCTGATGACGTTGTCTTTGTAACTAGACCTGGTGAATTCAACCAGCATATTGGTGAGGTTTGATCGATGTAGAAAGACTGTGTTAACAACGATAGCACGCAGCGACTCAGACAAACCAGCACTAACACTTTCTGGAATTGTTTGATTTGCTGAAGAAACTAGCAAGTCTAGGTTCGAAACTTACAACTTGCAGACTTCATTTAAAGACATAATATACAAGAATCATTCTAGACTAAATTACAAGAGGTTAATTAAACGATAAGTAAGAAAAATCATTGTAGGAATAATTGTTCTGGATTCAACACTCAGAATTATTTAAAAGGACAACAGGTCCTTATTTATTTTAGGCTAGGAACATTTTATATTTAAACATATAAATTAAATAATAAGTTAGGAAATCCATTGTAGGAATAATATTTCTGGATTCAACACCCAGAATTATTTAAAAGGACAACAGGTCCTTATTTATTTTAGGCGAGGACAATTTCAGATTCAACTACAACCCTCTAATTAAATAATAAGTTAGGAAATCCTTTGTAGGAATAATTAATCTGGATTCAAGACCCAGAATTATTTCAAAGGACAACAGGTCCTTATTTATTTTAGGCGCGGACTATTTTATATTTAAACATACAAATTAAATAATAAGTTAGGAAATCCATTGTAGGAATAATATTTCAGGATTCAACACCCAGAATTATTTAAAAGGACAACTGTTCCTTATTTATTTTAGGATCGGACTATTTCAGATTCTACTACAACCCTCTAATTAAATAATAAGTTAGGAAATCCATTGTAGGAATAATTGTTCTGGATTCATGACCCAGAATTATTTAAAAGGACAACAGGTCCTTATTTATTTTAGGCGCGGACAATTTTATATTTAAACATACAAATTAAATAATAAGTTAGGAAATCCATTGTAGGAATAATATTTCTGGATTCAACACCCAGAATTATTTAAAAGGACAACTGTTCCTTATTTATTTTAGGAGCGGACAATTTCAGACTCTACTACAACCCTCTAATTAAATAATAAGTTAGGAAATTCTTTGTAGGAATAATTATTCTGGATTCAAGACTCAGAATTATTTAAAAGGACAACAGGTCCTTATTTATTTTAGGCACGGACCATTTTATATTTAAACATACAAATTAAATAATAAGTTAAGAAATCCATTGTAGGAATAATCTTTCACCCAGAATTATTTAAAAGGGCAACAGGGCCTTATTTATTTTAGGCGCGGACAATTTCAGATTTAACTACAACCCTCTAATTAAATAATAAGTTAGGAAATCCTTTGTAGGAATAATTATTCTGGATTCAAGATTCAGAATTATTTAAAAGGACAACAGGTCCTTATTTATTTTAGGCGCGGCCAATTTCAGATTCAACTACAACCCTCTAATTAAATAATAAGTTAGGAAATTCTTTGTAGGAATAATTATTCTGGATTCAAGACCCAGAATTATTTAAAAGGACAACAGGTCCTTATTTATTTTAGGCACGGACCATTTTATATTTAAACATACAAATTAAATAATAAGTTAAGAAATCCATTGTAGGAATAATATTTCAGGATTCAACACCCAGAATTATTTAAAAGGACAACTGTTCCTTATTTATTTTAGGAGCGGACAATTTCAGATTCTACTACAACCCTCTAATTAAATAATAAGTTAGGAAATCCATTGTAGGAATAATATTTCTGGATTCAACACCCAGAATTATTTAAAAGGACAACTGTTCCTTATTTATTTTAGGAGTGGACAATTTAAGATTCTACTACAACCCTCTAATTAAATAATAAGTTAGGAAATCCATTGTAGGAATAATATTTCTGGATTCAACACCCAGAATTATTTAAAAGGACAACTGTTCCTTATTTATTTTAGGAGCGGACAATTTCAGATTCTACTACAACCCTCTAATTAAATAATAAGTTAGGAAATCCATTGTAGGAATAATATTTCTGGATTCAACACCCAGAATTATTTAAAAGGACAACTGTTCCTTATTTATTTTAGGCACGGACCATTTTATATTTAAACATACAAATTAAATAATAAGTTAGGAAATCCATTGTAGGAATAATATTTCTGGATTCAACACCCAGAATTATTTAAAAGGACAACTGTTCCTTATTTATTTTAGGAGCGGACAATTTCAGATTCTACTACAACCCTCTAATTAAATAATAAGTTAGGAAATCCATTGTAGGAATAATATTTCTGGATTCAACACCCAGAATTATTTAAAAGGACAACTGTTCCTTATTTATTTTAGGAGCGGACAATTTCAGATTCTACTACAACCCTCTAATTAAATAATAAGTTAGGAAATCCATTGTAGGAATAATATTTCTGGATTCAACACCCAGAATTATTTAAAAGGACAACTGTTCCTTATTTATTTTAGGCACGGATCATTTTATATTTAAACATACAAATTAAATAATAAGTTAGGAAATCCATTGTAGGAATAATATTTCTGGATTCAACACCCAGAATTATTTAATAGGACAACTGTTCCTTATTTATTTTAGGAGCGGACAATTTCAGATTCTACTACAACCCTCTAATTAAATAATAAGTTAGGAAATCCATTGTAGGAATAATATTTCTGGATTCAACACCCAGAATTATTTAAAAGGACAACTGTTCCTTATTTATTTTAGGAGCGGACAATTTCAGATTCTACTACAACCCTCTAATTAAATAATAAGTTAGGAAATCCATTGTAGGAATAATATTTCTGGATTCAACACCCAGAATTATTTAAAAGGACAACTGTTCCTTATTTATTTTAGGAGCGGACAATTTCAGATTCTACTACAACCGTCTAATTAAATAATAAGTTAGGAAATCCATTGTAGGAATAATATTTCTGGATTCAACACCCAGAATTATTTAAAAGGACAACTGTTCCTTATTTATTTTAGGCACGGACCATTTTATATTTAAACATACAAATTAAATAATAAGTTAGGAAATCCATTGTAGGAATAATATTTCTGGATTCAACACCCAGAATTATTTAAAAGGACAACTGTTCCTTATTTATTTTAGGAGCGGACAATTTCATATTTACACATACAAATTAAATAATAAGTTAGGAAATCCATTGTAGGAATGATATTTCTGGATTCAACACCCAGAATTATTTAAAAGGACAACTGTTCCTTATTTATTTTAGGAGCGGACAATTTCAGATTCTACTACAACCCTCTAATTAAATAATAAGTTAGGAAATCCATTGTAGGAATAATATTTCTGGATTCAACACCCAGAATTATTTAAAAGGGCAACTGTTCCTTATTTATTTTAGGCACGGACCATTTTATATTTAAACATACAAATTAAATAATAAGTTAGGAAATCCATTGTAGGAATAATATTTCTGGATTCAACACCCAGAATTATTTAAAAGGACAACTGTTCCTTATTTATTTTAGGAGCGGACAATTTCAGATTCTACTACAACCCTCTAATTAAATAATAAGTTAGGAAATCCATTGTAGGAATAATATTTCTGGATTCAACACCCAGAATTATTTAAAAGAACAACTGTTCCTTATTTATTTTAGGAGCGGACAATTTCAGATTCTACTACAACCCTCTAATTAAATAATAAGTTAGGAAATCCATTGTCGGAATAATATTTCTGGATTCAACACCCAGAATTATTTAAAAGGACAACAGGTCCTTATTTATTTTAGGCGCGGACAATTTTATATTTAAACATACAAATTAAATAATAAGTTAGGAAATCCATTGTAGGAATAATATTTCTGGATTCAACACCCAGAATTATTTAAAAGGACAACTGTTCCTTATTTATTTTAGGAGCGGACAATTTCAGATTCTACTACAACCCTCTAATTAAATAATAAGTTAGGAAATCCATTGTAGGAATAATATTTCTGGATTCAACACCCAGAATTATTTAAAAGGACAACTGTTCCTTATTTATTTTAGGAGCGGACAATTTCAGATTCTACTACAACCCTCTAATTAAATAATAAGTTAGGAAATCCATTGTAGGAATAATATTTCT
Organism: Pterostichus niger; assembly: GCA_947425015.1. Taxonomy (NCBI): domain Eukaryota; kingdom Metazoa; phylum Arthropoda; class Insecta; order Coleoptera; family Carabidae; genus Pterostichus; species Pterostichus niger. The sequence goes on from OX380336.1 coordinate 41,148,996, forward strand.
GGATTCAACACCCAGAATTATTTAAAAGGACAACTGTTCCTTATTTATTTTAGGCACGGACCATTTTATATTTAAACATACAAATTAAATAATAAGTTAGGAAATCCATTGTAGGAATAATATTTCTGGATTTAACACCCAGAATTATTTAAAAGGACAACAGGTCCTTACTTTTGTTGTTTTACAAGAAAGTTCACGTATTCGACCGTCACTTATTTCATCTGATAAACCACAGATACTACTGTTCGAGTGGTTCGACACACTCTACATAGTGTAGGTCCCCTGGAGTTAGGTCCCATCATGACTTCGCTCAACCTGCAGCACTCCAACTAGGCCACCACACTTTTCTTACACCTTTCATTCTTCATTCCTCCATAACTACCGCTAGCTCTACCGTCAGTCGTTCACCTCCCTCGTGCCTCTTGTTTAGTCCGACTGATGCTCCCTCCCGCGTCGTCTCATCAGGGGTGCCAACCCCGCAATGTGTGGCAACCACTCTTACTCGCATCTCCGCACAGGTGCACTGCCTGGTGGATTTGTGGAGACTGGCCCGCATGTTTGTGTGGAGGAGCTACTTCCTGGTGGGCGACGTGGTGCACAGGATCCTCTGGCTATCGGTGGCACTTTGCGGGTGGGGATTGGTGGTGGTTCTGGGAGTGGGGATGCGGGAGTGGAGGGGGAAGGTGTTGGAGGGGTGTGATGGTCAGGGTGGATGTGTTGTAGCGAGGGTGAAGTCATGATGGATATTTTAATCTATCACAGGGTTGTGATATTCCAGTTTTTTTCCTGGATTCACTCCCGGATTTTTCTGGAGCAGTAATCGATACTTTAGCTATATTTAATATTATAATTAGTGGTCCCAAATTAATTAGGATTCTTTGCGCCCAATTTAATGTATCACAAAGTTGTGATATTCCAGTTTTTTTCCGGATTCACTCCCGGATTTTTCTGGAACAGAAATCGATACTTTAGCTATATTTAATATTATAATTAGTGGTCCCAAATTAATTAGGATTCATTGCGCTCAATTTAATGTATCACAGGGTTGTGATATTCCAGTTTTTTTCCGGATTCACTCCCGGATTTTTCTGGAACAGAAATCGATACTTTAGCTATATTTAATATTATAATTAGTGGTCCCAAATTAATTAGGATTCATTGCGCCCAATTTAATGTATCACAGTGCTGTGATATTCCAGTTTTTTCCAGATTAAACCCCGGATTTTTCTGGAGCAGTAATCGTTACTTTAGCTATATTTAATATTATAATTAGTGGTCCCAAATTAATTAGGATTCATTGCGCCCAATTTAATGTACCACAGGGTTGTGATATTCCAGTTTTTTTCCGGATTCAGTCCCGGATTTTTCTGGAACAGAAATCGATACTTTAGCTATATTTAATATTATAATTAAAAGTCCCAAATTAATTAGGATTCATTGCGCCCAATTTAATGTATCACAGGGTTGTGATATTCCAGTTTTTTTCCGGATTCTTTGTAGGAATAATTATTCTGGATTCAAGACCCAGAATTATTTAAAAGGACAACAGGTCCTTATTTATTTTAGGCACGGACCATTTTATATTTAAACATACAAATTAAATAATAAGTTAAGAAATCCATTGTAGGAATAATCTTTCACCCAGAATTATTTAAAAGGGCAACAGGACCTTATTTATTTTAGGCGCGGACAATTTCAGATTTAACTACAACCCTCTAATTAAATAATAAGTTAGGAAATCCTTTGTAGGAATAATTATTCTGGATTCAAGATTCAGAATTATTTAAAAGGACAACAGGTCCTTATTTATTTTAGGCGCGGCCAATTTCAGATTCAACTACAACCCTCTAATTAAATAATAAGTTAGGAAATCCTTTGTAGGAATAATTATTCTGGATTCAAGACCCAGAATTATTTAAAAGGACAACAGGTCCTTATTTATTTTAGGCACGGACCATTTTATATTTAAACATACAAATTAAATAATAAGTTAAGAAATCCATTGTAGGAATAATTTTTCAGGATTCAACACCCAGAATTATTTAAAAGGACAACAGGTCCTTATTTATTTTAGGCACAGACCATTTTATATTTAAACATACAAATTAAATAATAAGTTAGGAAGTCCATTGTAGGAATAATTTGTCTGGATTCAACACCCAGAATTATTTAAAAGGACAACAGGTCCTTATTTATTTTAGGCACGGACCATTTTATATTTAAACATACAAATTAAATAATAAGTTAAGAAATCCATTGTAGGAATAATCTTTCAGGATTCAACACCCAGAATTATTTAAAAGGACAACTGTTCCTTATTTATTTTAGGAGCGGACAATTTCAGATTCAACTACAACCCTCTAATTAAATAATAAGTTAGGAAATCCATTGTAGGAATAATATTTCTGGATTCAACACCCAGATTATTTAAAAGGACAACAGGTCCTTCTTTATTTTAGGCGCGGATAATTTTATATTTAAACATACAAATTAAATAATAAGTTAGGAAATCCATTGTAGGAATAATATTTCTGGATTCAACACCCAGAATTATTTAAAAGGACAACTGTTCCTTATTTATTTTAGGTGCGGACCATTTCATATTAAATTACAACCCGCTAATTAAATAATAAGTTAGGAAATCCATTGTAAGAATAATTTTTCTGGATTCAACACTCAGAATTATTTAAAAGGACAACAGGTCCTTATTTATTTTAGGCGCGGACAATTTTATATTTAAACATACAAATTAAATAATAAGTTAGGAAATCCATTGTAGGAGTAATATTTCAGGATTCAACACCCAGAATTATTTAAAAGGACAACTGTTCCTTATTTATTTTAGGAGCGGACAATTTCAGATTCAACTACAACCCTCTAATTAAATAATAAGTTAGGAAATCCATTGTAGGAATCATTTTTCAGGATTCAACACCCAGAATTATTTAAAAGGACAACTGTTCCTTATTTATTTTAGGCGCAGACCATTTCAGATTCAACTAAAACCCTCTAATTAAATAATAAGTTAGGAAATCCATTGTAGGAATAATATTTCTGGATTCAACTCCCAGAAATATTTAAAAGGATAACTGTTCCTTATTTATTTTAAAAGCGGACAATTTCAGATTCTACTACAACCCTCTAATTAAATAATAAGTTAGGAAATCCATTGTAGGAATAATATTTCTGGATTCAACACCCAGAATTATTTAAAAGGACAACTGTTCCTTATTTATTTTAGGATCGGACAATTTCAGATTCTACTACAACCCTCTAATTAAATAATAAGTTAGGAAATCCATTGTAGGAATAATATTTCTGGATTCAACACCCAGAATTATTTAAAAGGACAACTGTTCCTTATTTATTTTAGGATCGGACAATTTCAGATTCTACTACAACCCTCTAATTAAATAATAAGTTAGGAAATCCATTGTAGGAATAATATTTCTGGATTCAACACCCAGAATTATGTAAAAGGACAACTGTTCCTTATTTATTTTAGGAGCGGACAATTTCAGATTCAACTACAACCCTCTAATTAAATAATAAGTTAGGAAATCCTTTGTAGGAATAATTATTCTGGATTCAAGACCCAGAATTATTTAAAAGGACAACAGGTCCTTATTTATTTTAGGCACGGACCATTTTATATTTAAACATACAAATTAAATAATAAGTTAAGAAATCCATTGTAGGAATAATATTTCAGGATTCAACACTCAGAATTATTTAAAAGGACAACAGGTCCTTATTTATTTTAGGCGCGGACAATTTTATATTAAACATACAAATTAAATAATAAGTTAGGAAATCCATTGTAGGAATAATATTTCTGGATTCAACACCCAGAATTATTTAAAAGGACAACTGTTCCTTATTTATTTTAGGAGCGGACAATTTCAGATTCAACTACAACGCTCTAATTAAATAATAAGTTAGGAAATCCATTGTAGGAATAATATTTCTGGATTCAACACCCAGAATTATTTAAAAGGACAACAGGTCCTTATTTATTTTAGGTACGGACCATTTCAGATTCTACTACAACCCTCTAATTAAATAATAAGTTAGGAAATCCATTGTAGGAATAATATTTCTGGATTCAACACCCAGAATTATTTAAAAGGACAACTGTTCCTTATTTATTTTAGGAGCGGACAATTTCAGATTCAACTACAACCCTCTAATTAAATAATAAGTTAGGAAATCCATTGTTGGAATAATATTTCTGGATTCAACACCCAGAATTATTTAAAAGGACAACAGGTCCTTACTTTTGTTGTTTTACAAGAAAGTTCACGTATTCGACCGTCACTTATTTCATCTGATAAACCACAGATACTACTGTTCGAGTGGTTCGACACACTCTACATAGTGTAGGTCCCCTGGAGTTAGGTCCCATCATGACTTCGCTCGACCTGCAGCACTCCAACTAGGCCACCACATATTTCTTACACCTTTCATTCTTCATTCCTCCATAACTACCGCTAGCTCTACCGTCAGTCGTTCACCTCCCTCGTGCCTCTTGTTTAGTCCGACTGATGCTCCCTCCCGCGTCGTCTCATCAGGGGTGCCAACCCCGCAATGTGTGGCAACCACTCTTACTCGCATCTCCGCACAGGTGCACTGCCTGGTGGATTTGTGGAGACTGGCCCGCATGTTTGTGTGGAGGAGCTACTTCCTGGTGGGCGACGTGGTGCACAGGATCCTCTGGCTATCGGTGGCACTTTGCGGGTGGGGATTGGTGGTGGTTCTGGGAGTGGGGATGCGGGAGTGGAGGGGGAAGGTGTTGGAGGAGTGTGATGGTCAGGGTGGATGTGTTGTAGCGAGGGTGAAGTCATGATGGCTATTTTAATCTATCACAGGGTTGTGATATTCCAGTTTTTTTCCTGGATTCAGTCCCGGATTTTTCTGGAGCAGTAATCGATACTTTAGCTATATTTAATATTATAATTAGTGGTCCCAAATTAATTAGGATTCTTTGCGCCCAATTTAATGTATCACAAAGTTGTGATATTCCAGTTTTTTTCCGGATTCACTCCCGGATTTTTCTGGAACAGAAATCGATACTTTATCTATATTTAATATTATAATTAGTGGTCCCAAATTAATTAGGATTCATTGCGCTCAATTTAATGTATCATAGGGTTGTGATATTCCAGTTTTTTCCAGATTAAACCCCGGATTTTTCTGGAGCAGTAATCGTTACTTTAGCTATATTTAATATTATAATTAGTGGTCCCAAATTAATTAGGATTCATTGCGCCCAATTTAATGTACCACAGGGTTGTGATATTCCAGTTTTATTCCGGATTCTTTGTAGGAATAATTATTGTGGATTCAAGACCCAGAATTATTTAAAAGGACAACAGGTCCTTATTTATTTTAGGCACGGACCATTTTATATTTAAACATACAAATTAAATAATAAGTTAAGAAATCCATTGTAGGAATAATCTTTCACCCAGAATTATTTAAAAGGGCAACAGGACCTTATTTATTTTAGGCGCGGACAATTTCAGATTTAACTACAACCCTCTAATTAAATAATAAGTTAGGAAATCCTTTGTAGGAATAATTATTCTGGATTCAAGATTCAGAATTATTTAAAAGGACAACAGGTCCTTATTTATTTTAGGCGCGGCCAATTTCAGATTCAACTACAACCCTCTAATTAAATAATAAGTTAGGAAATCCTTTGTAGGAATAATTATTCTGGATTCAAGACCCAGAATTATTTAAAAGGACAACAGGTCCTTATTTATTTTAGGCACGGACCATTTTATATTTAAACATACAAATTAAATAATAAGTTAAGAAATCCATTGTAGGAATAATTTTTCAGGATTCAACACCCAGAATTATTTAAAAGGACAACAGGTCCTTATTTATTTTAGGCACAGACCATTTTATATTTAAACATACAAATTAAATAATAAGTTAGGAAGTCCATTGTAGGAATAATTTGTCTGGATTCAACACCCAGAATTATTTAAAAGGACAACAGGTCCTTATTTATTTTAGGCACGGACCATTTTATATTTAAACATACAAATTAAATAATAAGTTAAGAAATCCATTGTAGGAATAATCTTTCAGGATTCAACACCCAGAATTATTTAAAAGGACAACTGTTCCTTATTTATTTTAGGAGCGGACAATTTCAGATTCTACTACAACCCTCTAATTAAATAATAAGTTAGGAAATTCTTTGTAGGAATAATTATTCTGGATTCAAGACCCAGAATTATTTAAAAGGACAACAGGTCCTTATTTATTTTAGGCACGGACCATTTTATATTTAAACATACAAATTAAATAATAAGTTAAGAAATCCATTGTAGGAATAATATTTCAGGATTCAACACCCAGAATTATTTAAAAGGACAACTGTTCCTTATTTATTTTAGGAGCGGACAATTTCAGATTCTACTACAACCCTCTAATTAAATAATAAGTTAGGAAATCCATTGTAGGAATAATATTTCTGGATTCAACACCCAGAATTATTTAAAAGGACAACTGTTCCTTATTTATTTTAGGAGTGGACAATTTAAGATTCTACTACAACCCTCTAATTAAATAATAAGTTAGGAAATCCATTGTAGGAATAATATTTCTGGATTCAACACCCAGAATTATTTAAAAGGACAACTGTTCCTTATTTATTTTAGGAGCGGACAATTTCAGATTCTACTACAACCCTCTAATTAAATAATAAGTTAGGAAATCCATTGTAGGAATAATATTTCTGGATTCAACACCCAGAATTATTTAAAAGGACAACTGTTCCTTATTTATTTTAGGCACGGACCATTTTATATTTAAACATACAAATTAAATAATAAGTTAGGAAATCCATTGTAGGAATAATATTTCTGGATTCAACACCCAGAATTATTTAAAAGGACAACTGTTCCTTATTTATTTTAGGAGCGGACAATTTCAGATTCTACTACAACCCTCTAATTAAATAATAAGTTAGGAAATCCATTGTAGGAATAATATTTCTGGATTCAACACCCAGAATTATTTAGAAGGACAACTGTTCCTTATTTATTTTAGGAGCGGACAATTTCAGATTCTACTACAACCCTCTAATTAAATAATAAGTTAGGAAATCCATTGTAGGAATAATATTTCTGGATTCAACACCCAGAATTATTTAAAAGGACAACTGTTCCTTATTTATTTTAGGCACGGATCATTTTATATTTAAACATACAAATTAAATAATAAGTTAGGAAATCCATTGTAGGAATAATATTTCTGGATTCAACACCCAGAATTATTTAATAGGACAACTGTTCCTTATTTATTTTAGGAGCGGACAATTTCAGATTCTACTACAACCCTCTAATTAAATAATAAGTTAGGAAATCCATTGTAGGAATAATATTTCTGGATTCAACACCCAGAATTATTTAAAAGGACAACTGTTCCTTATTTATTTTAGGAGCGGACAATTTCAGATTCTACTACAACCCTCTAATTAAATAATAAGTTAGGAAATCCATTGTAGGAATAATATTTCTGGATTCAACACCCAGAATTATTTAAAAGGACAACTGTTCCTTATTTATTTTAGGAGCGGACAATTTCAGATTCTACTACAACCGTCTAATTAAATAATAAGTTAGGAAATCCATTGTAGGAATAATATTTCTGGATTCAACACCCAGAATTATTTAAAAGGACAACTGTTCCTTATTTATTTTAGGCACGGACCATTTTATATTTAAACATACAAATTAAATAATAAGTTAGGAAATCCATTGTAGGAATAATATTTCTGGATTCAACACCCAGAATTATTTAAAAGGACAACTGTTCCTTATTTATTTTAGGAGCGGACAATTTCATATTTACACATACAAATTAAATAATAAGTTAGGAAATCCATTGTAAGAATAATATTTCTGGATTCAACATCCAGAATTATTTAAAAGGACAACAGGTCCTAATTTATTTAAATGGACATAGTAATTAATAATTTTGGATTATAGGAAATATAGTACATTATAAGTTTGAATTAATTCTGGTTTCCTTCCGGGTTCAAGCCCTAATATTTTATTCATATTTGCAATAATTTATAAATATTAATTTTAATGGGTAATTTAATCTTATTTTAAATAAATAATATACACATTTATAAGTTCAATAATATTTTCAAACCATAATCTTTCATTTCAATTTATTTTCAAAAATTATTTTCTCAAATTGGCAATAACATTTTGTAGAGTCAGTGTCAGTGTTAGCGTGTATTTTTTCATCATACTGGAATAAATTGCTGCCCAAGACATACCAGGATCTCCCAGGACTTCAGTACCCTCCGGCGCCCTTCAGGATCCACCAAGGTGCACCCAGTCAAGGACAGGACGAAACGCTCCAGTTATATGAAACTTAGAAGTAGGTTTTATAAACTTGTTTGTTTTTGAGTGAGTTCAAAGTTATAATGTGGATATGATTGGCTCGTATTCCACTGCATTTTTACTTAACTAATTCAATTGAATAATGCTGTAAAAGAAAACTATTTTCAAAATTTGTTATAATTAATAACAAATTTTGCAATATGAACTCACGCTAATTTTAATTATTTTACTGCTGGGAAATACAATGCTAATTTTATGACTTATTTGTTCTGTTTATTTACCTAAAATACAATTGTTTTTAGAGTTTCAGATTGCTCTATTAACAGTAAATTTCCTGTTGTGTAACATATTCAACAAATAAATTAATCGATATAACAATTTTTGGTTGAAGTATTATTGATTTAAACATAAGTACTAAAACCTTTTGCATAAATTAAATTAATTTAGATACATTCTGAGAAACAGAACAATTTTTCATAACATTTGTAGACAAAGACACAAGTACGGGGCGCGCGTCGATCCATCCACCATTCATCCTAACTTCTTAAACAAACACACTTCCGGTTCTTCATTGAGCCATCGTTCGTTTCCGCTTTCAGCCCAGGATTAAATTCAGGCTCTGGAGTCTGTTCTCAAAACTGTCTGCTGTTCGACCACGTTTGTTTAATTTAAATTAAACCAGCGTGGATTGAAGAACAGTGTGGATGGTTGATAGGAATGGACGCGGGCATGGAGGCCTGCTGAGGACTACTCAACCGCGTTTCGGGACACTCGGGGTATATTTTTTACACTGATTTGATTTTGTTCGGGACGCGGTAAATTAATTAAATAATTGTGATTTGTTTGGTTAAATTTCTACTTATTGTTTCGAGTTTAGTTTCGGATTTTTTCGGTTTTCAGGACGTATTGTTGGGATGGGGGATATTTGTGTTTATTTTTAATTGTTTTCAGGTTATTTCGGCTGAACCATGGGTCAACTTAGAGTTCTGGCCTCTAATTTGGCCCAAGGACAGTCCGAAAATTTGTAAGTAATACACACACAACACACACGATTCAGGGCCGCCCTGTATCGTTCGCGTCCCCCTCTTTTCTTGGTTAGGTCTTTTCTGTCTCTTTTTCGGGTAATTCTGCTTACATAGCAGCTACCCTTTTTCAGTGCGACCCATTAGCTAATTATGTTAGGTAGGAGTAAAGTTAGGTTGAATGGGTAGGTAGGCATTCTGTTTCTGGTGACAGGAAGCAGAATGGCTCTTTCTCTGTCTGACTTGGGTCGCGGTTGGACTTAGGAAGGGTTCCCTGTCAAGTGGAGCACCTTGGCGTGGTGACAGGGCTTAACCCGTCCCCAACGAGGGGTTGGTGGCGGTACCAAGCTCCACAGACAGTACGATTTATCTAAGTGATACAAATTTAAATATACAAAATAGTTTTGTCTTCATTTTAATAATTTGATTGTTAATTAAAATTGACAATCTTTAGGGTTAAATAATTCATTTTAAATTTTTGCATTCTTACGTGAAATGACGTCTAGATAAATTGTACTTGTCAGCTAGACGCACATTTTCAATTCTTGTTTTAATTTTGAAATATTTTTACGTTTAAAATTAAATTAATTTTGCTAACTACAATTGTTAAATGTGCGTTTGGCTTTAGGATTGCCAAAATTAAATATGTTATCATTAAATAAATACTTCATATTTATTTATTGCAGTTATCATTTTGATTATAATAATTTTTATTTTATTTATACTAAGATTAATGTAAATTTTAGGGTGTATTCTGGCAATTCTACATTTTTTTTCAGGAATTCTTCAGTGATTGTGTATCTTTTTTTTGTATAATATATCGTTCATCAACACTTCGTCGTCAATTAAGGAAATTATTATTTTTTCTTATATTTTGTGGGGTGTATATTCGTGTTTTTTTTTTCGAGTATCCTTCAGCGAATGTATAAAATTTGATGGTCTATTATTCTTCGTCTTTTATGATTATTCTTCAATAATATTCAACAATTAGGAATTTAAAAATCATGATAATGTTTAGAGCATTAAACAGGTCTCAGTGATTGTTATTATATCTTGTTGAGTTCTTTATTCTTCAAAGTAATCTCAACAATAAAACAATAACATATTGATGATTGGCAAAACTGACTAGCTTTTGCATTGGGCAGTGATTGAACTGAGTAGATCATTGTTTTTAACAGTGTCTGAGACGTTGGCTAGCCATTATCAAACTTCAGGGGTGCATTTATTACAAAAAAATTCATTAAAAAAATTCAAGATAAATTCAAAACGAAAATAAAATATTCAAGATTTCCGATTTGGTAAATCCGTTGTAGAACTAGATTTGTCTTTGTTTGTTTATTAGGGTGGCTTGGGTTCTTTTTTGGGTGTATTTCTCTTTCAGGTTTGCTTCAAATGAAATGGTAAACTGACTAGCTCTGGTATTGGACAGTGATTGAAACGAGTAGATCACTGTTTTTAACAGTGTCTGAGACGTTGGCTAGCCATTATCAAACTTCTGCGGTGCAGTCATTACAAGAAGAAATCAAGACAAAAATTTATAAAATTATCAAGAAAAATTCAAGACAGGAATTCATTAAAATAATTTCAAGGCAAATTAATAAAATTATCCAGATTCCTGCTTTGGTAAATCAGACGTAGAAGAACTAGATTCGTCTTTGTTTGTTTTCTCTGGTGGCTTGGGTTCTTTGTTTATGTATTTCTCTTTCAGGTTTGCTTCAAATGAAATGATAAACTGACTAGCTCTGGCATTGGACAGTGTTTGAAACGAGTAGATCACTGTTTTTAACAGTGTCAGAGACGTTGGCTATTCATTATTGAACTTCAAAGATGCAGTCATTACAAAAGAAATCAAGACAATAAATCATTTAATTATTTTCAAGTAAATTCAAGACAGAAATTTATAAAATTATCAAGATTCCCGGTTGGTAAAGCCGTGGTAAAAGAGGGAGATTCGTCTTTGTTTGTTTTCTCTGGTGGCTTGGGTTCTTTGTTTATGTATTTCTCTTTCAGGTTTGCTTCAAATGAAATGATAAACTGACTAGCTCTGGCATTGGACAGTGTTTGAAACGAGTAGATCACTGTTTTTAACAGTGTCAGAGACGTTGGCTATTCATTATTGAACTTCAAAGATGCAGTCATTACAAAAGAAATCAAGACAATAAATCATTTAATTATTTTCAAGTAAATTCAAGACAGAAATTTATAAAATTATCAAGATTCCCGGTTGGTAAAGCCGTGGTAAAAGAGGGAGATTCGTCTTTGTTTGTTTTCTCTGGTGGCTTGGGTTCTTTGTTTATGTATTTCTCTTTCAGGTTTGCTTCAAATGAAATGATAAACTGACTAGCTCTGGCATTGGACAGTGTTTGAAACGAGTAGCTCACTGTTTTTAACCGTGTCAGAGACGTTGGCTAGCCATTATCAAATTTCAGGGATGCAATCATTATAAGAAGAAATCAAGACAATAAATCATTTAATTGTTTTCAAGAAAAATTTAAGACAGAAATTTATAAAATTATCAAGATTCTCGCTTGGTAAAGCCGTGGTAAAAGAGGGAGATTCGTCTTTGTTTGTTTTCTCTGGTGGCTTGGGTTCTTTGTTTATGTATTTCTCTTTCAGGTTTGCTTCAAATGAAATGATAAACTGACTAGCTCTGGCATTGGACAGTGTTTGATACGAGTAGATCACTGTTTTTAACAGTGTCAGAGACGTTGGCTATTCATTATTGAACTTCAAAGATGCAGTCATTACAAGAAGAAATCAAGACAATAAATCATTTAATTATTTTCAAGAAAATTCAAGACAGAAATTTATAAAATTATCAAGATTCCCGGTTGGTAAAGCCGTGGTAAAAGAGGGAGATTCGTCTTTGTTTGTATTCTCTGGTGGCTTGGGTTCTTTATTTGTGTATTTCTCTTTCAGGTTTGCTTCAAATAAAATGGTAAATTGACTAGCTCTGGCATTGAACAGTGATTGAAACGAGTAGATCATTGTTTTTAACAGTGTCAGAGACGTTGGCTAACTATTATTGAACTTCAGGGATGCAATCAATACAAGAAGAAATTGCAGTATTAAATCCGTCGTACAACTAGATTCGGTGTTGCGTATTTTCTAGTGTGATTTGTGTTCTATTTGTGTATTTTTTCCAGATTTTTCAGTTACATTTACAACTTATATTTGTTATTACATAATTTATTTATATTGCATCAATTACATAAATATAAAGACAAAAAATGGAATGACAACATCACAGATAAAATACGTATAAACTATTTGAAACAATGAATAAATATTGCACATTTTAAAACAAGATTTTGATATTATTCACGTTTTAACATTTAATTACGGAAAAAATGGCACATTTCAATTCTAACAATAATTCTATTCAAAATATTCAATCACTTATCAATTGGCTTGTTTCAAAACACAAAATGTGAAACATTTTAGATTTTTCTAGCTTTAAAATTATCAACAAATAAAATCTAATAATAAAGTTGGCACAAATAACAGTCACTAAGTCCTAATTGCAAAGCTCCTACAAAAAATAATTCTTCAGTTCTACGATTACTTTTTTCACCTTCAAGAAATAAAATTTACAAAAGTATAATGGCATGATCTCTTTCTAACTTTCTTCTGGCTTTTAGGGGAACAACTCCCATGGAATCTGCTGGTGGTGGCAGCCCAGCGTTACTAGAAGCTGACTGTTGGTAGTATACCTCTGTTTCTCCGCATTTGTACCCGTAGATCACTCCGTCTTCGCTTCTAATTAAAATAAAAAGTAATTAAAATTAAATCATTAACAGCTCAATTATCAAAAGACTTTTAGTTTATCCTGTATTAAGCGAAACCATGTTTCTAAAAAATGAATTCACTTTTAAAAATCGTAGTAATTATTACATAGATTTCAGGCTTTAGCGAAAAATAAAAAAGGAAAAATTTAAATTTCAAACAATAATTTGTAAATGAATTAACTTTGAAGTCACATAGTAAAATTATAATCAAATACTAAATTTTGAAAGTCGGAATAATATTTTTTTGTAATGATGAAACATTTTTGAGGTGTACAACTTAAGAATCGAAACTTATTTGTTAACTGAGAGCTTTATCTTTATAAGAAAAATTTATGAGGTAGGTGGCTCAGTGGTATCGAGTCGGCCTGTGGATCTTGAGAATCCTGGTTCGATCTCCACAGCCGACAAACAATTTTCACCAATTTAAAAATCTACCCCTGTGGCTCCCTCTCCACTAATATCTTTGAGGGCCGTGATTTGACGGCTGGTAACCGCACTTCACGCGAAAAAATATATCACTTACCGAGATCTGCTTATGGCAGAGTGCCACACCCAGTAATGGGTAAAAGGCATGATGATATATATTTTTTTAATTTATTCTGAGTGTCAAAATTTAGTTTTTGTTTATAATTTTACTATGTGACTTCAAAGTTAATTTATTTACAAATTATTGCTTGAAAATGTCCAAAGTAATGTGTCGCTAATTATCAATAATCTTTCTCTCACCACCACTCATCATATTCATTCATCTACTATTCCTAGGCAGTTCACGCAATCTTACACCCTCAATTTGATCTACTCTACTGTAAAATTTTTAACGAGACTGATGGCACCATCTCTTGGTACTTTAAGAACTATATAAGAGTGTGAATATCTCGAAACTGAGGGGTTGTATCAAAAAATACTTCAAATAAAAGTGATAGAGAATTAAATAACTAAGAAGTTTTATTTGAAACATTTTTTGATTAAGTGCATCGTTTAAAAAATAACCAATCTTAAATGTTATTCAAATTAAAGTAAATATTTCCAAATCTAGCAGTTAAATAAAGAGACTTTTCAAATAAAATAATGTTTTCATGTTATTCTAAATACAATTGATTTGAAATATATTTAATTAGAGTTGTTAATCTACAGTTGTTCCCTTATTGTTACCCCATATGAAAAAAAAAAATAATTTGTCGTCTGATCAAAAAATGCTTTAAATAAAATAGATAGATAGACAATTAAGGAGTATTTTCTTTTCCTACAAAATTTCTGTAAAGTTAAACGTATAGGCAGAAATCGGAAAAATTATTTATGGTAAATTTCAAACGAGACAGTTGGCACCATCTCTTGTTACTTTTGGAACTATATAAGGGTGTGAATATCTCGAAACTGAGGGGTTGTATCGAAAAATGCTTCAAATAAATGTGATAGAGAATAAAATAACTAAGAAGTTTTTTTTGAAACATTTTTTGATAAAATGCATCGTTTCCAACATAACCAATCTTAAATGTTATTAAAAAAAATAGATAATTCGAAATCTAGCAGGTAAATAAGGAAAAGTTTCAAATTAAACAATATTTTTAAGTGGTTCTAAATACAACTAATTTGAAATATGTTTAATTAGAGTTGTCAGTCTACAGTAGTTCCCTTAGTGTTACCGCGTATGAAAAATATAATAATTTGTCGTTTCATCAAAAAATGCTTCAAATAAACTAGATAGATAAAAATTAAGGAGTATTTTCTTTCATACAAAATTTTCAGTAAAATTAACGGTATAATCAGAAATCGGGAAAGTTGTTTAGGGTAAATTTCAAACGAGACTGTTGGCACCATCTATTGGCAACTTGGGAACTATATAGGGGTGTGAATATCTCGAAACTGAGGTGTTGTATCGACTTCAAATAAATGAGATGGAGAATAAAATAACTAAGAAGTTTTGTTTGAAACATTTTTCGATTCCGTTCTTAGTTAAAGAGATATTTACTATTTAATATATCATGCAAATATACGATTATTTAAAATATGAGGGCCTTAATGACAAAATACCCTAATTAAAATGGCCCGGAAATAATTAAATAGCAATCTTTTATTTGGTGTAAAAAAGATTCACTCCAAAATTTAGTTGTTTTATTAGTTATTAAAGTTTCTCGTGTCTGCCATTTGCAACAAACTGAAATATTTAATTTTCCTTATATCTCAAAAATTATTTGTGATATTATTTTAAATATAAAATAATCGAATTCCAAGTAAAATGCACCATGAATAAAAATTATATATGTTTATTAGTTGAAGCTATTTAAAAAATTATTCACGACTTTTACAATTGAACTATTTTACAAATATGTCTTTTGGCTTGTGTTTTTGAAATAAATATAATTTATAAATATATTATTTGTGTATTTTGATTTATATTTAGTTAAAATGTATGTGTATAAAGTAAAGCTATTAATTTTCTGTAATGGCGTTAGTACATAGTTAATTATAATAATTAAATATAAAATAAAATAGATAAGTGTCCATAAGGTTCAAAAATATAATTTCTGATTTGAAATTAAATATTTGTGAACTAAAAAACATGTTTTAACTGTTTATTTTGTAAAATAATGTATTTGTCATATTTGATTCATAATACTAGAGTCATCTGTTGATAATAACAATGAACTATTATCAACTAATTAGTTAAATTTACTAATAATTTTGACAGTTGTGTGCTGATTGAAAAGTGTTTGAACTGCTTTATAAGTTTGAGAGTGAAATTGTGTTTTAGAGTATTTTAGGGGCCACTAAGAGTGTGTAGAAAGAGAAGCAGATCTTGGAGATATTATATTGGCAGAGTTTCTATAAGTATTTACTTATTTTATAGCTGTTATTGATATTTCTGTTTAATTTTTAGATTACAACGATGAGTATTTCGTCCTCTACCTTCGGAGATATTAGCCAATATCAGGACAGATACTATTTAATAGGATATCGGTGACCGATGCAAGCCTCACTAGATGACATGTTTAAAATGATGATTGGATTCAGCGTTTATGATGATTGAAGAACCTGGGATCGAATCCTCGCCTTATATAGTACGTTTGCTGAATTTCTGGATACACTATCAGCTTCTGCAATGTTTCTTCAGTTATATCTGCCAATGTTGCATCCCTCAAATCTGTGATTATTTTTACTGAAATTTATTCGGGGCCAAAATTAATTTGAATACATTTTAGATTTATTCATACATCAAAACTATTTGTGTTATTGCTTAAAAATTAATCCTGCAACACATTTAGCATTATAAAATGTTAGATTTACTTATTTTCTATAATTATTTTTAGATTGAATGACATATGAAAAATTTTACTACATGCTGTCAAATTGGAATATTAATTTTGCTAAATTCACAAAATCTATTAATGTTGTAGTTTAAAATGTTGCAAATATGGCTCCTGCAGTATATTTAGCATTAGAAAATGATAGATTTATTTATATTTTATAAATATTTATTGGTATTATTACATATGTAAAATTGCACGACATGATGTCATATTGGAATATTTTATTTTGTTGATATCTAAAAATCTATTTGTCCTGTTGTTTCAAATGTCAAATTTTTGAGTCCTCTAGGACATTTAGCATTAGAAAATGTTAGGATTGTTTTAAATTTAATCAATATTTATAGCTTTTATGACGTATGTAAAAGTGACGCCATCTTGTCATATTGGACTATTTTATTTTGTTATCTCAAAATCTATTGGTCCAATTGTTTTAAATGTTAAATATTTGGGTCGTCTAGGACATTTAGCATTAGATAAGGTTAGGTTTGTTTAAATTTTATTAATATTTATAGGTTTTAAGACGTATGTAAAAGTGACGCCATAGTGTCATTCAGGAATATTTTATTTTGATGAAATCTCATATTTTATTGGTCCTATTGTTTTAATTGTTAAATATTTGGGTCCTATAAGATATGTGGCATTTGTCAATGTTAAGTTTATTTATATTTTTTTAAGTATTAGTTTTATGAAGTATGTAAAAGTGACGCCATGTTATATTTTATTTTGTTTATATCTGTGAAACCAATTGTTGTATCACTTTAATTGTTAAATAGTTGGGCTCTGTGGGACATGTAGCATTAATTATTGTTATATTTATTTTATATTTTATACGTTTTCATTGGTTTTATGGCGTATGTACTGTTACAGTGCAACATTTTCTTTTGCTAAAATTTTACAAACTATTTATGCTATTGATGCAAATGTTGTTATTTTAGATACTATTGTTTAGTTAATATTAGAAAAAGTTAGGTTTGTTAATTATTTGTTGCTAATTTAATAGTTGTTAACGTTTAGAAATTTAACAATTGTATCTATGTCTATTGGCAGTGTATTTTCTAAATAAATATATATTATTGTGAATTTGATGCAGTATTTAGTTAAAATAATATTTAGTTTAACAAATTATGAAACGCTTATGGTTTTTATGTTATTATTATTCGTTATTATCCTATTTTTGCACTTCAGACATGATACACGTCTACAATAATTTCAGTCGAGTCGTCAAAATATGTATCCAGAGTATCAGGAGAACACGTAGATGAGAAGGTACCTGGAAGTATTTTTAATTTCAGCAGATTGGCTACAATGAAATCCACTAATTAATTTCGTTGCATCCTCAGTATTTAGTGACCACACAAATCTATTAATTATTTGTAATGGCGTCAGTGCAAACCTAATTATAATAATTAAATGTATAAAACAATAAATAAATATCTATAAAGCCTCAAAATATAATTTTTGATTTGAAATTAAATATTTGTAAACTAAAAAACACTTTTTAAATGTTTATTTAGAAAAATAATTTATTTGTTATAGTTGATTAATACTAGCAGAGTCATCTGTTGATGGAACAATAAACTATTATCAATTAATTAATAAATATAATAAAATGTCAATGATTTTTGACAGTTGTGTGCTGATTTAAATATTTTTGAATTGTTTTAATAAGTTTGAGGGTGATATTGTGTTTTAGCATATTTTAGGGGTCACTAAGAGTGCCTAGAAAGGGGTGTAGATATTGGAGACATTATATTTTTAATATGTCTGTAAGTATTTACATATTTTATAGCTGTCACTAATATAGCACATTTCTCTGCTTGATTTCTATTTAATTTTTAGATTATAAGGATGAATATATCATCCTCCACAGTTGGATATATATTAGGGATCGATTATATTTACTAGAATATCGATATCAACGCAGGTCCCGCTAAATGACATTTATAAAGTTATGATTGATGACTGATCGTTGAAGTCTATTGCAGATATAAGCACATGGTGAGTATTAGGTTAGTTTCAGCGCTGAAATAATATAAATGAAGAACCTGGGATTGAATTCTCGCCTTATATATTTCTCCTGCATAAGTTATAGACATAAAATCACAATCTGCAATGTTTCTTTACTTGTATATGTCTGACAATGTTTCATCCGTCAAATCTTTGATTATTTATCTCCAAACTTTATTCTAGTCCAAATTTAACATAAATACATTTTAGATTTATTCATATATTTGTTGGTTTAATGAAGTATGTAAAATTTCACTACATGCTGTCAAACTAGAATTTTTTTTTGACTAAAAGTTCAAAAGCTATGTATGCTCCCATTTCCCATATTAGGTATGGATCCTGTAGAACATTTAACATTCGCAAATGTTAGATTTACTTATATTTTATGAATATTTATTGGTTTTATCACAAATTTAAAAGTGAACGATAAACTGTCAAACTGGAACATTTTATTTTGTTAAAATCATAAAACCTATTAATGCTGTCCTTTTAAATGTTTCAAATATGGTTCCTGCATCATATTTAGAATTAGAAAATACTAGATTTATTTATATTTATTAATATTTATTCTATTTATGACATATGTAATATTGCACGACATGATGTCGTATTGGAATATTTTATTTTGTTATTATTTAAAAAACTATTTGTTCTATTAATCCAAATGTTGATTATATGAGCGCTGGGGCATATTTAGTATTAGAAAATGTTACATATATTTATCTTATTTAATTTTTAGAAATATCCAGTGAGACAATATGATCCAAGAAGAAATCTCCAATGCGCAGGATTTAAAGTATTGATCGGCTAATGTTTAACATAAGGAATCTGTATGTCCATATAAGGATTGCTGGACCCCGCAAGTTTATGCCAAAAAAATCACAGGCATCTAAGACAACTTTTCTGAAGCTGCTCCGGTCTGGAGTCTTCTCCTGGATGCGTGTCACACCTGGACATGTCTGCTGATGTGCTGTCTTCAAGTTCAACGACGAAATTTATTACATAGTTTTAGAATACCAGATACATTTTTATTTTGAAAATACTTTAAAATCTAAAGGTCCTTTTGTTACAAATGTTAAATATTTGAACCATATAAGACATTTAGCATTAGATAATGTTAGGTTTGTTTAAATTTTATAAATATTTATTGGTTTTTTGACGTATGTAAAAGTGACGCCATCTTGTCATATTGGACTATTTTGTTTTGTTGATATCTCAAAATCTATTGGTTCTATTGTTTCAAATGTTAAATATTTTAGCCCTCTAAGACATTTAGCATAAGTTTAGGTAAGGATTGTTTAAATTTTATCAATATTTATAGCTTTTATGACGTTTGTAAAAATGACGCCATGTTGTCATATTGGACTATTTTGTTTTGATGATATCTCAAAAGCTATTCGTCCTATTGTTTTAAATGTTAAATATTTGAACCCTCTAGGACATTTAGCATAAGTTAATGTAAGGATTGTTTAAATTTTATCAATTTTTATTGCTTTTATGACGTTTGTAAAAATGACGCCATGTTGACATATTGGACTATTTTGTTTTGATGATATCTCAAAAGCTATTGGTCCTATTGTTTTAAATGTTAAATATTTGTACCCTCTAGAACATGTAGTATTAAGTAATGTTAAGTTTGTTTAGATTTTATAAATATTTATTAGTTTTTTTGACGTATGTAAAAGTGACGCCATGTCGCCACACTGGGATTTTTTATAATGCTAAAATTTCAAAAGTTATTTGTTCTCTTGCTTCAAATATTGAATATTTGGGTCCTGCAGCATATGTAATATTAAATTATGTTATATTTGTTAATATTTTATTGTTATTAAAAAAGTTAATAAGAGTTAGATATTGAACTAATACATGTATGTCTCTTGGCATTGTATTTCAGTAATATATATGTCTTTATGTGTTTTGATGAACTTATTTGTTAAAATAACATTGATTTTAACAAATTTATAAAGCAATGTTTGTGTTTTTCATATATTGATCCTTTCCAACCATTATTTTGCAGTATAAACACGAGAAAGTGTTCTCTAAAATGGCAAATGTCATGAATTGCTGTTATAGTTCGTTGCTTTGGACAAGAGATGGAGCCACGGATATCATTTGAATCCAAAATTAAATTATATTATCAATAGATGGCGCAAGTGTTATTATTTGATTCAGAAATATATTAATTTTTAGCACGGACATTACTAATAAAAGAATGGAGGTAATTTTAAACTCATTTATTGGTATTTTCAAATTGGATACAAAAAATAACTATATTTATATGAAAATTATTAATTTAATAGTATATTTTCTCATAAACTCTGTATTACAATATTTTGTACTATAAGTACTTATATATTTGTTATTACATTGGAATAATATTTAATAACATTTTATATTACATTTATTAATACAAATATTGTAGTTATTTATGATACAATTTTCATTACAAATATAAAGCCTGGATCAGTGACCTGGATCATCTTTCGGGACAAGCGGCTGCCCCGGTCATCTCAGTATTAGCTGCGCCCCAAGAGAACACCCCCATATCTCTGCTACAACCCTGGCTTTGTTCGCTGCTGCCACTGAGATTGTAAACACAGAGTAAAAATTATATTAGAAACAATTATGAATAATAGTAATAAAACAATAAATTAAAATGAATTATTTACTTGCACTAAGACCCCATTTTTTAATATGCTCATTAAAATTATTACATATTGAGATTTAAATTCTATTTTAAAATACGCAATATATACCGGGTGGAACATCATACCTGTGTACATAGGCGATTAACATGAAAAAACAGGTTTTCCGTGCGCATTGATCCCCAAATTATTTTAGCCAAAAATACTTCAAATAAATGTTGTAGAGCATAAAATTCTGCATCTAAATCAATAAACAGAGTTACATTTACATGTGTTGTAACTACAGAAATTATATAAAAAAATATTAAAAATTACGTTCAAAATATCAAATAGCCATGGAAGTGAAACAAAAATAGATAAATGCTTGACGTTTTTCTGTCTATTTGATATTTTACCCCCGACAAATTAATCATTCAATAAAATTCATACAAAAAACTCCATACCTATGATTACAATTTAAAAATAAATAAACAATTGTACATTTCAATGAAACGTTTATTTCTTATAGGGTTGATCATGTAAAAATTATAACCTATCTATTATAATTCAAATATCAAACAATAATTCTCTCAATAAAATAATCACTACAATTTATAATTACAATAAATATTCAAATAAACCTCCATTTTCAGCCAAGCAATAACCAAGTCTATTGTAGAAGGAATGTCGAACATTAGCGAGCTGCCTATTTGTGATTAAGGCGCACTTATCCACGATAGCTCCTCTCAAAGAATTAATATTTGAGTGGCGTTGCTTATAAATTTTACATTTAAGATGAACCCATAAAAAAAATCGCTAGGTGTTAAATCAGGATATCTGTCAAACGTCAAGCATCTATCTATTTTTGTTTCACTTCCATGGCTATTTGATATTTTCAACGTAATTTTTAATATTTTTTTATTTAATTTCTGTCGTTATAACGCATGTAAATGTAATTTTGTTTATTGATTTAGATGCAGAATTTTATGCTCTACAACATTTATTTGAAGCATTTTGCCTAAAATAATTTGGGGAGAAATGCGCACAGAAAAACAGGTATGATGTTCCACCCGGTAAATACAAATATATGAATTAAATTATTGCGGCGAATGCTCATAATTTTTGAAATTTATTTTTCTAAATACAAATAGGTAAACTGTTTTAAATAAATAAATATAAATCTTCATATTTAAACACAATAATTAATTTAAAGATTTGAAAAAGATTTTAGAACTTATTATTATTTTGCGTATAATATCCATATAGTTATTGTAAATTATCAATTTAAAAATTTAATTGTTTTTATTATAATTTTACGCAAATAAGTTAAATATTCATAATTTTCTTCCACTGAGGTTGTGAACAACGGACTTAATATTTAGTCTCACCTTTGCTGATGCTATTTCAAAAGAAGTCTCCGACTTCGGGGACGTTCGTTTCGATGATAATACTGCCGGTGGTTGATGGCATCACCAGCTGCTCTAGGATGAAGATACAAGCTCTGATGACGATGTCCACGCCGATAACTAAAACATTATAACTACAAATAAGTAGTAGAGAATTATACCACGTAAATTTAAGAATAATTTATATAAATAAATAAAATAAATATATCATCACGCCTTTTATCCATTACAAGACATATGCACTTGAAAATTATTCCACTGGATTCAATGGGTCATAATACATATGTATGTGAATTTTCATTACAATATTCCTACGATTAAGGATTTTTGGGAAAATTGAATTAAAATATGAAAAAACCTTAGGAAATAATTTAAAAAATGAAATTGCTTAAAATTGCATGAAAATTTGCTTATAAGTCAATTTGGACACGGGGAATTCAATGCCGTTGAGCGCAGTTTCATATTTTGTATAGTTTTTGAGATATAGCCACCGGAAAAGTTAAATTCTTATTTTTACTCAGATTTTATACTTTTCCGAAGCTATATCTCAAAAAGTAAACGACATATGAACATGAGCTGAACGCCATTGAATTTCCCGTGCTTCAGTTAACTTTTGAGCAAAGTTTCAGCCATTTTTATTTTTTTCAAATTTTCGCCAAAAAAATCGCAAAAAGCGGTTTTTTAACATTTTCTCGAAAACTACAAGACATATGCACTTGAAAATTGTTCCACTGGATCCAGTGGATCAAAATACATATGTATGTGAATTTTCATTACAATATTCCTACGATTAAGGGTTTTTGGGAAAATTGAATTAAAATATGAAAAAACCAGAGGGGTAAACCTTAGAAAATAATAAAAAAAATGAAATTGCTTAAAATTGCATGAAAATTTGCTTATAAGTCAATTTGGACACGGCGAATTCAATGCCGTTGAGCGCAGTTTCATATTTTGTATAGTTTTTGAGATATAGCCACCGGAAAAGTTAAATTCTTATTTTTACTCAGATTTTATACTTTTCCGAAGCTATATCTCAAAAAGTAAACGACATATGAACATGAGCTGAACGCCATTGAATTTCCCGTGCTTCAGTTAACTTTTGAGCAAAGTTTCAGCCATTTTTATTTTTTTCAAATTTTCGCCAAAAAAATCGCAAAAAGCTGTTTTTTAACATTTTCTCGAAAACTAAAAGACATATGCACTTGAAAATTATTCCACTGGATTCAGTGGGTCAAAATCCGTATGTATGTAAATTTTCGTTACAATAATCCTACGATTAAGGATTTTCGGGAAAATTGAATTAAAATCTGAAAAAAAAAATCTTCATATCTTGTTTAGTTTTTAAGATATGAACATGCGCACAACGACATTGAATTTCTCGTGTTCAAATTGACTTATAAGCATGATTTTGGGGCAATTTATTTCTAAAATTGGTAACAAAGCAGATTTAATTACAGTGATAAATTTTTACTTATTAATTTAATTTAGTGGAAAATAGTTGTCATTTCATTGGTTCATTTTCAAATAAATTTGTGATATGCTATGAAAGATCTACAAACTCCGGCCACCTGCAATTAGCTGGAATGTAACAGGCTTGCATAAGCACAGAGATTCAAACGGCTGGGAAGAAAGCTAATTTGTTGCTGATCGCCGAACTACGATGTCGAGTGACGTCACGGCGACGTTCAAGCTTGTTTCTTAGGACGTCGCGTTCCGCGATTACAACTACATACTATCTATTTCAATTATATAGTTTTCATGCGGTGACTAGAATTCAAATAAATATTATTTTAACGATACAAAATATTACTATCTGTTTGAAAAATATTATCTGTCAATTTTAAAAGTTAATTACGCCTATAGTATTTGTTGTAAATGTATGAAACAAACTTCAAATGTTTCACTATGCATTTCTACACTTACATAATCGGCAATTGCAGATCTTTGGGCGATTAAACCTATTAAATTAGTATATATGTTTGATGCAAGTTTAAATAATATTTTTTTAATAAAGAAATATATAAATACATGTTTAATGATAATTATTTTTCAATTATTATTTAATATATGTTGTATATAAACTTTTAGAATTATTATTATTTTTTATTAGGTCATTAATGCTCTATTTATTCCAAACAAAACGCCAAGGCAATGATTTTTAAGTCTAGGCAAAATAGATGAACACAATATTTTTGCTAGGATCGAAAATTAAGAATAATCGATTTTTCTTTTAACAACATTCTTTTCTAATCTCAAACAGATCAAATAATATATATATATATATGTTAGGTTTGTACTCGCGATATTTCTTCTATGTATACTGCCAGGACTATATATATTTTATATTAATATTTTACCTTGAATATGGGAGTCTTGCAGCAGTCCAGATGACGACGTCGGCAGTTTCCAGCAGGAATAATGTTAGTTTATATTCACACACATACACTTCACATTCACAAACATAGACAGGCCATGATATGTACACTCACACACACTTTTCACTTTGTATTTAACCGTTTTGAGATATATTATTATTAACTACACACTTTGAACACTCTAAAACAAACGGTACATTGAATCTCGAGGCACTATTTGTGCGATAAATACTAAACAATATCACTAAAAATGCACTTTTTACAAACTTGACGCCATTTTGATCCAAGCTTGTCACTGTTAATTAGTAGAATATCGATCGGCGTCAAGACTAACCAATATTTAAATAAACAATCTACGGATACTTATGTCTGTCTGTAGATGGGATAAACTTGAAAATTCTGGCGCACGGCTAGAACTTGTATTCATATGATGTTTCAAAATGTATTATTTAGTGCAAATAAATAAAATAAAATGTGAAATATATAACTTGTATTTTAAAATAACATGACGGTATGCCCAGTTAAATTGAGTAGCACGAACCCTTAACATATTTCCAAACATTTCATCCACATTAATAATTTCTTTCATAAAAGCTCTGGCTGGTAGCACAAGCTCTGTTTTTGGGTGTTCTAAGAGCACGGTTTTAACATGTTAGAGATAGCTAAAACACCCAAATACACTGCTCTTAAAACAGGCAAAAACAGAGCTTGTGCTACCGGCCTCTGTCTCTTTTTTCCTCACGCATTTATATTCATCCATTTATTTTTTCCAGATTCTAAATGTGATAGAAAATAAAATAACTAACAAGCTTTGTTTGACTTTTTTTATTAAGTGCATCGCAACCAAAATAATCTGACATAAATGTTATTCAAAAAAGGTTAAATTTTTCTAAATCTAGCAGTTAAATAAAGAAAATTTTGAAAATTATAATATTTTTAAATTATTTTTAATACAACTAATTTGAAACAAGTTTAATTAAAGCTGCCAGTTTTTAGATAATTATTTAGTGTTATCACAAATAAAACATAATTATAATTTGTCATCTAATCAAAAAATACTTCAAATAACTTAAGTAGGAAAATAATTAGGGAATATTTTCTTTCATGAAAAATTTTCAGTTAAGTTAGCAGTATAGGCGGAAATTGGAAAATATGTTCAGAATTTTTTTTAACGAGACTGATGGCACCATCTCTTGGTACTTTAAGAACTATATAAGGGTGTGAATATCTCGAAACTGAGGGGTTGTATCGAAAAATACTTCAAATAAAAGTGATAGAGAATTAAATAACTAAGAAGTTTTATTTGAAACATTTTTTGATTAAGTGCATAGAAGACAATTTCTATTGAAAAGAGAAAACTAGTTTTTGCAGTTATATAAAGCATGCGAAATTAATATTGTTTATTGACTTAAATCGAGATTTGTATGTATAATGATGAATCGTTCTCATCTGTAACACAATACTTTGCTAGCTGACAGGTTATTAGCAGATTATCAGCTACTGAAACATTGTGATACAGAGACAGTTGGTATAAAAAACAAACAAATTACGGATGATTAAGTAGATGTTTCATTGTTAAACGTTCCGGCATTATTTTATACAAATATATTTCAACTAAATTAAATCATCCTTCAACGATTATTTATACTAGCGGTCATTGTATTTTATAAATAAAGTTCACAAATACTTTTATCCTTTTGGGTTATTGTTTCACATATTTCAAATATATGAGTTTTAAAAGTTTTCTTTACAATATTTAAATGGAGTGTATCTTTTAAATTTGAAGAGAATTGAAAATTTCAACTGTCTATAGTTTTGTTTGTAAATCTGGCTAATTTTATTAATTTTTTGAGAGAAAATATGAATGACAGTTTTTCCGTAACTTTTCGTACACATATAAACAATTACATGTACTACAATAAGTAATGAACAAAAAAGTGAAATTTTAGTTAAATGAGGTGTTATGGATACATTTATACCTAGCTATAGATTTCGTTAAAACCACCCCTATTTAATTCTCAGCTATGAAACTTCTTACACATATAAACAATTACGTTTACTTCAATAAACTATCAACAAACATGTGAAAAGTTAGTTGAAATGAGGCGTTATGGACATACTTACCTAGCAATAGATCCCTATTAAATTTATTATTTTGATTTTTTTTTTAAAGTACGATAGAAATTCAAGAATTGTTTCCCTATTTCTATGTTGTAAATTTAATTATATTTTAAGTACTAGTTTTTTTTTAAATTCAATGTTTACATACTTATTTCTGTATTTAAATATTTTAATTACTGATGAAATTCATAAACACTAATTAAAAGAACAATTTTTGAATTAATGTTATTAAATATATGTCATTTTCAATAAATTATAATTTTTTATACATAAAATACACTCGACGACATTTTGATGTGCACTGGTTTGCGCGGAAGGTCGCTGGCGCTGCGTCGCTGCGTCGACTTCACAGTTCATAACTTGCAAGCGTGGTAGCTAGATGTGCTGCTAGAAAATTAGTGGTTTTAAGTAAAAATATCAATAAATATTAATAAAATATAGTGCCTTTCGTAAGTATAGATGTTATTCTGACGATTTTGATACAAATTTCACCTGGAAATATAGTTTTTGATAATTAAAAATGTATCAACATTTTATTACATAAATTACGTAACACATACCGGGTGGTGCTCGGTGAGTGCGAACATAGGAATTTAACATGGGATATTAGTTTTATGCAATTTCCTGCTCTCCTGTACATTTTACGGAAAAAACTGTAGAGGGAAGATTTGTTCAGAATTAAAAGTTACCCATGAAACTGTTTTTACATGTTTTATTAAGTTTTTGGTTTAGCCGTAACATTAAAAATAAATTTCGAAATTTCTGTTACTTTGTAGCAATAGCCATGACTTTTCTTTTATTTTTATGACAAATGCGTTAAATGTCAATTTTTGATGTTTATTAAAGTTAATCTTATAATTTAAATTAAATCTTTGTGTAAGCTATAAAATGAATGTTTATTCAAACGAAGAACGTGTCTTCATTATTAAAAATTATTATGGAGGAAATAGTTATAGGAGGGTGCGGGATTTATTTTCAATTAAATATGAAGATAAACCAATTCCAAGTGTATCAACAATTTCAAAACTGGTTACAAAATTTGAGAGTACAGCTAGTGTAGCTGTGACCGATGGTAATGAAGGCAATAATAATAATAACAGAATACGTCATAACGAAGTGAATGAAGAATTGGTATTGGCTATGATATCTCAAAATTCAAGGTACAGCATAAGACATATTGCTTCTGAATGTGGTTTGCATCATTCAACAGTTCTGAGAATTTTAAAAACACATGGATATAAATCTTACAAATTTCAAACACATCAAGAACTTCTTTTGGCTGATTTTGAAACTAGAAGTACATTTTGTGAAATTATGCAAGAAAAGGCAAATCGGGACCAGCACTTTATTTCGTCGATTTGTTTTACAGATGAATGTACATTTACTTTAAATAATGAACCAAATGTTCAGAATACTCGTATGTGGACCACAGAAAATCATCATTTAACTGTGTGTACAGGTACCCAATATCCTGAGAAAATTAATATTTGGGTTGGAATTTTTAAGAACAGGATTATACCATTTGAAATTATGGGAAATTTAAATTCTGATATGTATTTAGAACTTCTGCAAAATCATATAGGTCCTGCATTGGATGAGGCACTGCAGTAGATGAGGATATTTGGTTCCAGCAGGATGGGTGCCCGGCTCATTATGGAATAAATGTGCGGGAATATTTAGATTTGGTTTTTCCTAATCGGTGGATTGGTCGTGGTGGTGGAATAAATTGGCCTGCAAGATCTCCGGACCTAGCTCCTTGCGATTTTTTTTTGTGGGGGCATCTTAAAAGTAAAATTTACTCTAAACACTACGAAAATTTAGATTTACTAAGACAAGCTATATTCGAAGAATGTGATAATATTACTGACAGGCAATTAGCCAATGTTAGAACTTCGTTTTACAATAGACTTGGTTATTGTCTTGCTGAAAATGGTGGCTTGTTTGAACATTTATTGTAATTTCTTTATTTTTTTATGTAGGTATATTAAATAATATTGTTACAATTATTACTTATTATTTCACATTAAATAATTGTAATTTAAAATTTTTTAAAAAAATTGAAATTGTTGATAAACTTGAAACTGATTTATTATTAAATATGAAAATAAAACTTTGTTCAAAGAATAAAAAATGTGATTTTTTTGATTTAATTTAAATTATAAGATTAACTTTAATAAACATCAAAAATTGACATTTAACGCATTTGTCATAAAAATAAAAGAAAAGTCATGGCTATTACTACAAAGTAACAGAAATTTCGAAATTTATTTTTAATGTTACGGCTAAACCAAAAACTTAATAAAACATGTAAAAACAGTTTCATGGGTAACTTTTAATTCTGAACAAATCTTCCCTCTACAGTTTTTTCCGTAAAATGTACAGGAGAGCAGGAAATTGCATAAAACTAATATCCCATGTTAAATTCCTATGTTCGCACTCACCGAGCACCACCCGGTATATAGGATGCGATAACATAGGAATATTACATTTCAACAATTAAATTTGATATAAACGGCTTTAACATCATATTTGAACATTATTTTTAATACATTTTCTTTAAAATCACAATAATATTTTTGCATATCTTTAGATTTTAACAGTTATAAATAGTGTTTTTATTTCGAAAAGCGTTTTTTTTTTTTTTTTTTTTATTAATATTGCCAGCTCAATACACTTAGTATTATACATGGTACTGTTCGAGTAATTATTAACAATTAATTAACATTATAATTATGGTTTACATTATGTGTAAATTTTAATTTATTAATACAAATATTTGATTTGGTGAGCTGCTTTAATCTTCTTCGCTTGAAGAGGTGATGATATCCTGTGCTAGTCGTTTTTTTAGTCTGTTAGATTGTGATTTTTGGCCTAGATTGTAATATTCTGCTCCGGAGCAGAGTGGGATTTTTTGAAGAAAATTTTTTGTTAATTTTTTTGTAAACTTGTTTATCGGTAGTACTCCAAGTTCTTTGTGTATTTGATGGTTTCGCACAAACCAGGGTGAATTACATATTATTCGTAATATTTTATTTTGCATTACTTGGATTTTGTGCATCAAGGTTTTACTAGAGTTATACCATAGGTTGCATCCATAAGTAATAATTGGTCTTAGTATTGTTTTATATATTAGCAGTGCACAGTCCTTTTTTAATGTTGATTTTCTATTTATTAGTGGGTACAGCATTCCCAGTCTCTTATAGCATTGCTTTAGCTTTATTTCTATGTGATGCTTCCAACTAAGCCGTTTATCTAGATACATGCCCAAGTATCTTATTGTGTCATTTTCGGGATTCCACGAAATTTCTTTTTCGTCTATAATAAGATTAGTTGCTGGCCGTTGTCTTCGGAGGGTAAATAGTTTGGCTTCGCATTTGTCTGAATTTAATGTTATGCGCCACTTTTTGTACCATATTGTCATTTGATTAACATAGTTTTGAAGATTTTCAATTGCTAGATTTAGGTCTTGGTTTTGACTTATTATGGCAGTGTCGTCTGCGTACATTGCTATTTCGCAGTTTTGGATGTTGGGAATATCTGAGTTGTAGATATTGAAGAGGATTGGGCCAAGTACTGACCCTTGTGGCACACCGGCGTTTATTTCCTTTGTGGCTGAAAGCGAAGAGTTGATTTTTATAGCAAATGTACGATTTTCTAGGAAAGAATATATAGTTTTTTGTAAATATTCTGGCATATTTAGTTGTTGTAGTTTATATTTGAGGCCGTCTGTCCATACCCTATCGAATGCTTGGGCTATGTCTAAGAACGCAATGACCGTGTACATTTTTTTCTCGTATCCTTTTGTTATTTTTTCCGTGATTCTTGCTAACTGATGTAGTGTTGAATGTTTTTTTCTGAATCCAAATTGTATTGTAGGAATTACATTATTACTATCAATAAATGTATCCAGTCTTTTCTGTATTATTTTTTCTAGAAGTTTCGACATAGTTGTTAATAGACTAATTGGCCTGTAGCTAGATGGTAATAATGTGTCTTTATTTGGTTTTGGAAATAGAACAATGTGTGCATGTTTCCAGGTTTTCGGAAAGTATCCTATTTGAAAACAGGCGTTAAATATTTTTGAAAGATTAATTATTGCTTTTTCTGTTATGTGTTTTAGGACAATGTTTGTTATTAAGTCATGTCCAGGCGCTTTTTTATTTGGTAGGTTTTGTATAATAGTCTGTATTTCGTCTGTTGTCGTTTTATTAGTATTGTAATTATTATTGATGTTTTGGTTGTTTTGAGGTTGCTCTATTTCATTCATAATTTGTATATCATCGTCATTTATATTGGGTTGAAAAACTTGCTCTAAATGGATAGAAAATGCATTACATTTTTCTTCGTCCGTTTCATTGTAGATGTCTCCTGTTTTTATTGTTGATATTGTTTGTGTTCTTCGTAAGATGCGTTTAGTTGCCTTCCACATGTCTGGGCTTCCTGGTTCTAATTCTTCTATGTATGATTTGTATGAATTTATACGATAATTATCGATTTCCCATTTAACTTGACGTGTCAATTGATTAAGTCGTTGTTTGTGTTGAAGGTTTCGGGTCGTTTGCCAGAGACGTCGTTCCTTCGATTTTTGTTTTATTAGTTGTAGGATGTAGGTAGGTACATAATCGTGTGTATTTGTATTAGAGTTTGATTTTATTGTTGCGTTATGTGCAGCGTGTACTATTGTTTTTGTTATGTGTTTTATCTCTTTGTCCACATCTTCTGGTGTTGTTATTTCTTTGACATTTTTAAGGTGATTGTCTAGCTCTATTTTAAATTTTTGGAAGTCTATTTTTCCATTTGTTAATTTTGGTGTAGATATAAATGGCTTCAGGATTTCTGTAAATGATAGGAGAATAGGTAGATGATCAGAATCTAATTCGCTGACAACTTTCTGTGTGATTGGTTTTGAGAAGGTTTTTGTTAGAATTATGTCTAAGATATCTGGATTATGATCTGTACGGTAGGGTATATAGGTTGGTTCTGAGGGTGACTGTATATATACTCCTATTTGTGATGTGATTGTATAAAGTTTTAAACCATTTGGATTATTTGATGTGCATCCCCATATTATATTTTTGCAGTTTAAGTCACCAGCAAGTATGGTGGGTGTATTGTCGTTGAATATTTTTTTTATGTCTTGCTCTTGTATTGTTTTGTTTGGTTGTTTATAGGCTGATATAAGTTTTATTTTGTTATTATTTCCTAATATTATGCTTGTGGCTATTGCTTCTAGTGATTGTAGTTCCGGTAATATGATAGGATGGTGTTTTATTTTTCTTTTTATTAATATTGCTGCTCCACCTGAGGCTTGTTCTGAGTTTCTATCGTACCTGTATATTGCGTATCCTGTGATTCAGAAGACTTCTCTTGGTTGTAGGTGTGTTTCTGTTATACAGGCTATATCTACCTTGTGTCTCGAGAGGAATTCGATAAATTCGTTTTTCTGACGTTTAATTCCGTTGGCGTTAAAATTCATAATTGTTATCTGATTAATTAGGTGTTTATTATTTGCTGGCATTAGTGAAAATAGAGGACAGTAAGGACGAGAGAAAGGATTTGATTTGTTCTATATAGGGAAGAATAAGGTTGATTATTGATTGTAATAAGGGTATTGGAGATTGTTCGTTATTATTTGTTGGGTATGTTGAGTTTTGGGTATGATCGGTACGTGTAGTACTTTTGAATCGGTTAGCAAAGGAAGTACGGTTGTTTTGATTATGGGTAGTAGATTCAGTGTTGTTTGTTGTAATTTCTGTTATCAATTGTGGTTGTTCTTTTTGGGATTGGCGTTGGGAATTATTCTTTTTTAAATTTTGATATAATGGGCAGCCTTTATAGTTTGCAGGATGATTTGCTCCGCAATTGATACATTCGGGTATTTCGTTTTTTTGTTTGGTGCATGTACTATAATGATGACTTTGTTTGCATTTTACACATCTGGGATCTAACTTACAGTAGTTTTTGGTGTGTCCGTAGCGTTGACAGTTTGTACATTGAGGTACATCCTTGGATTTTCTTCTAGGCTCGACAATTACGATTGTATGAAATAATTTTGTCAGCTTGAATATTTCGTTACTTTTATCATTGTCAGTTAGTTCTACTACGCATAATTGCATTGGGTATTTGTCTTTGTTTAGCATTCGTGTGACTTTTAAGACGGGATATTCCTTTTCTTGTAATTCTTTGCTTATTGTTTCTGTGCTAATTGATATGGGTAGGTTTCTAATTACAACTGATAGTATTTTGGTGTCTGGGTTGCGAAATGTGTGATATTTCAGATTTTGTTCATCGTAGAATTTTGTTAGATTGCAATAATCCTCGACTGATGATAAGTTTATTCGTAGCGTGTTATCTCTTTGTTGTGTAGTAAATTCTTTTATTATTATTTTTTGAATGTCTTGAACTATTGCTTCGTAATTGTTAACATCGTGTAAATAAATGGGTGGCACCTTATTGGTTTTTTGTTCCTGTGTATTATTATTGTTTTCTGGTTGTGTGTCCGATATATTGAGTGCGTGATATCTGTTGTTTCTTATTAATTTTTCTGTGTCAAAGATGTACCTTTTATGTGTTTCACTGAGATTTGTATTTGCAATGAGTTTACGTTTTTTTGTTGGATTGTTAATTGGTATTGACATACCTCCAGTGGCGGCGGTGTCCGTTGATGTATTACTTGTTAATTTGGATGGTCCTGGTTGAGCTTGGTCCATGATATATTGTAGACAGATACTCTCCGAAGAGAGATCTGTATTGTTTTGTCACTTAATTCACTGGTTGTTTGATATTTTAAAGTTATTATGAATTTTAAAAAAAATACTTCGTGATACGCCGATGGCGTGATTAATTAGCAATAGCCTTGGGTAAATGCTTGACCGATAGCACGTCCGTTCACTATCACTGTTCGCGCGGAACTTTCGAAAAGCGTGATATATATTATTTATTATTATTTACATACATATATATTACTTTTTATGAAAATGTAAGTATTTTCTTTATTTTATATAAATTTATAAAAGTATTTGATTTGTTCAAACGATAAATTTGCCGAAGTGAACCTGTTTATTCCATAAATTTAGTCTTGTATGACGCTGTGTTGTTGAATGTTGCTGGATAAATAATTGTACGTTATAACAAAATACTGGTAAATAGTTAACGAGAACATTATTCTAATATTTTCGATAGATATTTGTACTTCAAAATAGTGTAAAATGTACTTTGTAATACATAACAGCTACAAGTGTTACGACATCTTAATGTATTTAACTAGTTGGTTTTGCCAATTGTTATTATTATTTCAAAACAAGTCTGTGCGTATTCAAGTTCACCTGCACTCAACAAGCAGCGTTTACAAATACAGTGTTAATAATATTTACTCAATTCAGCCATTTTGTGGTTGGTGATGGCATTCGAAAGCCTTCTAAATGGTAGGTTCTTTTTTTAAAGCATTTTAGAGCTATTCTATTAATTGTTTTCTCTGTTATCATTATTAACTTTAATAAATGTTATGAAGTGTGTTACTAATATATTGTTTTTATGTTTATAGGGACATCACGGGACCTGCAAGCATCCTCAGCGTGTATCAACACCCCGGAGGCATCAGCAAAGACGAGTTTGAATATTAAATCTGCTGCTCTCAACATCAATAATGTAAGAACATTGTTATTTTTTAATTATTTGTTTAATATTTATTTGAGAATTTGTGAAATAATTTCATATTCAGTTTAAAATAATAATGATGAATAGTAACTAGATATTTGTTAATGATAACGCTAGTAAATTGTTAGCCAGTGTCAGTTATTATGAAGGGTAATTAACTATATTTTTAATTGTTAAACCTTCCGGAATTATTTTGGTCAAAAATATTTCAAGTTAAAGTTGGATATAAATAAATGTTCTGTCCTAAAATAATGAAAATGAACCTCCCTGAATAGACCAGCGGTCATTGTATTGAATTGAGTGCTGGTGAATGAGGGGAATGAGGGGGAGGCACCTGGGAGGAAGGAAGCCATGTTTATTATCGATTAGCTAAACAAAAGTTAGCGGTAATTAGCAATTACAATTAATAGTAAGTGTTTATTGTTTGTTCCAGGCGTAATCGGAGAGAAATGCGAGCACTGGATACTCATCCACAACGACATGAAACCCTCCGTGGAGAGAAGAGATTGGAACCTGCAGAACCGGAGTCGAGAAATTTAAACAGAATGAGCTTCGCCAGAGAGCAGCTGTCCTGCTCTTATTGCATTCCTGCGCTGATTGGGAATTGGTACCGATCGATATTTTAAACAAATCATTAGAAATACTTGGAGAGCAAACACCGTGGTGATGGTGTCGACGACGATCGCTCTTCAGAAACCTACTCTTCATGTCGGCAGCAAGAGAAGAGAATGGAATCAGACGGAAATGTTCTGGCATTGGTGAGAAACTTATTTATAAATCAAATCACGCCTTTTACCCATTACTGGAACATTATTCACGTATAAACGTTTCACGTTTTAAATTTGTTTACTTTTATAAAAAATATATAACAATAATAATTTATAAGAATTAATGAAAAAAGTAAAATGAGAAATATTTAATTTGAAATGTAGACATGTTGTGTAAGTTTAATTAGTGGGGCGAGTCATCATGCAACGAGCTCGAGCTCCGCACTTGCAAACAAAACGCTGAGCAGAGCTGGTCGCTTGAAAATAATCACGTGCTAGTGCCCAATAATGGGTAAAAGGTGTGGTGATTTAGTTATACATTCAATTAATTAATTAATTACAACATCCTAACACAAGAGACTTGACATGTTTGACATCCGGTCTGTGTTCATTCAGGTGACTTTGGACAGCTGCAAGAAGTCGACGGAGAATCTGGAGCACCAGGAAGCCGAGCTGGAGGAGATGATGGCCCCGGGGACTTGACGTTTGATGGCGTGTCCGGACGCTTCACTTCCAGTACTTTTGCAGGTGAGTGTATCTTTTAAAATTTAAATTGGCTGTAAATATGTCGGCTGTAACTTTTAAACTAGTCAAGATAATTGAAATTCGTTTTAAATTTTGAATTCTCCATCTTTTCAACGATATTTAATCATATTTTTATTATGAAAATGAATCTGATGAATGGATTGGTTTCAATATAAACCTACGTTCCGCGTACATCTGTGTAAAAACCATTTATTTGAATCCTTGGCCTAAATAATTTTGTTGGACGATTAAATATTCTTCTAGAAGTATTTTGATTTCGTAAATTACGTAAAACATTAATTGTCTCGTGCTTCAATTAACTTGTAAACATATTTTCAGTCATTAACCAAACACTTATATATTTGTTAATTAAATAACTAATATGATGGATTGTAATCGCCCAAAATCTGCAATTGCAGATTAGACATGTGCATACTGAACCCCCTTTAGAGTTTGTTTCATTCATGAACTTGGAATAGTTCTAATATTCTTTACAAAATCTCATTAATTTTATATGAAAAACTTTTCAATTCGCTGCTAAAATCCACGTTTAATTAAATTAATTGAAGCACCAATCTATGTTATTTTAATTATTTAACGTTTAAATTATATACATATTTATTTTAAAATAAGTTTAAATAGTTTTTCAGTCATTTTGAATTCAAATATATATGTCAACTAGAGAATTAATTTATCACTAAATTACTTAGGCGAATAAAAAATCCGTATACTATTTTGGGGGCAAGGACATTAAAATATTAGTTTTCGGGGTTAAATGTTGCTTATAATAAAAAAAAATGTTATGAACGTTAATAATAATTATTAATAAATAATATAGAGTAGTTTTTATTGATTAGAAATCAAATTATTTTTATAATATAAACACCTAATAATTTTGATGTATACTGAGCCACTGATTTAGTTCAAGCTTTTATGAATAGGTGGCAGTAGTATGTTAGTTGTCAGAAACTGATATTTGACAAGTATATTACATTTGTAAAATTATGTGATTTTAAACTAAAATATTGTTAATTACCAACAAAATGTAGTAGAATAAGTGAGTTTGAACTTTAATTAATTTAAATAATGTGGCAATGTCGTTTTTAGGTATGGATTTTATGCACAAACCATAGACAGATGTCAGGGAATGAAAACAACATTTGTCGACTTTAAAACCAATTATTATGGAAGACAATGTTTACAATCACCACAAATCACCGACAAACCAAGGAGAAACAAGTTCGAAACAGGTGAGATGGTTTTTAATTTATATTTTTGAGGCTTAATTAGTGATAGTATCATTTATTTAGGCTAAACTTGACTTGGGGGCCAAACCTGAAGTTGGCTGCAGAACAAGCTGCTTCTGGCTTGAATTCAGGAATACCAACTTAACGTCAAAAGCCGAACAATTTGAAATGCGAAGTATATTTATCATAAAAATGCGTTCTGTACTAGGTTTGGCATGGTTAGGGGTGTTTTTTTTTAAGTTAAATTTTATGACAGAACAATTGGGATGACGCCTGGATTCGAACCAGGGATCCTCCGCTAAGCGGAGGATCCCTGGTTCGAATCCAGGCGTCATCCGAATTGTTCTGTCATAAAATTTAACTTTAAAACAAAATTTTGTTTGTAATAAAATTCGCATTTCAAGTATATTTATCATAAAAATGCGTTCTGTACTAGGTTGGGCATGGTTAGGGGTGTTTTTTTTTAATTGGTACTCCTGAATTCAAGCCAGAAACAGCTTGTTCTGCAGCCAACTTCAGGTTTGGCCCTCAACTCAAGTTTTACCTTTATTTATATTTTTCAATTAGTAGTCCATGAAAATAAATCAGATGCACATTTGCATAAAGTTAAAAAGAAGTAAAACATTTTTTGCAATTATCTTATATCGTATATAAAAATAAGAAAAGAAATTATGAATAATTTGTTTAGAATTTAATTGAGACACGGCCTTGACATAGTTTCCGTACGTAGGTACATCTGGTACATGAACGATAACATATTTCAAAGTTATTATTTTACTTTTGTGTTTATAAATAAAAATATAACAATAACTATATTGATTTATTTATAATATTAAAAGTAAAATGAGATTAGAAGTGTATATGTTGCATGTTTGAAGGTAAACAGTAGTGAGTGGGTAATGAATAAGTGGCGAACAAACGTCGCCATGTGCAGATGTGACTCCGGACAGAACAAGAAGTGTACGAGTGTCTGTTTTATTAATACATTGTGTGTATGTTTATAGCGGGGACATGACTGGACCAGCAAGCATCTCCTGCAGCTTCAGTATTATCCTGGAGCAGCTGGTGTCATCTCAACATCAATGTAAGCAACTTTAACATAATTCTAGTAACTGACAATCCACTAGATATTGTTTCATGATAACTCTAGTCAATTATTAGCTAGGGTCATTAACTATATTAACAAGTCTCTCTAAAATTATTAATGTTTGAAGTAAAAATAAATTGTTTCCAATATTTTAACAAATGAGTTCTAAAAAGGTTTCTGTACAATATTTAAATTTTAAACGTTGAGAAAACGGACAGAATTAATATTTAATCATTTCAAATAATTTCTATTGAAAAGAGAAAACTAGTTTTTGCAGTTATTTAAAGCATGCGAAATTAATATTGTTTATTTATTTAAATCGAGATTTGTATGTATAATGATGAATCGTTCTCATCTGTAACACAATACTTTGCTAGCTGACAGGTTATTAGCAGATTATCAGCTACTGAAACATTGTGATACAGAGACAATTAGTATAAAAAACAAACAAATTACGGATGATTAACTAGATGTTTCATTGTTAAACGTTCCGGCATTATTTTATACAAATATATTTCAACTAAATTAAATCATCCTTCAACGATTATTTATACTAGCGGTCATTGTATTTTATAAATAAAGTTCACAAATACTTTTATCCTTTTGGGTAATTGTTTCAAATATATAAGTTTTAAAAGTTTTCTTTGCAATATTTGAATGGAGTGTATCTTTTAAATTTGAAGAGAATTGAAAATTTCAACTGCCTATAGTTTTGTTTGTAAATCTGGCTAATTTTATTAATTTTTTGAGAGAAAATATGAATGACAGTTTTTCCGTAACTTTTCGTACACATATAAACAATTACATGTACTACAATAAGTAATGAACAAAAAAGTGAAATTTTAGTTAAATGAGGTGTTATGGATACATTTATACCTAGCAAGAGATTTCGTTAAAACCACCCCTATTTAATTCTCAGCTATGAAACTTCTTACACATATAAACAATTACGTTTACTTCAATAAACTATCAACAAACATGTGAAAAGTTAGTTGAAATGAGGCGTTATGGACATACTTATACCTAGCAATAGATCCCGATAAAACCATCCCTATTAAATTTATTATTTTGATTTTTTTTATTAAGTACGATAGAAATTCAAGAATTGTTTCCCTATTTCTATGTTGTAAATATTTTAAGTACTAGTTTTTTTTTAAATTCAATGTTTACATACTTATTTCTGTATTTAAATATTTTAATTACTGATGAAATTCATAAACACTAATTAAAAAAACAATTTTTGAATTAATGTTATTAAATTATGTCATTTTTAATAAATTATAATTTTTTATACATAAAATACACTCCAGGACATTTTGATGTGCACTGGTTTGCGCGGAAGGCCGCTGGCGCTGCGTCGACTTCACAGTTCATAACTTGCAAGCGTGGTATCTAGATGTGCTGCTAGAAAATTAGTGGTTTTAAGTAAAAATATCAATAAATATTAATAAAATATAGTGCCTTTCGTAAGTATAGATGTTATTCTGACGATTTTGATACAAATTTCACCTGGAAATATAGTTTTTGATAATTAAAAATGTATCAACATTTTATTACATAAATTACGTAACACATATATAGGATGCGATAACATAGGAATATTACATTTCAACAATTAAATTTGATATAAACGGCTTTAACATCATATTTGAACATTATTTTTAATAAATTTTCTTTAAAATCACAATAATATTTTTGCATATCTTTAGATTTTAACAGTTATAAATAGTGTTTTTATTTCGAAAAGCATGATATATATTATTTATTATTATTTACATACATAAATATTACTTTTTATGAAAATGTGAAAAAGTACTGAATTTGAAAGTATTTTCTTTATTTTATATAAATTTATAAAAGTATTTGATTTGTTCAAACGATAAATTTGCCGAAGTGAACCTGTTTATTCCATAAATTTAGTCTTGTATGACGCTGTGTTGTTGAATGTTGCTGATAAATAATTGTACGTTATAACAAAATACTGGTAAATAGTTAACGAGAACATTATTCTAATATTTTAGATAGATATTTGTACTTAAAAATAGTGTAAAATGTACTTTGTAATACATAACAGCTACAAGTGTTACGACATCTTAATAATGTATTTAACTAGTTGGTTTTGCCAATTGTTATTATTATTTCAAAACAATATTCTATTCATTTATAAAAATTTAATTCAAATATTGTTAATGGCTAAATACGTATTCATGTTATTTATTATCATTTGCTTTCTATATATTTAAATTGATAAAAGTATTGATTTGATGGCAGCTGAAACAATAATTAATTTGTAGTTGGTGATGGTATTCGAAAGCCTTCTAAATGGTAGGTTCTTTTTTTAAAGCATTTTAGAGCTATTCTATTAATTGTTTTCTCTGTTATCATTATTAACTTGAATAAATGTTATGAAGTGTGTTAGTAATATATTGTTTTTATGTTTATAGGGACTTCACGGGACCTGCAAGCATCCTCAGCGTGTATCTACACCCCGGAGGCATCAGCAAAGACTAGTTTGAATATTAAATCTGCTGCTCTCAACATTAGTAATGTAAGAACATTGTTATTTTTTAATTATTTGTTTAATATTTATTTGAGAATTTGTGAAATAAATTCATATTCAGTTTAAAATAATAATGATGAATAGTAACTAGATATTTGTTAATGATAACGCTAGTAAATTGTTAGCTAGTGTCAGTTATTATGAAGGGTAATTAACTATATTTTTAATTGTTAAACCTTCCGGAATTATTTTGGTCAAAAATATTTCAAGTTAAAGTTGGATAGATATAAATAAATGTTCTGTCCTAAAATAATGAAAATGAATCTCCCTGAATAGACTAGCGGTCATTGTATTGAATTGAGTGCTGGTGAATGAGGGGGAGGCACCTAGGAAGGAAGCCATGTTTATTATCGATTAGCTAAACAAAAATTACCGGTAATTAGCAATTACTATTAATAGTAACTGTTTATTATTTGTTCCAGGCGTAATCGGAGAGAAATGCGAGCACTGGATACTCATCCACAACGACATGAAACCCTCCGTGGAGAGAAGAGATTGGAACCTGCAGAACCGGAGTCGAGGAATTTAAACAGAA
Source organism: Pterostichus niger (assembly GCA_947425015.1). Taxonomy (NCBI): domain Eukaryota; kingdom Metazoa; phylum Arthropoda; class Insecta; order Coleoptera; family Carabidae; genus Pterostichus; species Pterostichus niger. The sequence continues at coordinate 41,190,399 of OX380336.1, forward strand.
TGAGCTTCGCCAGAGAGCAGCTGTCCTGCTCTTATTGCATTCCTGCGCTGATTGGGAATTGGTACCGATCGATATTTTAAACAAATCATTAGAAATACTTGGAGAGCTGGTGTTGACTCAGACAGCAAACACCGTGGTGATGGTGTCGACGACGATCGCTCTTCAGAAACCTACTCTTCATGTCGGCAGCAAGAGAAGAGAATGGAATCAGACGGAAATGTTCTGGCATTGGTGAGAAACTTATTTATAAATCAAATCACGCCTTTTACCCCATTACTGGGAAATTATTCACGTATAAACGTTTCACGTTTTAAATTTGTTTACTTTTATAAAAAATATATAACAATAATAATTTATAATAATTAATGAAAAAAGTAAAATGAGAAATATTTTATTTGAAATGTAGACATGTTGTGTAAGTTTCAATGTATTGAGTTGTGTCATCAATTAATTAGTCGCCCGAGTCATCATGCAACGAGCTCGAGCTCCGCACTTGCAAACAAAACACTGACCAGAGCTGGTCGCTTGAAAATAATCACGTGCTAGTTAGTTGTTAGTGCGAGTGGCTGTGATTTGACCCAATAATGGGTAAAAGGTGTGGTGATTTAGTTATACATTCAATTAATTAATTAATTAATTACAACATCCTAACACAAGAGACTTGATATGTTTGACACCTGCTCTGTGTTCATTCAGGTGACTTTGGACAGCTGCAAGAAGTCGACGGAGAATCTGGAGCACTAGGAAGTCGAGCTGGAGGAGATGATGACCCTGGGGACTTGATGTTTGATGGCGTGTCCGGCCGCTTCACTTCCAGTACTTTTGCAGGTGAGTGTATCTTTTAAAATTTAAATTTGCTGTAAATATGTCTGCTGTAACTTTTAAACTAGTCAAGATAATTGAAATTGGTTTTAAATTTTGAATTCTCTATCTTTTCAATTATATTTAATCATATTTTTATTATGATTTTTGTCGATGCTTGATTCTTTCAATTTAAACCTACGTTCCGCGTACATCTGTGTAAAAGCCATTTATTTGAGTCCTTGGCCTAAATAATTTTGTTGGACGATTAATTATTCTTCTAGAAGTATTTTCATTTGGTAAATTACGTAAAACATTAATTGTCTCGTGCTTCAATTAACTTGTAAACATATATTCAGTCATTAACCAGACACTTATATATTTGTTAATTAAAAAACTAATATGATGGATTGTAATTGCCCAAAATCTGCATTTGCAGATTAAGCATGTGCGTACTGAACCCCCTTTACAGTTCAACGTTTTATGAATAGGTGGCAGTAGTATGTTAGTTGTCAGAAACTGATATTTGACATGTAAACTACATTTGTAAACTGATGTGATATTAAACTAAAATATTGTTAATTACCAACAAAATGTAGTAGAATAAGTAAGTTTGAATTTAAATTAATTTATAATGCGCCAATATCGTTTTTAGGTATGGATTTCATGCACAAAACATAGACAGATGTCAGGGAATGAAAACAACATTTGTCGACTTTAAAACCAATTATTATGGAAGACAATGTTTACAATCACCACAAATCAACGACAAAACCAACTTGTGGACCTGGTTCACCAGGTTTTAGATGCACAGTGAAACCGCCAAACAGGTGAGATGATTTTTTATTTATATTTTTGGGGCTTTATTTTTTGTTTCTTTGTACTTTTAAAATATCTCAATTAGTACAAGACTTACGCGCTGCTAAATAAATTAAATTATTTTTTAATTTAATTACTTTTTAAACAATGAGTGTATCTTTTAAACGGCTAAATGTGGGTTTCCTTTTACTATTTCTAGTATACTCACTATCAAAAGTTATCATGATTATGAAACTTAAAATAAACATGATAAAGGGTGCCTATGCTATGTTACTAATACATTGTTTTCATGTTTATAGGGACATCATCAAGATGTTGAAGTAGCTGGTGTCATTGGAGCTGCCGCCATCCAGAGCTTGGAGCAGCTGGAGCTGGTGTCACCGTGGACATTATCATCAATGTAAGTACATTGTTATTTTTTTAATTATTTGGGTAAAAACAATAATAATAATGATGGTGAATGATTAGTAACTGACAATCTACTAAATATTCATTAATGATAACGGTAGTACATTATGAGCTAGTCAAGGGTGATTAATTATAAAGCTTGTCCCAGAAAAAAATGTCTCCTATAATTTTTAACTAAAAACCATATAATTAAATTAATTTTTTAAAAACTATTGAAGACTTTATTGATCAACAACTAAATAGTATATAATAGCATATATTTACATTTTAATTATGATTCATCCAAAATTTGCTCAATTTTCTTTTCAGCCCTTTCATTAAAATTTGTACAGCATAATCAGATATCATTTTTGTAATTTGTTTCCACTTATATTTAAATTATCGACAGAATTGAGTGGTTTCTTATATTTTAATAATTTCTGCTTCATATGGGGCCAATATTTTTTGATTGGACGCAATTCAGGACAATTTGTAGGATTTTCAGATTTATGTACAAATTCTATATGTGGGGTTTCTTTTATACCAATCAATGACATTTTTTGTGTAATGACATGTTGCCAAATCTGGCCAAAATAGTATTGGTGTGTTATAAAGGGCAATAATCATCTTTCAAGACACTCGCTTAAATATCTTTCGCCGTTGATTGTCGATGTCGAAAAATAAGGCATACTGCGTTTGCCACAGGAACAAATGGCCTGCCATACAAGCATCTTTTTTGAGAATTTTTCTATTTCAATTACCTTCAATTAGCTACTAACAGATTTTCTGAACTTTCCAGAATAATAATAATAATGACTTGGTCGAGATTTTAATTCAAGTTTACAATACGTTTCGACATCCATGATAACACATAATTTTTTTTGATATCACTTTAAAGTAAAGTTTTCTTGATCTTCATTTTGTGTTAGTTTCTTGCTTAGTATTCCTGTTAGGCACTTTTGTTTTTTTTTTAAATACTTTATAGAATTCTTTAGCTTAATTTTCTGAACTGTTGATTTAGTAGTTTCAAATTTCTTAGCCAAATCTGTCACAGAAAGGTTTTTATTTTCACACAAAGCCTTTAAGACATTTTCTCAATATTTTAATTTACAAATCCAGGTTTGCATCCACTTCCACATTATTTTGTGTATCACCCGTTTCATTATATCTTAACACCCTTTGAACAGTCCTTGTTGTAGATTTTAACTCTAAAGCTACGTTTCTTGTGGATATATGCCTATTTTGAACACATTTCTACAAAATATTTTCGCGCAATTGTTTGTGTTTCGATGGCATCTTTGTATACTAAATTGTATGAAAGTTGTCAACTAATTGTTTTTGTATAATGCATAGCCAAATAATAAAAACGCATCACATAAAATTTTGTATATCTATAAAAGCAGTATACAAAAAGGCCCAAAACTAAGCGACAATTTTTTCTGGGACAAGCTTTATTTTACTTTTACAATTATTTTTCTCCTAAAATAATTGATGTCCGGTTCAAAGCAGAAAATTAAAATTAATCTCCTTTAATAATTAGATTTTACTAACGGTGACTTTTACCCAATATTTAAAATATATGTGTTTTAAAAATGTTGTTTACAACATTTAACTTTGAAGAGGTTTGAAAATGTGGACTGTCTATAATTTTGTTTGTAAATCTGGCGAATTTTATTAATTTTCTGAGAGAAAATATGAATGACAGTTTTTCCGTAACTTTAGATCAACATGTTTTAAAAATGGCTGTATTTTAGTAACCAGTCAACCGGGTTTCAACATTCAATTCCTCATCTATTGACTATAGTTTCATCCCTTAATATCAACCCTCCAGAAAATAATTAATTTTAAAATAAACGTTATTGAAGCGAGGATGGTTGGGTTGGGTTGAGAACAGGGTTCGAAGATATATATCGATCGATATATATCATGATATTTATTTTGATATATATCGTCATATTTTTGCAATGATATATATCCATTATATAAAAATATGAAATAGTTTTTGAGATATAGCCTCCGGAGAAGTGAAATTTTTCGAATTTTTCAGTTTTTCTACTTTTTCGATGCTATATCTCAAAAACTAAATGTGATATGAAAACGCGCTCAACGGCATTAATTTTCTCGTGCTTCAGTTAACTTATAAACATAGTTTCAGCGATTTTTATTTTTTTTCAATTTTCCGCCAAATAAATCGCAAAAAGCGGTTTTTTAACATTTCCTCGAAAACCAGAAGTCATATGCATTTGAAGATTGCACCACTGGATTCAGTGGGTCAAAATACATATGTATGTAAATTTTCGTTTTAATAATCCTACGATTAAGGATTTTTGGGAAAATTGAATTAAAATCTGAAAAAAACCAAAGGGGTACCCCTTAGGAAATAATTAAAAATATTAAATTGCATAAAATTGTGTGAAAATTTGCTTACAAGTCAATTCGGACACGGGGAATTCAACGCCGTTGAGCGCATTTCCATATCTTGTTTAGTTTTTGAGATATAGCCTCCGGAAAAGTGAAATTTTTCGAATTTTTCAGTTTTTCTAAATGTGTACAAAAACTAAAATTAAAAAATAAATATCCAAAAAGTGATATTTATCTGATATATATCCTATATATCAGATATTTTGATATTTATTATAAATATCATGATATTTACGAACCCTGGTTGAGAATGTTCTGTGAATGTCGCAGTGGACAATTATTCACAATTGGTTTAAACATATAATTTTATTTTGATAATTTACTATTGTTTAATATTAAAAATTACTTTTAAAGATTGTTTAGTATTTTTAATGATAGATGCTCATATTAAATTGAGTTTTGCAGTTTACGCAAATTATCTGAATGCGGCATTCAGTCCCAGGAGTCGAGCGCCATGCCCACGCTGTCCACGCTGTCCACCGGTTGCTTCAACACACTTCAGGAATAAAAGATAAGTACAAGTTTAAATTTTAATTAGTTTAAAAAATGAGAAAAGAAATTATTAATAATTGATTTAGAATTTTATTGAGACACAACCTTGACATACATCTGCTGTCTTTTAATTTAATTTATTGTTTGATGTGAGAAATATTTGTTTAACGGTTTAAAAGTAAATTGCTTTAATTTCTAGAAACTTTATTATTTTACTTTTGTTTATACTAAATAATAATATATTAATAACATTAATAATTTCTAATAATAATAACAGTAAACTGAGTAATATTGTATTTGAAGTGTATGTTAGATGTGTGCATGTTTCAAATTCACTTTAATTTCATTCATTGGTTGTGAGTGTGTCATCAAATAGGTCACCGCTGCGAGTCTGCAACAAGAAGCTCACTTGCCAAATAAACGTCGTCGTCGTGTAATTTAACTTTTGTCTGCCTTATTTAAAGGCCTTCATAACTTCATAACCGATATCGTATCGTGGGCTTGATTTATAGTTATACTATAAGATCAACTTCTCGAGTCGATATCGTGTTTGTTTTTATTGTTTACTCACTACGTACATTTTAATTTAGTTAGTTAGTTGCTGCCTTAATAGGAGGCCATCTTAACTGTGTGTAGTTCTTTTCGTGGGGTTGATTTATTACTATAAATCAATTTTATGAATCGAAATTGTGTAGATCGATATCTATCGTGGGTTTGATTTGAAATCAACCTCACGAGTCGATATCGTGTATTTTGTATTATCCACCAAAAAACGCAGGTCCCACGTGGGGCCCCAACATACATCCCATCACCAGGAGGCAAGTTTGAAGCGTTTCGTGATGCGGGTGGGGCGAGTCCCTCGCGAGCGTGCTGCTGTGTGTAGCTAGAAGGTGTAAGCCGATGCCTTGGGTGGTCGAGTTATCGAATCACAGGAACCATATTGTCCAATGAGTCATTGGGAGATCTAGACATAATTCGACTGTTCGAGCACTGCGAAATCTTCCCAGCAGTCGGGTAGGTTGGTAGGCGGTGAACCGAGAGGTCGTGGGCACGGAATATGCTCAACGTTTTTGCTAACTTGACAAGCACGCTTCGGTTGCTTTGTCGTAGATTCGTAGCTAGTCGTTGGCAAACACTTAGGTAAGATAGGGTAGGTAGGGAGAAGAAGATGGCACCTTTACTGAAGACTACGTAAAATGTGAGTCTCTTTCAGGTTCTTCCTAACACTTGACCGATATCTTATCGTGGATATGATTTATAGTTATACTATAAGATCATATTCACGAGTCAATATCGTGTTTTTTTATCTACGTACATTTAAATTTAGTTAGTTTAGTTTCTGCCTTGTTAGAAGGCCTTCCTAACAACTGTGTAGTTCTTTTCGTGGGGTTGATTTATTACTATAAATCAATTTTACGAATCGAAATTGGTTAGAACAATATCTATCGTGGGGTTGATTTATTTCCATAAATCAATTTTACGAATTGATATTGTGATATCTATCGTGGGTTTGATGTGTAATCAACCTCACGAGTCGATATCGGATGTTTTGTATTGTCCACCATAAAACGCTGGCCCCACGTGGGGCCCCATCATAGCATTTCGCGGTTGCTTTGTTGTAGATTCGTAGCTAGTCTTTGACAAAAACTTAGGTAAGATAGGGTAGGTAGGGAGAAGAAGGACACCATCATTTAAAACTTACTGTTTTTCAAGGAGTATTTGTACTTGTTTTTAATAATATTTTGTTGCTAGGTGCGGTGGTGAATGAAGAAAACCAACGTTTCCTGTTGGTGATTACATCAAAATGCTGGGAAGATTCATCAGCAACAGAATCAACAGCTTCTCTTCAAACATATCAGAAGATGACTGCAAAGTCAACGCAGAATGTTGTCAAGACCGCTGCCTCCTACATCAATATAAGATAATTATTAGTTTTAAGTGGGTTGTATTTAATCGAGCACCAAAATATCAGCTTTAAATAATTCATATTCAATATCCAAAATACTAGACTTTGCTAATCTGTTTATCAATTTAAATATCAAATATTTGTATTTGCTATTTGCCATATTAGCATTTAATTTTCCATGAAGCTTATTTACTATTATATTTAAAGATCAGTTAGTAATTTTTTTATTATTATTTTTAGTATTAATTTAATTATTTCAGACTATCAAAATATAATTTAACTAGGGTTAAAAATATATATTTTTGGTAAAAGGGGGCTTCTGGCAATTGCTCATCATGCTTTAGAATTTTTACATAAAATTAACTTTGAAGAAACCAAAATTTTAGCACGACCTACAAGTTTCACCGGAAGACTTATCAGAGAAGCTATTGAAATTTGTAAGGAGGAAAATAATATTAATAATTGTGATGGTTTAGAATTAAACAAAGCCTGGCTTCCATTGATTCACAATTTATAATTTTTTAAATTACATATTTTGTCTTTTTACTTGTCATTTTTATTTATATGTCATTTGTTTATTTTTATGTCATTTATGTTATTTATTTGTATTTCTGTCCTGATGAAGGTATTTGTTTAAAATACCGAAACGTCGAGTTTTTTGAATTTTAAATATTTACAGAATTTAAACCAGAAGCCCCCTTTTATTTATATATATATGAATTCTGAAAGATTTTTCCCTATGTTATATATTTTTGGTGTTTAATAAATATATTTCTGGTAAGAGCAACACAGTTCTTATTGTTTATTGATGATACGATGATTTCGGTGCTCATTTAAATTATTCCCTTTTTAAATTATTTGGGTAAAAGTCGGTTAAAAAGAGTAATAAATATGTTGTTTTAAATTAATATAAAATAGCGCAATTGTGTACAAGGGAGAATGTGAGTGAAAATGGACAGAGAGTGATTGATTTTATTCTGTGTGATGAATGATTGATGCGTGGTTTTTCAGTTCATTCTGACATTTATGACATAATTATTTGTCGCAATTTTGTTGAGCGACTTGGTCGTGTTAGAAGACCTAAAATAATTAGAAATATAGTAAAACCGTCAGAAGGGTATCATTAGAAATATATTACAATATACACTTTTCTATTTACTATTTCATATACAATTTAATTCTTTTTTTATTGAGTTAATTTGTAATTTTACGTATTCATCTTTTTCTGCCAATTTGCACCAATTTTTAATTGTCTGTCCCCATTATTTTTCTCTTTTAAAATTATTTAAACTTTTGCTAGAATTTTAATGAACGCGTACCTGACATAGAACTTAAATTTAATCTTGTACATTATTAATATTTGTATCTTTGGACTAGGAGAACTTTTAAAATTTTGGCCCTACAGTATTAAATGAGGCAGAAATTTCCTCCCAACACTTTTCTTCTCCTTAACACAATACTTTATCAGTTTTTTTTTTCATTCTATACATGTTTTTAACTCTCACTAAATCTATTAATAATTCAACTTCATTGGTGGAAAAATTTGCAGCTCTTTTAATATTTTCCATCATGTGTATATAAATATATTTCTTATTTTACCTGTGACAGAATATAAACTGAGGCAATGATTATCATTTTCTTAAAATCCCAAATTACACAACACCATAAAATTATGTTTACATTCAGTTTAGGTTCAGCTGAACTAGATTAATTTGACAAGTTATAAACAAAAAAATGTTGAGGCTCAAGTTCAAGGTTCAACTGAAAAACCGAGCATGAGAAGTGTATTTGATGGTGTCGCGTATACGTCTGGATAAAAGTTGGTGAATGAGGGTGTTAGAGATATGTCTGTTGAGTAAATAAATGAATGAAGGAATGGTACGAATGATGAATTATATTGTGGAATGAATCAGATGTTAGGAATAGATGGTGTGAGTATTTTAGGGGTTTGTATGGTAGCGTAAATGGACTGAATGGTTGTAGTGAAATTGCAAGAGAAAATGTTAGAGGTGAGAATGATGTCGGCTTGAATGAGATGTTGATGTATGGAGGTGAGAGGTTATTTGACTCCTGATGATTGGAAATGCGCGCACGCAGTTAGAGTGTTTGAAGGTAGCGAGGCTGCGGTAGTGTCTGCGTTACCTGGTGCGGATGATGTTGTTGTAAATGATTTCAATAAATGAAGCAGAAAACGATTTAAATAATGTTAATTAATGATAATGTGTTAGTAGAATTAATAAATAAAACTACTTAGTAGTTAGTTTTATAAATTTGGCAATAACATTTATTGGTAGATGTGGTTTACAAAACAAATTTACAAACACATATATTGTACAAATACAAACACATTGTTAATAGAGAGAGGGACTGTTTAGGGAATGTCCTTTAATGACAAGGGCTATGAACATCTAAATATTCATTCATTAGTTTCTGGTCGGCCCTAACGGCTTTCTTAATTTTAAAAGCTTCAAGGAAACTGAATCGATATCCTTTCCTTTTATATGTAGAACTGACAAATTACATATAGAACTGTTATGATAAAAATCTATCAAGTGTTTAGCTAGATTAGACTGGGTACTTTTGATCATATAATTATAACAATACTCTTTAAATCTAGTCTGGAAACTTGGTCCTGTTTGCTCTATATAAACATATTCACAATCTTTACATTTAATTTAACAAAGGGTCTTTATTCATTAGTTTATTATTATTAGTATATAATGTCAAATTTGCTCCAATTCTTGGCCATACTACGATTCATGTCATTAACATAATTTATTTTTTATAAATTGATTTAAATCTAGTTTCAAAGTGTAACAGGATAAAATTAATTTCTTGTAATTGATCTAATTTTCTTATTTATTAGCTTCACTTTGTTTGCTGCAATATTTAAAATGATTATAATTCAGATCATCAGATAAATTATAAAACGTTGCTAGCTTTATATTACATGGGTGATACAAATTAGTGGGTTTCCTGTAAATATTAAAATTAAATGTATTGTTAATGTGTTGGATAGTAATGGCCAAGATATTTATGCTTTTATGAAATTTCACTTCAGTGGTGAATTATGTATTTTAATCAAATGAATTAAGGACATTTAGTAGTTGTTGCTCCTGGTGTAAAGGGATTAAAACATCGTCGATATATCTATACCAAAAATGTAAATATTTTAGGAGGTATTTATTGGAATTGAGGCATATATATTCTCAAAATTGTTTATGAATATTTCGGATAATAAAGACCCTCATTTTGTTAATTACAAATGTCACCAAAGAGCAAAAATAATTTGTTTGTAGACAAACTTCCACCAAGTTTAAAGTTACATGGTTAACTTCAAGCTGTTTTTAATGATGTTTAGAAATTTGAAAATTGAAATGGAAGTAAATTCCCAAAACCTCCCTCTCTCTATTAACAGAGTTGGTTTGTATTTGAACTACATATAAGTGTTTGCAAAACCAAGTGTTTTTATTTATTAATTTTAAATCACGTTTCGCCGAATGCAAACAGCTTCATTAATTGAAATGATGAATGTGTTAGTGTTTGAGAAGAGCGATTGCAATGTTTCGGTGATGGTTGATGTGAGATTGGAGATGATATGAATGTGTTTGTATATTAGGGTAGTATGTGATCGAGGTATGGACGTATTAATTCAGAATACGTTGGTGTATGTTGTATGATGACTCTGAGATTGACATGAATGTTGTTGAAAGAGTGAATATAAGTCAGATGAGATAGTTTAGGAATGTGGAACGTGTGTGGAATGGAAGATATGAATGAACTTTTATGAATGTATATGTATGTATTTATGTATGAAGAGTTGATGGTAGATTGAGCATGTGGTTGAAGCAAGGATAACTGAATGTTTCTGGGGTTCGTGTTACCCCATTTAATAAGATATAGCGTGATGCTCTGTATAATAATTATCTTTACAACATATATATTATTTGTTTAAACTATATAATAATGAATTATTCACTTTAAAATTATAATGATGAATCGTTCTCATCTGTAACACAATACTTTGCTAGCTGACAATTTATTATACATACATATATATTTTTTTATTGTAACATTAGCAGATTGTCAGCTACTGAAACATTGTGATACAGTGACAGTTAGTATAAAAAACAAACAAATTACGAATGATTAACTAGATTTTTCATTGTTAAACGTTCCGGCATTATTTTATACAAATATATTTCAAGTAAATGATTGATATAAATAAATTTGAATCAGTTTTATTTTAAATATTATTCTCTAAACAACTTATGACCGATTTAAATAAAGTTAATCAAATCATTCTCCATCGATTATTTATACTAACAGTCAACATATTTTTTAAATAAAGATAATGAAATACTTTTACCCAAAATAATTGTATCAAAGTATTAATTCTAAAAGTTTCCTTTATAATAATTAAATGGATTTCTTTTTAAAAATTGGGAAAACTGACAGAATTGATATTTACTAATGATAATAAATAAATATGTTTTAAGTAGATAGTTGACAATAACTTTGTTTAACACATATTTATTCTTTAAGAATAAGAAATAGATACCTATTGTAATAAGTTATACATACATCTTATTACAATATTCTTTATTCTTAAAAAATAAATATGTGTTGAAGAGATTTATTCTGAATTATTTAATTTAAAATATAGTTTTTATTATTTAAGATAAATAAGTAAATAATATTATTGTAATTAAATATGTAAAAATAATTACAAATATGTTTTAAATAGGTAGTTTACAATAACTTTGTTTAACACATATTTATTGTTTAAGAATAAGAAATAGGGTACCCATTGTAATAAGTTAACATATATCTTATTACAATATTCCTTATTCTTAAAGAATAAATGTGTGTTGAAGAGATTTATTGTGAATTATTTAATTTAAAATATAGATTTTATTGTTTAAGATAAATAAGTTAATAATATTATTGTAATTAAATATGTAAAAACAATAATACATGTTTTAAATAGATAAGTTTACAATAACTCTATTTAAAACATATCTATTCTTTAAGAATAAGAAATATTGTAATAAGAAAACATACATCTTATTGCAATACGTCTTATACTTCAAGAATAAATATATTTTAAAGAGACTTATTCTAAATTAATTTATTTAAAAAATAGTTTGTATTATAAATAAAATGTACTTGTAGTTAACAATTCTAAAATAAAATGTTAGTAAAACTTGTACACAACTTTGCAATGATAATAAATATATTTATATTAATACATACCTTGTTGTTTTAAATTTTTTTTCTCACGGGTTTTTTAGGACTGGTGCTGCCATCTGTTGGTGAATTTGCGAACTAAGTTAATTTAATGTTGGTTTCTTTTACTTTAAATGTCAATGGTTGAATTTAAAATGGCGTCTATTTAATTATTTACATTTAAATACTTCATTTAAATTTCTATTAATCAGCCATTTTGTTCCTCCCATATATAAAATTAAATTCAATTAAGTTTCAATTATGAGGAGGAGCAATAGAAGAAATGAGGGCGGTAACACAACCAATTAAGAAAGCAGTGATGTCAATTCACTATAACCAAAATACAGTAATGATACCTCCTCACCGTTCTGCGCCCCGGATACAAACCGACCAAATTGGAGCAGATCCTGACAAAATTTCAAAGTTTTTTTTTCTTAGTTCTAAAATTGGTCACCAGGGGGCAGCATCAATCATGTATGCATGGCGGTGCTATCTATTGTTCAATTTTTGAACTAGGAAAAAAACTTTGAAATTTTGTCAGGATCTGCTCCAATTTGGTCGGTTTGTATCCGGGGCGCAGAACGGTGAGGAGGTATCTTTACTGTATTTTGGTTATAGTGAATTGGCAACCCTGTTTCTTAATTGGGTGTGTTGACGCCCATTGAATCTTTCGTGGCTCCTCCTCTTAATTGATATTTAATTGAATTTCATTTAATATATGGGAGGTACAAAATGGAAGACAAGTTAATTGAATTTGAATAAAATATATTTATATTTACAGAAGGAAATAAATGAAAGAATGGCAGCCATTTTAAACACTTTTATTGACGTTTTAAATCAGTATACAATAGAAACTAACATCTGTATTACAATATTTATTATAAATACAATATTTAAAGCATTCATTACAATTTATTACAAAAACAAATTTATATTATTAATACAATGTAAAACATAATTATTACAATTTTTATTAAATATATAATATATTATTGAAAAAATATTATTTAATTTCTGGGGTGTCTTTTAGAATGTAGGATTGCTTTATAAGTTATTTGAGGAACTTTTTAAGAGGGTGATTATTTTATAAATGGATTTGAGGGACATTTAATAAGATGGCTATTTTATAAATGATTTGAGGGACTTCATGGGAGGAAATATAAATGTATTGGAGGACTTTTTGAGAGGATTATATCTTGCAAATGAATTGGAGGAATTTTTGGGAGGAAGGCAATTTTAGGAGGATTACTATCTTACAAATGAATTTAAGGACTTTTGGGAAAATGATAACATTACAAAAGATTTGAGGGAGTATTCAGAAAGATGACAATTTTATAAATGATTTGAGGGATTTAATGAGGATACCTATCTAAATTAATTTAGAATAAGTCTCTTTAAAACATATGTATTCTTGAAGTATAAGACGTATTGCAATAAGATGTATGTTTTCTTATTACAATATTTCTTATTATTACATACTGAATTACAACAATTTTATTAACTTATTTATATTTAACAATAAAAACTATATTTTAAATTAAATAATTCACAATAAATCTCTTCAACACACATTTATTCTTTAAGAATAAGGAATATTGTAATAAGATATATGTTAACTTATTACAATGGGTACCCTATTTCTTATTCTTAAACAATAAATATGTGTTAAACAAAGTTATTGTCAACTATCTACTTAAAACATATTTATTTATTATCATTAGTAAATATCAATTCTGTCAGTTTTCATAATTTTTAAAAAGAAATCAATTTAATTATTATAAAGGAAACTTTTAGAATTAATACTTTGATACAATTATTTTGGGTAAAAGTATTTCATTATCTTTATTTACAAAATATGTTGACTGTTAGTATAAATAATCGACGGAGGATGATTTGATTAACTTTATTTAAATCGGTCATAAGTTGTTTAGAGAATAATATTTAAAATAAAACTGATTCAAATTTATTTATATCAATCATTTACTTGAAATATATTTGTATAAAATAATGCCGGAATGTTTAACAATGAAAAATCTAGTTAATCATCCGTAATTTGTTTGTTTTTTTATACTAACTGTCACTGTATCACAATGTTTCAGTAGCTGACAAACTGCTAATGTTACAATAAAAAAATATATATGTATGTATAATAAATTGTCAGCTAGCAAAGTATTGTGTTACAGATGAGAACGATTCATCATTATAATTTTAAAGTGAATCATTCATTATTATATAGTTTAAACAAATAATACATATGTTGTAAAGATAATATCTTATTAAATGGGGTAACACGAACCCCTGAAACATTCAGTCATCCTTGCTTCAACCACATGCTCAATCTACCATCAACTCTTCATACATAAATACATTCATAAATTCTTTCATACAAGTTCATTCATATCTTCCATTCGACACACGTTCCACATTCCTAAACTATCTCATCTGACTTATACTCACTCTTTCAACAACATTCATGTCAATCTCAGAGTCATCATACAACATACACCAATGTATTCTGAATTAATACGTCCATACCTCGAGAACATACTACCCTAATATACAAACACATTCATTTCATCTCCAATCTCACATCATCCATCACCGAAACATTGCAATCGCTCTTCTCAAACAATAACACATTCATCATTTCAATTAATGAAGCTGTTTGCATTCAGCGAAACATTATTTAAAATTAATAAATACAAACACTTGGCATTTTGTTTCATGAATTTAGAAATGGTTTTGCAAACACTTATATGTAGTTCAAATACAAACTAACTCTGTTAATAGAGAGAGGGAGGTTTTGGGAATTTACTTCAATTTCAATTTTCAAATTTCTAGACATCATTAAAAACAGCTTGAAGTTAATCATGTAACTTTAAACTGGCTAGAAGTTTGTCTACAAACAAATTATTTTTGCTCTTTGGTGACATTTGTAATTAACAAAATGAGGGTCTTTATTATCTGAAATATTCATAAACAATTTTGAGAATATATATGCCTCAATTCCAATAAATATCTCCTAAAATATTTACATTTTTGGTATAGATATATCGACGATGTTTTAATCCCTTTACACCAGGAGCAACAACTACATAATTCACCACTGAAGTGAAAGTTAATAAAAGCATAAATATCTTGGCCATGACTATCCAACACATTAACAATACATTTAATTTTAATATTAACAGGAAACCCACTAATTTGTATCACCCATGTAATATAAAGCTAGCAACGTTTTATAATTTATCTGATGATCTGAATTATAATCATTTTAAATATTGCAGCAAACAAAGTGAAGCTAATAAATAAGAAAATTAGATCAATTACAAGAAATTAATTTTATCCTGTACACTTTGAAACTAGATTTAAATCAATTTATAAAAAATTAAATTATGTTTATGGCATGAATCGTAGTATGGCCAAGAATTGGAGGAAATTTGACATTATATACTAATAATAATAAACTAATGAATAAAGACCCTTTGTTAAATTAAATGTAAAGATTGTGAATTTGTTTATATAGAGCAAACAGGACAAAGTTTCCAGACTAGATTTAAAGAGTATTGTTATAATTATATGATCAAAAGTACCCAGTCTAATCTAGCTAAACACTTGATAGATTTTTATCATAAAAGTTCTATATGTAATTTGTCAGTTCTACATATAAAAGGAAAGGATATCGATTCACTTTCCTTGAAGCTTTTAAAATTAAGAAAGCCGTTAGGGCCGACCAGAAACTAATGAATGAATATTTAGATGTTATAAACTCAACTTTCATAGCCCTTGTCATTAAAGTACATTCCCTAAACAGTCCCTCTCTCTATTAACAATTATTTTTGTATTTGTACAATATATAAGTGTTTGTAAACCATATCTACCTTCTGACCAAATTTATAAAACTAAATACTAAGTGGTTTTATTTATTAATTAACATTATTGAAATCGTTTTCTGCTTCATTTATTGAAATCATTTACAACAACATCATCCGCACCAGGTAACGCAGACACAACCGCAATCTCGCTACCTTCATACCTTCAAACACTCTAACTGCGTGCGCGCATTTCCAATCATCAGGAGTCAAATAACCTCTCACCTCCATACATCAACATCTCATTCAAGCCGGGAGCCTTGTCATTCTTTAGACGCAACATCATTCTCACCTCTAACATTTTCTCTTGCAATTTCACTACAACCATTCAGTCCATTTACGCTACCAAAAAAACCCCTAAAATACTCACACCATCTATTCCTAACATCTGGTTCATTCCACAATATAATTCACCATTCGTACCATTCATTCATTCATTTATTTACTCAACAGACATATCTCTAACATCCTCATTCACCAACTTTTATCCAGACGTATACGCGACACCATCAAATACACTTCTCATGCTCGGTTTTTCAGTTGAACCTTGAACTTGAGCCTCAACATTTTTTTCTTTATAACTTGTCAAATTAATCTAGTTCAGCTGAACCTATACTGAATGTCAACATAATTTTATGGTGTTGTGTAATTTGAGATTCTGAGAAAATTATAATCATTGCCTGTTTATATTTTGTCACCGGCAAAATAAGAAATATATTTATATACACATGATGGAAAATATTAAAAGAGCTGCAAATTTTTCCACCAATGAAGTTGAATTATTAATAGATTTAGTGAGAGTTAAAAACATGTATAGAATGAAAAAAAAACTGATAAAGTATTGTGTTAAGAAGAAAAGTGTTGGGAGGAAATTTCTGCCTCATTTAATACTGTAGGGCCAAAATTTTAAAAGTTCTCTAGTCCAAAGATAAAAATATTAATAATGTACAAGATTAAATTTAAGTTGTACGTCAGGTACGTGTTCATTAAAATTCTAGCACAAGTTTAAATAATTTTAAAAAGAGAAAAATAATGGGGACAGACAATTAAAAATTGGTGCAAATTGGCAGAATAAAGAGGAATACGTAAAATTACAAATTAACTCAATAATAAAAGAATTAAATTGTACATGAAATAGTAAATAGAAAAGTGTTTATTGTAATATATTTCTAATGATACCCTTCTGACGGTTTTACTATATTTCTAATTATTTTAGGTCTTCTAACACGACCAAGTCGCTCAACAAAATTGCGACAAATAATTATGTCATATAAATGTCTGAATGAACTGAAAAACCGCGAATCAATCATTCATCACACAGAATAAAATCAATCACTCTCTGTCCATTTTCACTCACATTCTCCCTTGTACACAATTGCGCTATTTTATATTAATTTAAAACAACATATTTATTAATGTTTTAATCGACTTTTACCCAAATAATTTATAAAGGGAATAATTTAAATGAGCACCGAAATCATTGTATCTTAAATAATCAATAAGAACTGTGTTGCTCTTGCCAGAAATATATATTTTTAACCCTAGTTAAATTATATTTTGATAGTCTGAAATAATTAAATTAATACTAAAAATAATAATAAAAAAATTACTAACTGATCTTTAAATATAATAGTAAATAAGCTTCATGGAAAATTAAATGCTAATATGGCAAATAGCAAATACAAATATTTGATATTTAAATTGATAAACAGATTAGCAAAGTCTAGTATTTTGGATATTGAATATGAATTATTTAAAGCTGATATTTTGGTGCTCGATTAAATACAACCCACTTAAAACTAATAATTATCTTATATTGATGTTGGAGGCAGCGGTCTTGACGACATTCTGCGTTGACTTTGCAGTCATCTTCTGATATGTTTGAAGAGAAGCTGTTGATTCTGCTGCTGATGAATCTTCCCAGCATGTTGATGTAATCACCAACAGGAAACGTTGGTTTTCTTCATTCACCACCGCACCTAACAACAAAATATTATTAGAAACAAGTACAAATACTCCTGGAAAAACAATAAGTTTTCAATGATGGTGTCCTTCTTCTCCCTACCTACCCTATCTTACCTAAGTTTTTGTCAAAGACTAGCTACGAATCTACAACAAAGCAACCGCGAAACGCTATAATGGGGCCCCCCGGAGGGCCAGCGTTTTGTGGTGGACAATACAAAACATCCGATATCGACTCGTGAGGTTGATTACACATCAAACCCACGATAGATATCACAATATCAATTCGTAAAATTGATTTATGGAAATAAATCAACCCCACGATAGATATTGTTCTAACCAATTTCGATTCGTAAAATTGATTTATAGTAATAAATCAACCCCACGAAAAGAACTACACAGTTGTTAGGAAGGCCTTCTAATAAGGCAGAAACTAAACTAACTAAATTTAAATGTACGTAGGGATAAAAGACACGATATTGACTCGTGAATATGATCTTATAGTATAACTATAAATCATATCCACGATAAGATATCGGTCAAGTGTTAGGAAGAACCTGAAAGAGAATCACAGATTACGTAGTCTTCAATAAAGGTGCCATCTTCTTCTCCCTACCCATTCCTATCTTACCTAAGTTTTTGCCAACAACTAGCTACGAATCTACGACAAAGCAACCGAAGCGTGCTTGTCAAGTTAGCAAAAACGTTGAGCATATTCCGTGCCCACGACCTCTCGGTTCACCGCCTACCAACCTACCCGACTGCTGGGAAGATTTCGCAGTGCTCGAACAGTCGAATTATGTCTAGATCTCCCAATGACTCATTGGACAATATGGTTCCTGTGATTCGATAACTCGACCACCCAAGGCATCGGCTTACACCTTCTAGCTACACACAGCAGCACGCTCGCGAGGGACTCGCCCCACCCGCATCACGAAACGCTTCAAACTTGCCTCCTGGTGATGGGATGTATGTTGGGGCCCCACGTGGGACCTGCGTTTTTTGGTGGATAATACAAAATACACGATATCGACTCGTGAGGTTGATTTCAAATCAAACCCACGATAGATATCGATCTACACAATTTCGATTCATAAAATTGATTTATAGTAATAAATCAACCCCACGAAAAGAACTACACACAGTTAAGATGGCCTCCTATTAAGGCAGCAACTAACTAACTAAATTAAAATGTACGTAGTGAGTAAACAATAAAAACAAACACGATATCGACTCGAGAAGTTGATCTTATAGTATAACTATAAATCAAGCCCACGATACGATATCGGTTATGAAGTTATGAAGGCCTTTAAATAAGGCAGACAAAAGTTAAATTACACGACGACGACGTTTATTTGGCAAGTGAGCTTCTTGTTGCAGACTCGCAGCGGTGACCTATTTGATGACACACTCACAACCAATGAATGAAATTAAAGTGAATTTGAAACATGCACACATCTAACATACACTTCAAATACAATATTACTCAGTTTACTGTTATTATTATTAGAAATTATTAATGTTATTAATATATTATTATTTAGTATAAACAAAAGTAAAATAATAAAGTTTCTAGAAATTAAAGCAATTTACTTTTAAACCGTTAAACAAATATTTCTCACATCAAACAATAAATTAAATTAAAAGACAGCAGATGTATGTCAAGGTTGTGTCTCAATAAAATTCTAAATCAATTATTAATAATTTCTTTTCTCATTTTTTAAACTAATTAAAATTTAAACTTGTACTTATCTTTTATTCCTGAAGTGTGTTGAAGCAACCGGTGGACAGCGTGGACAGCGTGGACAGCGTGGGCATGGCGCTCGACTCCTGGGACTGAATGCCGCATTCAGATAATTTGCGTAAACTGCAAAACTCAATTTAATATGAGCATCTATCATTAAAAATACTAAACAATCTTTAAAAGTAATTTTTAATATTAAACAATAGTAAATTATCAAAATAAAATTATATGTTTAAACCAATTGTGAATAATTGTCCACTGCGACATTCACAGAACATTCTCAACCAGGGTTCGTAAATATCATGATATTTATAATAAATATCAAAATATCTGATATATAGGATATATATCAGATAAATATCACTTTTTGGATATTTATTTTTTAATTTTAGTTTTTGTACACATTTAGAAAAACTGAAAAATTCGAAAAATTTCACTTTTCCGGAGGCTATATCTCAAAAACTAAACAAGATATGGAAATGCGCTCAACGGCGTTGAATTCCCCGTGTCCGAATTGACTTGTAAGCAAATTTTCACACAATTTTATGCAATTTAATATTTTTTGGTTTTTTTCAGATTTTAATTCAATTTTCCCAAAAATCCTTAATCGTAGGATTATTAAAACGAAAATTTACATACATATGTATTTTGACCCACTGAATCCAGTGGTGCAATCTTCAAATGCATATGACTTCTGGTTTTCGAGAAAATGTTAAAAAACCGCTTTTTGCGTTTTTTTGGCGGAAAATTGAAAAAAATAAAAATCGCTGAAACTATGTTTATAAGTTAACTGAAGCACGAGAAAATTAATGCCGTTGAGCGCGTTTTCATATCACATTTAGTTTTTGAGATATAGCCTCGGAAAAGTAGAAAAACTGAAAAATTCGAAAAATTTCACTTCTCCGGAGGCTATATCTCAAAAACTATTTCATATTTTTATATAATGGATATATATCATTGCAAAAATATGACGATATATATCAAAATAAATATCATGATATATATCGATCGATATATATCTTCGAACCCTGTTCTCAACCCAACCCAACCATCCTCGCTTCAATAACGTTTATTTTAAAATTAATTATTTTCTGGAGGGTTGATATTAAGGGATGAAACTATAGTCAATAGATGAGGAATTGAATGTTGAAACCCGGTTGACTGGTTACTAAAATACAGCCATTTTTAAAACATGTTGATCTAAAGTTACGGGAAAAACTGTCATTCATATTTTCTCTCAGAAAATTAATAAAATTCGCCAGATTTACAAACAAAATTATAGACAGTCCACATTTTCAAACCTCTTCAAAAGTTAAATGTTGTAAACAACATTTTTAAAACTCATATATTTTAAATATTGGGTAAAAGTCACCGTTAGTAAAATCTAATTATTAAAGGAGATTAATTTTAATTTTCTGCTTTGAACCGGACATCAATTATTTTAGGAGAAAAATAATTGTAAAAGTAAAATAAAGCTTGTCCCAGAAAAAATTGTCGCTTAGTTTTGGGACTTTTCGTATACTGCTTTTATAGATATACAAAATTTTATGTGATGCGTTTTTATTATTTGGCTATGCATTATACAAAAACAATTAGTTGACAACTTTCATACAATTTATCTCAAAAACTATTTCATATTTTTATATAATGGATATATATCATTGCAAAAATATGACGATATATATCAAAATAAATATCATGATATATATCGATCGATATATATCTTCGAACCCTGTTCTCAACCCAACCCAACCATCCTCGCTTCAATAACGTTTATTTTAAAATTAATTATTTTCTGGAGGGTTGATATTAAGGGATGAAACTATAGTCAATAGATGAGGAATTGAATGTTGAAACCCGGTTGACTGGTTACTAAAATACAGCCATTTTTAAAACATGTTGATCTAAAGTTACGGGAAAAACTGTCATTCATATTTTCTCTCAGAAAATTAATAAAATTCGCCAGATTTACAAACAAAATTATAGACAGTCCACATTTTCAAACCTCTTCAAAAGTTAAATGTTGTAAACAACATTTTTAAAACTCATATATTTTAAATATTGGGTAAAAGTCACCGTTAGTAAAATCTAATTATTAAAGGAGATTAATTTTAATTTTCTGCTTTGAACCGGACATCAATTATTTTAGGAGAAAAATAATTGTAAAAGTAAAATAAAGCTTGTCCCAGAAAAAATTGTCGCTTAGTTTTGGGCCTTTTCGTATACTGCTTTTATAGATATACAAAATTTTATGTGATGCGTTTTTATTATTTGGCTATGCATTATACAAAAACAATTAGTTGACAACTTTCATACAATTTAGTATACAAAGATGCCATCGAAACACAAACAATTGCGCGAAAATATTTTGTACAAATGTGTTCAAAATAGGCATATATCCACAAGAAACGTAGCTTTAGAGTTAAAATCTACAACAAGGACTGTTCAAAGGGTGTTAAGAAGATATAATGAAACGGGTGATACACAAAATAATGTGGAAGTGGATGCAAACCTGGATTTGTAAATTAAAATATTGAGAAAATGTCTTAAAGGCTTTGTGTGAAAATAAAAACCTTTCTGTGACAGATTTGGCTAAGAAATTTGAAACTACTAAATCAACAGTTCAGAAAATTAAGCTAAAGAATTCTATAAAGTATTTAAAAAAAAAAACAAAAGTGCCTAACAGGAATACTAAGCAAGAAACTAACACAAAATGAAGATCAAGAAAACTTTACTTTAAAGTGATATCAAAAAAAATTATGTGTTATCATGGATGTCGAAACGTATTGTTAACTTGAATTAAAATCTCGACCAAGTCATTATTATTATTATTCTGGAAAGTTCAGAAAATCTGTTAGTAGCTAATTGAAGGTAATTGAAATAGAAAAATTCTCAAAAAAGATGCTTGTATGGCAGGCCATTTGTTCCTGTGGCAAACGCAGTATGCCTTATTTTTCGACATCGACAATCAACGGCGAAAGATATTTAAGCGAGTGTCTTGAAAGATGATTATTGCCCTTTATAACACACCAATACTATTTTGGCCAGATTTGGCAACATGTCATTACACAAAAAATGTCATTGATTGGTATAAAAGAAACCCCACATATAGAATTTGTACATAAATCTGAAAATCCTACAAATTGTCCTGAATTGCGTCCAATCAAAAAATATTGGCCCCATATGAAGCAGAAATTATTAAAATATAAGAAACCACTCAATTCTGTCGATAATTTAAATATAAGTGGAAACAAATTACAAAAATGATATCTGATTATGCTGTACAAATTTTAATGAAAGGGCTGAAAAGAAAATTGAGCAAATTTTGGATGAATCATAATTAAAATGTAAATATATGCTATTATATACTATTTAGTTGTTGATCAATAAAGTCTTCAATAGTTTTTAAAAAATTAATTTAATTATATGGTTTTTAGTTAAAAATTATAGGAGACATTTTTTTCTGGGACAAGCTTTATAATTAATCACCCTTGACTAGCTCATAATGTACTACCGTTATCATTAATGAATATTTAGTAGATTGTCAGTTACTAATCATTCACCATCATTATTATTATTGTTTTTACCCAAATAATTAAAAAAATAACAATGTACTTACATTGATGATAATGTCCACGGTGACACCAGCTCCAGCTGCTCCAAGCTCTGGATGGCGGCAGCTCCAATGACACCAGCTACTTCAACATCTTGATGATGTCCCTATAAACATGAAAACAATGTATTAGTAACATAGCATAGGCACCCTTTATCATGTTTATTTTAAGTTTCATAATCATGATAACTTTTGATAGTGAGTATACTAGAAATAGTAAAAGGAAACCCACATTTAGCCGTTTAAAAGATACACTCATTGTTTAAAAAGTAATTAAATTAAAAAATAATTTAATTTATTTAGCAGCGCGTAAGTCTTGTACTAATTGAGATATTTTAAAAGTACAAAGAAACAAAAAATAAAGCCCCAAAAATATAAATAAAAAATCATCTCACCTGTTTGGCGGTTTCACTGTGCATCTAAAACCTGGTGAACCAGGTCCACAAGTTGGTTTTGTCGTTGATTTGTGGTGATTGTAAACATTGTCTTCCATAATAATTGGTTTTAAAGTCGACAAATGTTGTTTTCATTCCCTGACATCTGTCTATGTTTTGTGCATGAAATCCATACCTAAAAACGATATTGGCGCATTATAAATTAATTTAAATTCAAACTTACTTATTCTACTACATTTTGTTGGTAATTAACAATATTTTAGTTTAATATCACATCAGTTTACAAATGTAGTTTACATGTCAAATATCAGTTTCTGACAACTAACATACTACTGCCACCTATTCATAAAACGTTGAACTGTAAAGGGGGTTCAGTACGCACATGCTTAATCTGCAAATGCAGATTTTGGGCAATTACAATCCATCATATTAGTTTTTTAATTAACAAATATATAAGTGTCTGGTTAATGACTGAATATATGTTTACAAGTTAATTGAAGCACGAGACAATTAATGTTTTACGTAATTTACCAAATGAAAATACTTCTAGAAGAATAATTAATCGTCCAACAAAATTATTTAGGCCAAGGACTCAAATTAATGGCTTTTACACAGATGTACGCGGAACGTAGGTTTAAATTGAAAGAATCAAGCATCGACAAAAATCATAATAAAAATATGATTAAATATAATTGAAAAGATAGAGAATTCAAAATTTAAAACCAATTTCAATTATCTTGACTAGTTTAAAAGTTACAGCAGACATATTTACAGCAAATTTAAATTTTAAAAGATACACTCACCTGCAAAAGTACTGGAAGTGAAGCGGCCGGACACGCCATCAAACATCAAGTCCCCAGGGTCATCATCTCCTCCAGCTCGACTTCCTAGTGCTCCAGATTCTCCGTCGACTTCTTGCAGCTGTCCAAAGTCACCTGAATGAACACAGAGCAGGTGTCAAACATATCAAGTCTCTTGTGTTAGGATGTTGTAATTAATTAATTAATTAATTGAATGTATAACTAAATCACCACACCTTTTACCCATTATTGGGTCAAATCACAGCCACTCGCACTAACAACTAACTAGCACGTGATTATTTTCAAGCGACCAGCTCTGGTCAGTGTTTTGTTTGCAAGTGCGGAGCTCGAGCTCGTTGCATGATGACTCGGGCGACTAATTAATTGATGACACAACTCAATACATTGAAACTTACACAACATGTCTACATTTCAAATAAAATATTTCTCATTTTACTTTTTTCATTAATTATTATAAATTATTATTGTTATATATTTTTTATAAAAGTAAACAAATTTAAAACGTGAAACGTTTATACGTGAATAATTTCCCAGTAATGGGGTAAAAGGCGTGATTTGATTTATAAATAAGTTTCTCACCAATGCCAGAAGTATTTCTAATGATTTGTTTAAAATATCGATCGGTACCAATTCCCAATCAGCGCAAGAATGCAATAAGAGCAGGACAGCTGCTCTCTGGCGAAGCTCATTCTGTTTAAATTCCTCGACTCCGGTTCTGCAGGTTCCAATCTCTTCTCTCCACGGAGGGTTTCATGTCGTTGTGGATGAGTATCCAGTGCTCGCATTTCTCTCCGATTACGCCTGGAACAAATAATAAACAGTTACTATTAATAGTAATTGCTAATTACCGGTAATTTTTGTTTAGCTAATCGATAATAAACATGGCTTCCTTCCTAGGTGCCTCCCCCTCATTCACCAGCACTCAATTCAATACAATGACCGCTAGTCTATTCAGGGAGATTCATTTTCATTATTTTAGGACAGAACATTTATTTATATCTATCCAACTTTAACTTGAAATATTTTTGACCAAAATAATTCCGGAAGGTTTAACAATTAAAAATATAGTTAATTACCCTTCATAATAACTGACACTAGCTAACAATTTACTAGCGTTATCATTAACAAATATCTAGTTACTATTCATCATTATTATTTTAAACTGAATATGAATTTATTTCACAAATTCTCAAATAAATATTAAACAAATAATTAAAAAATAACAATGTTCTTACATTACTAATGTTGAGAGCAGCAGATTTAATATTCAAACTAGTCTTTGCTGATGCCTCCGGGGTGTAGATACACGCTGAGGATGCTTGCAGGTCCCGTGAAGTCCCTATAAACATAAAAACAATATATTACTAACACACTTCATAACATTTATTCAAGTTAATAATGATAACAGAGAAAACAATTAATAGAATACCTCTAAAATGCTTTAAAAAAAGAACCTACCATTTAGAAGGCTTTCGAATACCATCACCAACTACAAATTAATTATTGTTTCAGCTGCCATCAAATCAATACTTTTATCAATTTAAATATATAGAAAGCAAATGATAATAAATAACATGAATACGTATTTAGCCATTAACAATATTTGAATTAAATTTTTATAAATGAATAGAATATTGTTTTGAAATAATAATAACAATTGGCAAAACCAACTAGTTAAATACATTATTAAGATGTCGTAACACTTGTAGCTGTTATGTATTACAAAGTACATTTTACACTATTTTTTAGTACAAATATCTATCGAAAATATTAGAATAATGTTCTCGTTAACTATTTACCAGTATTTTGTTATAACGTACAATTATTTATCCAGCAACATTTAACAACACAGCGTCATACAAGACTAAATTTATGGAATAAACAGGTTCACTTCGGCAAATTTATCGTTTGAACAAATCAAATACTTTTATAAATTTATATAAAATAAAGAAAATACTTTCAAATTCAGTACTTTTTCACATTTTCATAAAAAGTAATATATATGTATGTAAATAATAATAAATAATATATATCACGCTTTTCGAAATAAAAACACTATTTATAACTGTTAAAATCTAAAGATATGCAAAAATATTATTGTGATTTTAAAGAAAATTTATTAAAAATCATGTTCAAATATGATGTTAAAGCCGTTTATATCAAATTTAATTGTTGAAATGTAATATTCCTATGTTATCGCATCCTATATATGTGTTACGTAATTTATGTAATAAAATGTTGATACATTTTTAATTATCAAAAACTATATTTCCAGGTGAAATTTGTATCAAAATCATCAGAATAACATCTATACTTATGAAAGGCACTGTATTTTATTAATATTTATTGATATTTTTACTTAAAACCACTAATTTTCTAGCAGCACATCTAGCTACCACACTTGCAAGTTATGAACTGTGAAGTCGACGCAGCGCCAGCGAACTTCCGAGCAAACCAGTGCACATCAAAATGTCTTGGAGTGTATTTTATGTATAAAAATTGTAATTTATTGAAAATGACATATATTTAATAACATTAATTCAAAAATTATTTTTTTAATTAGTGTTTATGAATTTCATCAGTAATTAAAATATTTAAATACAGAAATAAGTATGTAAACATTGAATTTAAAGAAAACTAGTACTTAAAATATGATTAAATTTACAACATAGAAATAGTGAAACAATTCTTGAATTTCTATCGTACTTTAATAAAAAAAAAAATCAAAATAATAAATTTAATAGGGACGGTTTTATCGGAATCTATTGCTAGGTATAAGTATGTCCATAACGCCTCATTTCAACTAACTTTTCACATGTTTGTTGATAGTTTATTGTAGTACATGTAATTGTTTATATGTGTACGAAATTTTATAGCTGAGAGTTTAGTAGGGGTGAAATAAATGAAATGACAGATGTCGTGCGTATTGATGACGTCACTTCACTGTGCAATAAAATCAGGAGTACCGCAGGGCAGCGTCCTCGGTCCTGTCCTACACAAACGACCTGCCACTGCCGAGGATGGCTTCACAAATGGAGAATGAAACGAAGAACATGCCCACAAGTCAACCTTAACCAATACCGCAAGCTGATAATGCCAAATACCTCGGGATGCACGTCGCACATGGACAACAACTAAATATAAAATTAAAGCAATACCCATCTGGTCATACTGTGCTGTGGGGAACAACCAGCAACTCAAATATTGAAATTTTACACAGATTTCAATCTAAAACCTTAAGAACCATGCGATACACAACGACCTTAATATACGAATGATAAGATAATAACCACTCAAACTACACCGCCGTAAACCTGCTCTGCTGGACAACAGCCAAGAAAGAAGAAGACTAAACCCACTGGACATTCCACACAGATTCCTATGGGGAAGTTGTCATTGATTTAATCTACTGCCCTAAATACTTTACTATTATCATTATTATATCAAGAATAATAAATAAATAGAACACAAACTGTTCCAAGATGATGATTCCAGGCCCGTGGATGTTCCTATACAAATTACAACAATGCAATAGTAACGTACAAATCAGAGAAACTTGATTCCAATTACAGCAGTTTCAGATACAATCGAATTTTTGTTTATAAATTCAAGTCATAAATGCTCAAATTAATGAATGACGTAAGTGACGTGTGTGGCTCAGTGGATTTGGGAAGCCCAAGTTATAATTCAAGGAATGTAGAATTGAATTTTTAAGCCCGATAATTTCTTTACTGGTTACAAAGTTACAGCCATTTCAAAAATGTCTAATTTCTAAATGTTGTATCTAAAATTATAGAAAAACTGTCATTCTGAATTTCAGCCACCATTTTATTATTTCTCTCAGAAAAATTATAAAATTAGCCATATTTACAAAACAAAACTATAGGCAACCCAAATTTTCAGTCCAAATTAACGCTCCTCTTTAAATTTAAAAGATATACTCACTTGAAATATATAAGTGTATGGTTAATGGCTGAAAATATGTTTACAAGTTAATTGAAGCACGAGAAAATTAATGCCGTTGAGCGCAACTTCATATGTCGTCGTTTAGTTCTTGAGATTTAGCCTCAAGAAAGTTGAAAATCTGAAGAAAATAAGGAATTTCGTTTTTCCAAAGACTATATCTTAAAAACCATCTAATTTTACGCAATTTACCACATCAAAAATACTTATAGAAGAATATGTAATCGTCCAACAAAATTATTTAGGGCAAGGGCTCAATTAAATGGCTTTTACACAGATGTACGCGGAACGTAGGTTTATATTGAAACCAATCCATTAATAAAGAATTAATCTCCGAACAAACATTTTCGTAATAAAAATATGAATTTATAGTTGAAAAGATGGAGAATTCAAAATTTAAAACCCATTTCAATTATCTTTACTAGTTTAAAAGTTACAGCCGTTTAAAAAATGTTCATTTGTACATGTTTCAGCAGACATTTTATTATTTCTCTCAGAAAAATAATAAAATTAACGATATTTACAGCCAATTTAAATTTTAAAAGATATACTCACTTGAAAAAGTAATGGAAGTGAAACGTCCAGACACGCCATCAAACGTCAAGACTCCGGGGCCATCATCTCCATTGGTGGTTCAATATTCAAAATGGCTCCCAGTCTCTTTGTTATAAAATCATTTTGTTGTTATTAAGTGTTACTTATTCTTATTTTCTGTATTATTATGACAAAAAAATATTATTTCGTTTAATAATAATAATTGTAATTGTTTTAGTTAATTGTTTTATTTCAAACCACAGTCATGGCTCACTATTCTCTTTCCGATTTGGTGTATAATAAAGTGCCCGCCATTTTACTTTTTAATAATGTAACATATGGATTATTTTACATGATTGTAAAGGAAAAATTCCAACAAAATCAGCAATACAACAAGTTATTAAAACTCAAGAAAAATTTGGATCAGTATACGTTCCGTGTCAGAAATGCGATAAAAAGCAGAAAAATATTGCACCGGTGGAAGAAGATGAAGCGGAAGAAAACGCTAACGAAATAAATATATTCGCAGCTGTAATTAATAATCCAAATATTAGTTTGCGACAAATTGCATCTGATTTTGGAATACACCATACAACTGCCCTAAAAATATTAAGAAAACATAAGTTTAAGTCATATAAATTCTCCGTACACCAAGAAATTTTTGAAAATGATAAGTTTCAACGCATGACCTTTTGCGAAAGAATTATGGACATGGCTGATGTGGACGAAAATTTTATCAACAATATTTGCTTTTCTGATGAGTCTACCTTCAATATAAATGGAGAGCCAAATGTTCAAAACTTTCGTAATTGGCATCAGGAAAATAAAAATTTAATACTAACTAATCATTCGCAATATCATGGGACAGTTAATGTTTGGGTAGGATTATTGGGCCGTAATGTAATAGGGCTATTTTTTATTGATGGAAAAATGAATGGCGATAAATATTTAGAATTGCTTCAAATCGATGTTGGACCTGCCATTGACAATGTTGCAGGAGAAAATATTGTTTGGTTTCAGAAGGACGACTGTCCAGCACATTTTACAAACACAGTAACTTTATATTTGAATAAGGTTTTCCCAAATTGTTGGATTTGATAACTCAATCACCGGCTTTGTCATCCAATGACTTCTTTCTGTGGGGCCATTTAAAAAATGAAATTTACTAAAGTAGGCACCCAAATGTGGATTCTCTAAAACAAAGAATTGCAAAGGAATGCAGGAATATTACAGCCCGGCAGCTATCAAATATGCGCCGTAATTTTTACGAAAGACTTGGGTTTTGCTTAGCGAACAATGGAGATGTTTTTAAGCGTATGCTCTAGACTAGAATATGTATTTATTATGTCCAGTATAGTTTAATTTTGTTATAAATAAATTTTAGTTCTGATATTAAAATTAAATAAATAAACTGTTTACTGGCCTACTTAAATATAAATATTTTCTCCTGCAGGTTCAACGTCAAACGTTGACATTTTATCTGTCACAACGGCAAACGTTGATGTTTTGACAGATAAAACGTCAAACATTTTTTTTTTGTTTCATTCCATGGCTATCAATATTTTCAACATAATTTTCGACATTTTCTTATTTAATTTCTGTCGTTACAAAGCACATAAAAGTAATTCTGTTTATTGATTTATATGCAGAATTTGATAAGCTACAATCACTCAGAATCAAAAACATCTACTCACCCCCTTAGATGAATCACACTTCTCCCCGACGAATACATTTGCCGGTGACGAGCACGGAATGAAATAGTCGTTTTGGACCTCTAGGCGGCCGCAGTAACCTGCTGCATGCACAGGATTCGCAACGAGCTCCTGCAAAAAAAGAGAAATTATTTTCATTATAGGTTAACAACCATGACATAACTCATTGGTACTAAGGAGACCAAAAACGCGGATTACTGTCTAAGTAGAAGATGACTGTTAAAAAAAAATCTTACTCACGTGGAATCTAATCCAGATATCCAATAACTCGCCCACTAGCCCTCATTCCCCAGCACTAAATTCGAAACAATGACCGCTGCTATAAACAAACTATTCAGGGAGATTTATTTTAATTTTCTGTGTTGAACCGGACATAAATTATTTTAGGACAAAAATACTTGTAATAAAACACCACGTTACCGAGATCTGTAACGGCAGTAATAGGTATAAGGCGTGATTAACTAAAAAGATCGAGATGTGCAAGAATTTTATTACTTTAAACAAAAACAAATAACTTAAATTTCTTTTATTTTTTAATATTTATCTCTTTTATATTCTACTATACTATTTTATAATTTACGTACCAGACTTGAAAGATTTCCTTGTAGCACGGGAGACTACATTGGAGGCAGGCGTCTCCCCATGGAATACGAAAACACCTGAAATCAAAAATAATTTTATTTGTGGTTTACCTACATTATTTGAGCTTCGAGAAAATAAACACAAGAAGTTTGTTCCATTTTGGAGAAGATAGCTGTCTTCAAGATGAATTGGGAAATGGTAGAGGAAGAAGATGGTTGCCTTTCAAGACATTTTGAGATCAAATAAAACAAGTTCTATTTGATATTACTCACCTTCTTACCATCTTCTTAGGTGATGACAGTTCGGTAACCTGAGTTGGATAATGACGAACGGGAAGCATCGCTTCCTAGAAAACCACTTGAATCAAGGAGCCAGCAACCAGAGCTAGTTGACAAGGAGCCGGTCTCCGGGAGGCCTGACACGCAGAAACCGCCGTCTGTGCCCTACAAGGTGAAAGATTCACCATTTCATTTATTTTGAAGGCTTTCGAATGGCATCAGCACCTACCAATAAGAACACGGAATCACCTGTGGTTGTAAAAAAAAACAGTAACAGACCATTGATTTAACTGCACACCACTGCCACTAATTTACTAAAAATCATGTTCAAATATGATGTTAAAGTCGTTTATCTCAAATTTAATTGTTGAAATGTAATATTTCTATGTTATTGTATCCTCTATACGTGTTGCGTACAAAGCAATTTATGTAACAAAATGTTGATACATTTTCAAGTATCAAAAACTATATTTCCAGGTAAAATTTGTATCAACATCGTCTGAATAACATCTATACTTACGAAAGGCACTATATTTTATTATTATTTATTGATATTTTTATTCAAAAACTCTAATTTTCTAGCAGCAAAACTACATGTCATGTTCGTTACTTTTGGACTCGACACGCAGCGCATGCGCACAACGTGATTCTTCCAAGCAAACCAGTGCATCAAAATGTCCTGGAGAGTATTTTATGAATAAAAAATATTATTTACTAAAAATGTCATATATTTAATAACATTAATTCAAAATTTGTTTTCTAAATTAGAGTTTATGAATTTCATCGGTAATTAAAATATTAAAATTCAGAAATAAGTAAGTAAACATTCAATTTAAATAAAACTAGTAAATATGATTGAATTTTCAACATAGAAATAGGGAAACAATTCTTGAATATCTATTGTATTTTAATAAAAAAAATAAAATAAATAAACATAAATTTAATGAGGATGGTTTTATCGGGATCTATTGCTAGGTATAAATATGTCTATAACGGCTCATTTAAATTAAATTTTCACTTTTTTATTGATTGTACACGTAATTGTTTATATGTGTACGAAATTTCATAGCTGGGAATAAACTAGGGGCGGTTTTATCGTAATTTATTAATGAATACAACGAAACTTCTGAATTGTACTCTGTAGACCAACGTCATGGAGACGAGTAAGATGTGACGTCATTGCTGCGTGAACTGAATCCCAGTCGCCTAACATGGCTATCGACACAGCAATTGTTTCCTACTTGCATCTCGATCAATGTATCAGTGTTTCGTTTATTGGTTATTGTAGTATTTATTATTGTTTATATGTGTACGAAGTTTCATAGCTGTAAAATAAATAGGGGTTGTTTTATCGTATTCTATTGCTAGGTATAAATATGTCCATAACGACTCATTTAAATTAAATTTTCACTATTTTATTGATTGTTTATTGAAGAACATGTAATTGTTTATGCATATAAGAAGTTTCATAGACGAGAAATAAATAGGGGCGGATTTATCGAAATCTATTGCTAGGTATAAATATGTCCATAACGCCACATTTAACGTAATATTTAACTTTTTTGTTGATTTGTTATTGAAGTACATGTATTTGTTTATATGTGTACGAAATTTTATAGCTCAGAGTTGAACAGGGATGAAATAAATCAAATCTATTGCTGGAGACGGCACATGTCACACATGATGTATATATTGATGACGTCACTTCACTGTGTATCTGCAGTGCTCCTTTAAATCTATTGCTGGGTATAAACGTCTTATACTTCTATTTGGAACAATGTATCAATTTTCAGTCATTTGTTTATTGTAGTAAACATTATTGTCTATAAATATACTAAATTTCCCGTGATGAAGTTTAATAGTTAAGGAAATAATGAAACTATTGCTGGCTAATGTATTGTTGCGGAACTGTCACTGACAGCTAGCAATACATTTGAACGGTAGAACTATAATTGAGGTAGGTTAGTGTATTGCTGGGAAAAAGTATTGCTGATTTCACATAGATGGACTATAGTTGAGTTGGGAAAATGTATTGCTTAATGCAGTGTTGTATACTAGATGGCACTAGCATTCAGTATATTTA